>OX411817.1:25321770-25329270 GCA_948253155.1 Leucoma salicis
TGGTAATAAAGTTTGTGTAAGTGTTTGTGTATCTGTTATATGTAGTTGCTGTTCTGTGTGTGAAGGTTTACCATGCGTATATATGCATATATAATAATACGTATATAGCATTGATCCGTTTATATCTATTTGTGTAATACTTATGAATGTGTTTAGTGTATTAGTGTGTGTAAATTTGTACTGTTAGTGTTGTCTGTATTTGTGTTAGTTTATCTGCTATACTTTCCCCATTAAGTTAATTTTAGTTTAAAAGGAGGGCCAGAGTTTAGGGGCGCTAGCAGCCGCATCAGTTATAGGCTGTAGCAGCTCGTGCCAGCGCATCCCATTTCTTACGTACGGGACACTCGTCACCATATGCAGTATGACCAGTTGAGTCATTTTTCGCCTTTACGCAATTTGTGCACGTAGGTGGCCGCCCCCCGGCCACGCGCGGACATTCCGCCCTATGGTGAGGACCGCCGCAATAATTGCATAGATCCTCACTTTCGGTGCAGAGCTTCCGCCCGTGCCCGAAGCCCAGGCACCTCGTGCATTGTACCAAGGGTGATTGATCGAAGACTTTTATCCGCTGGAGGTCGATATAAAGTTTGCCCACCGACATAAGCCTCTGCCACAAAACCGGTGAGACCTGGAGGACGGCGTGACACTCTGAAGTATTTCTGGCCTTCCTCCTATACTTCACTTCGACAGAGGCCTCATCGGCCGACAAATCCTCCAGCAAGTGTCCGTTTTGACTGCGGAGAGCCGTGCGTATGTCTTCGTCGGTATTATTGTTCAAGAGGTTCTTTAATATAACCAATGGTCTCCTGAATTTGGCTTCTTCGACGTTTAAGTTAGTATTCCTCAGTTGCACCGTAGCTTCCTCTAACTCCTCTTTGCTGGCGCAACTGAGGACTACCTTTTGTTCTCTGATTTTTCGGAGACCTTCAATTTTGAAGCCTTTGCGTTTGGCGTCAAGCGCCCCTCGTACTCTCTCAACGACTTCAGCTCCAGTATCTATATCCGACTCTGAGCTCACGATGATGGAGAACTTCCGTCTACTATTTACAGGGGGTTTACGGAGGGCATCTGCATAAGATTGTGTTACCTCAGGTAACACTCCTCCACCAGATTTTATGGTTTTAATATCATCTTTAATGTTCCTGAGTTCCTTTAGAAGTTCTCCATCACTGTGGTCCGTCTTTTCTACCTCTTTCTTCTCTTTTTTGACCTCCTTATGATATTTATTTATTGCATGATGCAATTCCCATATTTTAGCACTGTTTTCTCTGATTACTTCTATATTTTGTTTAAGGCTATTTATTTCTTTTATTGAACTATCATTTTTCCCTTGTGTACTATCGAAATTAATTATTTTAGCCTTCATTTCCTTAATGTCTTCCCCCATACATTTAAAATGAGCCAATTCTATTGCTATTTTTTGTACTGTTTCCGAGGCCTTTTTTATTTCTTTCGCTGTTTCTGTCATATCAGCTATTTGGGTATTAACGTTTTCTAACGAGCTACCTATTTCATTGTTTGTATTCTTAGACATACCCATATTCGTTGATTGGCTTTTTATAGTGACAACAAGTTCCTCCAACTTCGCATGCATCTCCTCTTGGTGAAGGGTACCGGTGCTCTGCTGTTTACGCAGTATAGCGTTTTCCAGCTCGGACTCCTTCACCAGATGTGTCAGTCGATCAAGTAGAAGGCCTACTCCAATCTTTACTTCAGACTTTATGTTTCTAGATGTATTCATAAGGTCTTTGGCCTCTTTTAAAACGTTTTTTGCCTCTGATGTCCTGTTTTGGGGTTTTTCAATTTTGTTCTCAACCTCATTCCCTTCCCCTACACTCCTCCTCACGGTAATGGTACGGTTGAGTGCAGTGGATGGGCCGGGTTTAGGCTCTTTATCTAATTGGGTAGATGTTTGAGTTAAATCTCTTTTCGGGGTACGAAACATGTTTTGTACTGTATTTACGGAGTTCGCAGCTATTCAGGCTCTACGTACACGGATGTAAAGGGCCCGGCAGTAGGTTGTAAACTTTTAATCAATATATATATTCAATATGTATATTTGTCAATTTGTGTGTGTAAATGAAATCGTCTTATATCGTATGTGTATAATTAGGAAAATATCTGCAAGTTACTGATAATTTAAATAATTAATGTTATTCTTGTCGATTAAAACAGTAACCAGTAAGCCTGTGGTCAATAAACCCTACTATAGATATGGTAATAATGTATATTATTATGTCGAATTCTATCAATTAACAATTAACTTATGGTCAATAAACCATGTATCTAAAGAGGTCAATAAACCTTTTGTCTTAATAAATTTTTATTAGCTAGTAATAACATCAACTCTGAAACCCAGCCAATTCTCCACCAAGACGCGTCCGAAGAGAACCCACTCGTCTGCGGCACAAAATGGTAAGTTATAAGAATAACAAGCAATTGTCACCGCCGGGCGAGGGGCTAAACAAGTCCGCGCTGTTAGCAGAGAGGGGCCGCAGTCTAATATGCTATTCAGCTACTGTCTAAGGATGTATATGTGGTCAATAAACCAAGTCCTAAATCTAACTTACAACTACTAACTTTTTTGGTTGAGGCGGTCTGTCGTGTATCACGAGTCCCAAGAATTATCGAGGGAGGTCAAAACAACCTTTTTCATGCAATAAAGATTTCAATTATCGATAAAAAGCAACAATATTAAAATGAGTTAGGTTGCGAATATGTGAGATATGTTTTAGTAATATCTCAGAAATTATGAGTTCCAGGGAGCAAATATAGGTACATTCGTGATACAGGTGGGACCCAAAATCGATTGGAATAATAAAAATTTTTTGGTATAATCGTCAATATCTTCCCTCTTTATAGTGTACCCTTCAATTCTAGGTATTTAAACCCTAAAGGGTGGGTTCTCAAAAAACAAGGGATGGAAGTCTCCAAACACCCCCAAATGGGGTATCGGCGTATAGGGCTTGACGAGCCCTACACGATGGTGTGATAAACCACTAGGGTCTCTATAGAAAAAAGTAAAATTATCCTAATAAAACTGATGAAATTTTGCCAAAAACTATGTTTTTTCACAGAAACTACGAAATAACTAAAAAACTATATGAGATATTGCTACAAATGTGATGTTGAAATAAAGGGCTGTTAACAGCGGACAATATAAGGTAAGAACCACCACCGTGCAAGCAGAATTACCGGTAGTGGATAGGTGCAAAGTTCGAAAATTTTAATAAAATTTTTGAATAGAAATATTTATATAAAAAGTCAAATTTTTAGGGGTTGAAATTAACCACCCTTGTTTATTTAGTCAAATTTAAGCTAGTTTAGGTCAATAGAACACGAAACAATCGCTATACCAACAAGAAAACCAAAAAATGTTAGATGTTAATTCTTCGTATATGCACCCCCTATGTAAGTTTTGCTACTTATGTGACGTAGGTATATAGTTATTATAAGTCACTATGAAGGTTTTTTACGGTGTTAGGGTGCTGGCAGAGAGGCGAATGCGGTGTCTATAGATTCCTATATTGATAAGCTACAATTTAAAAATAAAATGAAAAGTGAATGTTGCAACTGTGGGAAGTTATTAATGTGAAACTGCAAAAATATACTAAATTTTCGTTAAAAAATAGGCGTTCGGCGGGAAAAAACAAGGGATGGAAGTCTCCAAACACCCCCAAATGGGGTATCGGCGTATAGGGCTTGACGAGCCCTACACGATGGTGTGATAAACCACTAGGGTCTCTATAGAAAAAAGTAAAATTATCCTAATAAAACTGATGAAATTTTGCCAAAAACTATGTTTTTTCACAGAAACTACGAAATAACTAAAAAACTATATGAGATATTGCTACAAATGTGGTGTTGAAATAAAGGGCTGTTAACAGCGGACAATATAAGGTAAGAACCACCACCGTGCAAGCGGTTAGGTTAGGTTAGGTTAGGTTAGGTTAGGTTAGGTTAGGTTAGGTTAGGTTAGGTTAGGTTAGGTTAGGTTAGGTTAGGTTAGGTTAGGTTAGGTTAGGTTAGGTTAGGTTAGGTTAGGTTAGGTTAGGTTAGGTTAGGTTAGGTTAGGTTAGGTTAGGTTAGGTTAGGTTAGGTTAGGTTAGGTTAGGTTAGGTTAGGTTAGGTTAGGTTAGGTTAGGTTAGGTTAGGTTAGGTTAGGTTAGGTTAGGTTAGGTTAGGTTAGGTTAGGTTAGGTTAGGTTAGGTTAGGTTAGGTTAGGTTAGGTTAGGTTAGGTTAGGTTAGGTTAGGTTAGGTTAGGTTAGGTTAGGTTAGGTTAGGTTAGGTTAGGTTAGGTTAGGTTAGGTTAGGTTAGGTTAGGTTAGGTTAGGTTAGGTTAGGTTAGGTTAGGTTAGGTTAGGTTAGGTTAGGTTAGGTTAGGTTAGGTTAGGTTAGGTTAGGTTAGGTTAGGTTAGGTTAGGTTAGGTTAGGTTAGGTTAGGTTAGGTTAGGTTAGGTTAGGTTAGGTTAGGTTAGGTTAGGTTAGGTTAGGTTAGGTTAGGTTAGGTTAGGTTAGGTTAGGTTAGGTTAGGTTAGGTTAGGTTAGGTTAGGTTAGGTTAGGTTAGGTTAGGTTAGGTTAGGTTAGGTTAGGTTAGGTTAGGTTAGGTTAGGTTAGGTTAGGTTAGGTTAGGTTAGGTTAGGTTAGGTTAGGTTAGGTTAGGTTAGGTTAGGTTAGGTTAGGTTAGGTTAGGTTAGGTTAGGTTAGGTTAGGTTAGGTTAGGTTAGGTTAGGTTAGGTTAGGTTAGGTTAGGTTAGGTTAGGTTAGGTTAGGTTAGGTTAGGTTAGGTTAGGTTAGGTTAGGTTAGGTTAGGTTAGGTTAGGTTAGGTTAGGTTAGGTTAGGTTAGGTTAGGTTAGGTTAGGTTAGGTTAGGTTAGGTTAGGTTAGGTTAGGTTAGGTTAGGTTAGGTTAGGTTAGGTTAGGTTAGGTTAGGTTAGGTTAGGTTAGGTTAGGTTAGGTTAGGTTAGGTTAGGTTAGGTTAGGTTAGGTTAGGTTAGGTTAGGTTAGGTTAGGTTAGGTTAGGTTAGGTTAGGTTAGGTTAGGTTAGGTTAGGTTAGGTTAGGTTAGGTTAGGTTAGGTTAGGTTAGGTTAGGTTAGGTTAGGTTAGGTTAGGTTAGGTTAGGTTAGGTTAGGTTAGGTTAGGTTAGGTTAGGTTAGGTTAGGTTAGGTTAGGTTAGGTTAGGTTAGGTTAGGTTAGGTTAGGTTAGGTTAGGTTAGGTTAGGTTAGGTTAGGTTAGGTTAGGTTAGGTTAGGTTAGGTTAGGTTAGGTTAGGTTAGGTTAGGTTAGGTTAGGTTAGGTTAGGTTAGGTTAGGTTAGGTTAGGTTAGGTTAGGTTAGGTTAGGTTAGGTTAGGTTAGGTTAGGTTAGGTTAGGTTAGGTTAGGTTAGGTTAGGTTAGGTTAGGTTAGGTTAGGTTAGGTTAGGTTAGGTTAGGTTAGGTTAGGTTAGGTTAGGTTAGGTTAGGTTAGGTTAGGTTAGGTTAGGTTAGGTTAGGTTAGGTTAGGTTAGGTTAGGTTAGGTTAGGTTAGGTTAGGTTAGGTTAGGTTAGGTTAGGTTAGGTTAGGTTAGGTTAGGTTAGGTTAGGTTAGGTTAGGTTAGGTTAGGTTAGGTTAGGTTAGGTTAGGTTAGGTTAGGTTAGGTTAGGTTAGGTTAGGTTAGGTTAGGTTAGGTTAGGTTAGGTTAGGTTAGGTTAGGTTAGGTTAGGTTAGGTTAGGTTAGGTTAGGTTAGGTTAGGTTAGGTTAGGTTAGGTTAGGTTAGGTTAGGTTAGGTTAGGTTAGGTTAGGTTAGGTTAGGTTAGGTTAGGTTAGGTTAGGTTAGGTTAGGTTAGGTTAGGTTAGGTTAGGTTAGGTTAGGTTAGGTTAGGTTAGGTTAGGTTAGGTTAGGTTAGGTTAGGTTAGGTTAGGTTAGGTTAGGTTAGGTTAGGTTAGGTTAGGTTAGGTTAGGTTAGGTTAGGTTAGGTTAGGTTAGGTTAGGTTAGGTTAGGTTAGGTTAGGTTAGGTTAGGTTAGGTTAGGTTAGGTTAGGTTAGGTTAGGTTAGGTTAGGTTAGGTTAGGTTAGGTTAGGTTAGGTTAGGTTAGGTTAGGTTAGGTTAGGTTAGGTTAGGTTAGGTTAGGTTAGGTTAGGTTAGGTTAGGTTAGGTTAGGTTAGGTTAGGTTAGGTTAGGTTAGGTTAGGTTAGGTTAGGTTAGGTTAGGTTAGGTTAGGTTAGGTTAGGTTAGGTTAGGTTAGGTTAGGTTAGGTTAGGTTAGGTTAGGTTAGGTTAGGTTAGGTTAGGTTAGGTTAGGTTAGGTTAGGTTAGGTTAGGTTAGGTTAGGTTAGGTTAGGTTAGGTTAGGTTAGGTTAGGTTAGGTTAGGTTAGGTTAGGTTAGGTTAGGTTAGGTTAGGTTAGGTTAGGTTAGGTTAGGTTAGGTTAGGTTAGGTTAGGTTAGGTTAGGTTAGGTTAGGTTAGGTTAGGTTAGGTTAGGTTAGGTTAGGTTAGGTTAGGTTAGGTTAGGTTAGGTTAGGTTAGGTTAGGTTAGGTTAGGTTAGGTTAGGTTAGGTTAGGTTAGGTTAGGTTAGGTTAGGTTAGGTTAGGTTAGGTTAGGTTAGGTTAGGTTAGGTTAGGTTAGGTTAGGTTAGGTTAGGTTAGGTTAGGTTAGGTTAGGTTAGGTTAGGTTAGGTTAGGTTAGGTTAGGTTAGGTTAGGTTAGGTTAGGTTAGGTTAGGTTAGGTTAGGTTAGGTTAGGTTAGGTTAGGTTAGGTTAGGTTAGGTTAGGTTAGGTTAGGTTAGGTTAGGTTAGGTTAGGTTAGGTTAGGTTAGGTTAGGTTAGGTTAGGTTAGGTTAGGTTAGGTTAGGTTAGGTTAGGTTAGGTTAGGTTAGGTTAGGTTAGGTTAGGTTAGGTTAGGTTAGGTTAGGTTAGGTTAGGTTAGGTTAGGTTAGGTTAGGTTAGGTTAGGTTAGGTTAGGTTAGGTTAGGTTAGGTTAGGTTAGGTTAGGTTAGGTTAGGTTAGGTTAGGTTAGGTTAGGTTAGGTTAGGTTAGGTTAGGTTAGGTTAGGTTAGGTTAGGTTAGGTTAGGTTAGGTTAGGTTAGGTTAGGTTAGGTTAGGTTAGGTTAGGTTAGGTTAGGTTAGGTTAGGTTAGGTTAGGTTAGGTTAGGTTAGGTTAGGTTAGGTTAGGTTAGGTTAGGTTAGGTTAGGTTAGGTTAGGTTAGGTTAGGTTAGGTTAGGTTAGGTTAGGTTAGGTTAGGTTAGGTTAGGTTAGGTTAGGTTAGGTTAGGTTAGGTTAGGTTAGGTTAGGTTAGGTTAGGTTAGGTTAGGTTAGGTTAGGTTAGGTTAGGTTAGGTTAGGTTAGGTTAGGTTAGGTTAGGTTAGGTTAGGTTAGGTTAGGTTAGGTTAGGTTAGGTTAGGTTAGGTTAGGTTAGGTTAGGTTAGGTTAGGTTAGGTTAGGTTAGGTTAGGTTAGGTTAGGTTAGGTTAGGTTAGGTTAGGTTAGGTTAGGTTAGGTTAGGTTAGGTTAGGTTAGG
>OX411817.1:25336770-25353110 GCA_948253155.1 Leucoma salicis
CCTCCTGGTTGTTAACAATATCGAAACTCCATTTTCTGAGCTCCGCTGGATGTGGTTTATCCCTAAAAGCAGATGGAACCTCTATTTCCCTGTCTCCTGCTACCAGCCGTGACACCCCCCTCTTTTCCTCGTAGAGGGAAGCTACTTCCCTCACTCGGATATCCAAGGGTAGTGTCCCGGCTAGCAACAGGGCAGAGTTCAGAGATACCGTTCTGTATGCCTTGCTGATCTTCTGGGCGAAAGACCGTTGTAATATATCTAGCTTCTTACGCACGCACTTTTTATTGGTTGCTGGGGCCCACGCTGCAGCAGCATATGTTATGGTGGGTACTATAGTGGCTTCATAGATGGTTTTAATCACCTCAGGGTGAAGTCCCCAGCTAACTCTTGCGGCGCAGGACAGCTGCTTGTAGATTTTAGTGGCCTTCTCACAGACTTTCGCAACATGGGTATTAAATGTAAGGCTGTCGTCTATCGTGAGACCCAATACCTTGATCTCCCTAGACATGACAACACAGACCCCGCCCATGGTCAGTTGTGGAGTGTCATACTTTAGCTTGTTCGTTACTACCATTGCATTGGTCTTATGTGGAGCAAATTTTAGCTTGTTTCTGACACCCCACTCCCGAACATACTCAAGGGCTGCATTACCACGCCTCTGGATATCCTCCGCTGTGTCCCCCGAGAATACGAGAACCACATCGTCGGCGAAAGCCTGGCAGTGGTCTCCCCTCTCGGTGAGACCTTTCAGCAGAGGATCCAGTAGGATGTTCCAAAGTATTGGGCCACCGATAGACCCCTGCACACATCCTTTGTTGGTGTTCTTCGTGAATACGTGGCCAGCATATCTCAATTTGATCTTTCTATTTTGGAGATAGCTGCTCATAATGGCCCTGAGCGCCCCAGGGCAATTTTCCTCCGCCAGTCTGACCTTTATTGCTGGCCACCAAGCACTGTCGAAGGCGCCCTCTATGTCAAGGGACACTAGTGCGACGAGCTTTTTCTCAGAAACCTCTCTTCTCACATGCGTTACCAAGTCATAGAGGGCACCCTCTGTGCTACGCTGGGGCATAAAGCCGTACTGGCGGGGGCTTATCCTGGGTGCCATGTGCCACATGAGTCTCCTTACGAGCATCTTTTCTAATACTTTGCCCAAGATCGGAAGCAGGCCTATCGGTCTATACGATCTTGGGCTGTTGTATTCGTCTTTGCCCGGTTTCCGGAGTACGATGATTACCGCCACTTTCCACTCAACTGGGAAGTGTGCCAGTTCCCAGCACTTGTTGTATATACCCAAGTAGAGGTCTAGGTTTCGCATCACAATTTGGGAGCAAATATCTGCCGTGATGCCATCCTCACCAGGAGCCTTTTTTGGGTGAAAACTGTTTATGACCGAGATCAATTCTTCCTGGGTGAATTTAGGACTATAAGACGAGTTACACTCCAGGAGGTTTTCTGCCTTGGCCAATGTTCTGATCTCAAGGTGTTTACTGTCTTCACCCTCATCCGTGTCCTCGGGGAAGAACACATTAGCCAACTCCTCGGCTGATTGCGCACCTTCCAGCACTTTCCCTTCCTTAATAAGTGGTGTTTCTTCCTGTCGCCTTGTCGTGTTCCTAATCACCCTGTAAATGCCCTCCCATACATTTTCCTTATCTTGTTTCTGGCAAAATTCCTTCCAGCTTTTTGTTTGGGCTTCCCTTACTTTTGTCTCGTAATTCTCCTTTTCCTTCAGGTACTCCTGGACAACAAAAGCTCTGCGGATCGGTGCGGCGCATCTGACCCTCCGTTTTTTCGTTGCGACCCTTTTCTTTAGTTCCTGCAACTCTCTCGACCACCATGGCACTGCAAGCCTTTGTGTTGTGTTTTTTGAAGGTATACTTCCTTCACATGCTTTGGTTATTACTTTTGTGTTCTGTTCTATAAAATGGTCCAAATCAGTTTTGTTATTAATTTTTTCTAATTCAGTTGTACTAATGCCGAAATCATCTTTAAATTTACTTAATTTTTCGTGAAATTTTTTCCAATCTGCTTTTTTGGTGTTATATTTCCGAGTGGTTCTATTTATAGTAATACCTTTTGCCTTTTTTATTCTGATTCTGAATACAATGCCATTGTGGTCGGAGCTAGTCAGGTCTTCTCGAACGCTCCAGTCCTCCACCAAGTCGAGGAGGTCCGAACTACAGGTGGTTATATCGACATGGCTGGTCAGTCTACGCCCACCTCTCACAGTGTCAAAAGTTGGTTTGTTGCCACTATTAAGTACCTGTAGATCCATTTCGTCTATAGCCTTCACCATTTCGAGACCCCGATGATCTGTTATTGGGCTACCCCACCAAGCGCTCTTGGCGTTAGCGTCACCTCCAATTATTATCCTTGCAAGGCTAGTCTGTCTACGCACCTTAGCCAAATGTTGTAGATACGGCTCCATTGGTTCATCCGGCTCGAAGTAAAACGAAACGACCAGAATCCTCCATGCCTGAGTTTCCATCTTCACCACCACGATGTTATTTGTGGTGAAATAAGGGCACTGTTCGACACAGATATTTTTGTCAAAGACCGCGATAGCCGCTTTCACAGTGCCCCCTCCGGCATTTGTGTTTTGGTAGATTCTGGCCCCTCCGTATGCCTTCATGACCTTGGCCCTTCCAACATACGGCTCCTGGATTAGCGCAAATGCAAGGTTACTATTTTTGGCCTCCAACATGAGTTCCGTAGTAGCCAATTCCTTACGTTGGAGGTTCGCTTGCACCACGCTATATGACGTCAGAGAGTTCCCAAAGGTGCCCTTAACAATATGATATAGCAGCTCTTGCTATCTTGTCCCATCTCTGCCTGATGGGACATTCTTGGCTGTAGACACCATGGTCATTATCTACATTTTTAGCTGCTAGACAGTTCTTACATTTGGGTAAGTCACCTATATTTGGACACTCTGCTCGCAGGTGAGGCCCTCCACAGTGGTTGCAGAGGTCCACTGACTCCGTGCAAAGCTTCCTACCGTGTCCAAATGCAAGGCATCTTGTACACTGCACCAGGGGGGATTGGTCCTCGACCCTTATCTGCTGGAGGTCCACATACATTCTCCCAACCGATGTAAGCCTCTGCCACAGCTTTGGCGTAACTCGCAGGACGACGTGGCACTCCTGTTGGTTCCTCGCCTTCCTCCGATACCTCACTGTGGCAACCGCCTCCTCATCAGTTAGGCCCTTTAATATGTGCCTATTTTGGGATTTCAGTGACATGAGTATATCCCCATCCGAGTTGCTCGTGAGCACATTTCTTAATATGACCAGAGGGTCCTTACTCTTGGCCTCTTCCACCTTTAGGTTTTTGTTTTCTCTTAACCTCTTGGTTGTTTTTTCCAACTCTTCCTTGCTGGAGCAACTTAACACTATCTTTTGGTCCCTTATTTTCCTTAACTGGTCTATACGTAATCCATTTTCCTTTGCGTTTAATGACCCTTTAACTTTTTCCAGCACGTCTGCACTGCTGTCTGTACTCGTTTCTGAAGAGACAATGACAGCATGCTTAGCAGCTGTGTTGTATTTGGGTCTGGATAACGCTTCGGCATAAGATGGTTTAGCCGCCAACTGGTCAATTTTCTCCTCTATATCTTGCGTAGTCCTTTTTATCTCGCATAATTCCTTATAGACACTTCCATCACTTCCATCCATCTTATCTTTCTCACTTTCAATCATCTTGCCTATTAGCTTCGTCTCTTTTAAGGTGGTTTCCATAAGCTGTTCCAAACTGGCCATCCTCTCTTCCATACCTTTCAGCTCTTCCCCACTCTTACTTCCTCCACTCCCTTTGCTCTCTTTGCTTGGATCGTTTTTAAGGTCTCCTTCCTTAGTCTCCTTGCATACCTTGCATACTTTCTCTTCCTTACAATCTTGCAGTCTGTGCCATAGATACATACTCACTCCATACATCATACCCGTGTCTTTTGTTATACTTTCCTTCAATTCTCTCTTTAAGTTTCCAGAAATTCCTAGCGATTTCATTATATTTGTCTTTCTATCCTTTATTATTCGTTCAGCTCCTTCGTCTGTAAACCTTTTATATAGGTCACACTTACGATCACTTTTAACTTCCGGAGCTACTATTAGGCGTTTTGGTTTCGCCACTCTAGGTGGAGATGGAGTAGGCGTGTCTCTAGTTGTCTCCATAGGGCTTTTTGATGTACCAGCCTCTATGCTATCGATTGTGTCCTTGACTAGGGATCTTTTAAGGGAGTCCGCCTTCTTGTCAATAGTTACAGTAAGATTCGGGTCTACAAGTCCCGTACCCGATTCAGTACTGGAAGGCGTCACCTGTTCTTTACCCTTTTGGTTTTGCGGGGTCCTAAACATATTGAGGGCTCGCGGTATAAGTACTAAGTTTAACCGGAATTGTATAAGTTGTAAATTTGGTAACTTAGTGTCAGTGTAGATAAATAATAATTGTAAATTTCGCGATTGTATAACTGTTATGTCGCGATCAAAAGGAAACAAAGTTCAAGATAAATAAGTCAAAAGTATAACGCGAACAGTCAAGATCGCGCTGTTAATCTTATATGGTCAAAAGAACCAACTAATATCCTAATCTATGCTATATTTAAGCTCAAAGAGATGGCTGTCACAATAAAGTTAGGTGTAGGCCAATAAGCCTATGTCTTACTATTTTTGTAATTTAAAAGCGTCTAAAAGTCAAAATATTTCCGTATTCGGAATGCACGGCACCCCAGAAGCGCTTCAGAAGACCAAGAGGGACAGACAGACACGATTTTACCAAAAAGAAGAAGAAAGAAGTAAGAAAGAAGATTAAAGAAGATAAAGAAGAGCGTTCTTTCGCTTGCTTGGAAGCCCTTCTAAAGCCGATGTTAGCAGTGAAAACCGCAGATCGCTACGACCAATACTTTCTGAGATATCAACGCCAGAAATTCGGCCAGAAACCCGCTTGAACGCCAGAAATGGCGGTAAACTTAAATATCTCCTAAACTATTGGCCGCAGAGTACCCAAGTTTGGGTTCTCTGTAATGTGCTCACTCCCACCGACCCGAAGGTAGCGTCAGATTGCTCGAAAATTTTTTGTGGTCCGATTCCCGCAAAACGCTGTCAGTCGATCCCCCAAAGTCCGCCAAACACACCACTGGAAGTCCCGTCTCTCTATCTCTAAAAATAAGGGAGCTACAGCCAGTTGAAAATTTTCAAAATGGCTACCCTGCTGTCAAATCAAATTTTCAAAATGGGATAGCTCCGAATCTATCCGTCGCAGATTAGGCGTGCTTGGGTTTTTCTGGATGGGAATCTCGTGATCTACAAAGTTCTATTGAAATTCAAGTGCCGAAATTTTGGTACCCCAAATTTGGAAAATTTTTAATTGGTCGGATTCTCCTTACTCCCCCCTTAATATCCAAGAAAACCCCGTCGCTCTACGTCAAATATCTCCGGAGATACAGCCTTCTGAAAATTCCCAAGATGGCCGCTCGGCTGTCAAACCCAATGTTTGAGTTGAGTTATCTCCGGACCCAGTGGTCACAGAAGGGTCGTGTTTGGACTTATTGGTGTTAGAATGATGTCCTCTATCAGATGGTATATAGATTTTCGCGAAAAAATTTTTCGCGGTCGAATTGGTTTTTATTAGGCTAAAAATGTTCCTGAGGTTGTCCCCCGGTTAATACAAAAAACTACGTCTCTCTACGACCTCTGGTTCCGAAGATATAAAGGCCAGAATAAAATCAATATGGCCGTCGGTACGCCAGAAAAATGCTAAATCCGGCGTTTTTTGACTTAGCACCTGCGTGTTTGGGTTCAATATGTGCCAAACTGCACCCAGAAGCTATTCACACACTTAAAATAATTAATTTTCTAATACTTTTCATTAAATATGTAAAAAACACTTAAAATTCAATATCTTTAAAACTACTTATGCTAAAAATACAAATGATATATCTAAATTTGTGTAAATTAGAGCTCTATTAAACAATACTAAAAACAAAATTTTTGGACAATGTTTGGAAAAGTTATCAGCAATTTTCTAAGTTTTCCAGTTTTTTCTTAATAATTACAAAAAATACAGTCCGAAAAATCTGAAACTTCGTAGTTACACTCTTCTAATGAGCGCGCAACCAGCGGCAGCGAGAAAAGTATACGTTCCCGCTTCAGTTTTCGATTAAATTAGCACCAAAGTTTTGATAGTTTATTATTTTTATTTAAAAAAGTATTATAGATAAAATTCTTCTAATTGCAGAAAAAGTGTAAACATACATGCGCGCAGATGCAGTAAAAATTTCAGCGTTCCAGGTCTTCGGGATCGCCGACCACGTGCCACGTGGTTAGTTGTTTTTTTGGCTTTATCTCATCCGTTGAAGTCGTGCGGATGATTCCGCTTGTGCAGGCTGGTAGGGCCCACCGAGGGCTTCCGGGAGGCACTTTCACTGATGTTTTCACTTTTGAAATGCCGGAGTTATAAGCGATTTTCAGATTGCATAACCTCAAAAACACAGTTTTCACTTAATAACTTTTTGTTTTGAACTTTCCGGCTGCACCACTATATATCACCAGATGCGCCTCGCTGAGACGTGCCTCACGACACCAAATTTATGGAAATCGGATAAGATTTACCCACTTAAATGATTTTTTAACTGCGGAGCACTACAAATTCACTGCTTACTCGAGCGCTGACCGAGCGTAACTGGTTAGGTTAGGTTAGGTTAGGTTAGGTTAGGTTAGGTTAGGTTAGGTTAGGTTAGGTTAGGTTAGGTTAGGTTAGGTTAGGTTAGGTTAGGTTAGGTTAGGTTAGGTTAGGTTAGGTTAGGTTAGGTTAGGTTAGGTTAGGTTAGGTTAGGTTAGGTTAGGTTAGGTTAGGTTAGGTTAGGTTAGGTTAGGTTAGGTTAGGTTAGGTTAGGTTAGGTTAGGTTAGGTTAGGTTAGGTTAGGTTAGGTTAGGTTAGGTTAGGTTAGGTTAGGTTAGGTTAGGTTAGGTTAGGTTAGGTTAGGTTAGGTTAGGTTAGGTTAGGTTAGGTTAGGTTAGGTTAGGTTAGGTTAGGTTAGGTTAGGTTAGGTTAGGTTAGGTTAGGTTAGGTTAGGTTAGGTTAGGTTAGGTTAGGTTAGGTTAGGTTAGGTTAGGTTAGGTTAGGTTAGGTTAGGTTAGGTTAGGTTAGGTTAGGTTAGGTTAGGTTAGGTTAGGTTAGGTTAGGTTAGGTTAGGTTAGGTTAGGTTAGGTTAGGTTAGGTTAGGTTAGGTTAGGTTAGGTTAGGTTAGGTTAGGTTAGGTTAGGTTAGGTTAGGTTAGGTTAGGTTAGGTTAGGTTAGGTTAGGTTAGGTTAGGTTAGGTTAGGTTAGGTTAGGTTAGGTTAGGTTAGGTTAGGTTAGGTTAGGTTAGGTTAGGTTAGGTTAGGTTAGGTTAGGTTAGGTTAGGTTAGGTTAGGTTAGGTTAGGTTAGGTTAGGTTAGGTTAGGTTAGGTTAGGTTAGGTTAGGTTAGGTTAGGTTAGGTTAGGTTAGGTTAGGTTAGGTTAGGTTAGGTTAGGTTAGGTTAGGTTAGGTTAGGTTAGGTTAGGTTAGGTTAGGTTAGGTTAGGTTAGGTTAGGTTAGGTTAGGTTAGGTTAGGTTAGGTTAGGTTAGGTTAGGTTAGGTTAGGTTAGGTTAGGTTAGGTTAGGTTAGGTTAGGTTAGGTTAGGTTAGGTTAGGTTAGGTTAGGTTAGGTTAGGTTAGGTTAGGTTAGGTTAGGTTAGGTTAGGTTAGGTTAGGTTAGGTTAGGTTAGGTTAGGTTAGGTTAGGTTAGGTTAGGTTAGGTTAGGTTAGGTTAGGTTAGGTTAGGTTAGGTTAGGTTAGGTTAGGTTAGGTTAGGTTAGGTTAGGTTAGGTTAGGTTAGGTTAGGTTAGGTTAGGTTAGGTTAGGTTAGGTTAGGTTAGGTTAGGTTAGGTTAGGTTAGGTTAGGTTAGGTTAGGTTAGGTTAGGTTAGGTTAGGTTAGGTTAGGTTAGGTTAGGTTAGGTTAGGTTAGGTTAGGTTAGGTTAGGTTAGGTTAGGTTAGGTTAGGTTAGGTTAGGTTAGGTTAGGTTAGGTTAGGTTAGGTTAGGTTAGGTTAGGTTAGGTTAGGTTAGGTTAGGTTAGGTTAGGTTAGGTTAGGTTAGGTTAGGTTAGGTTAGGTTAGGTTAGGTTAGGTTAGGTTAGGTTAGGTTAGGTTAGGTTAGGTTAGGTTAGGTTAGGTTAGGTTAGGTTAGGTTAGGTTAGGTTAGGTTAGGTTAGGTTAGGTTAGGTTAGGTTAGGTTAGGTTAGGTTAGGTTAGGTTAGGTTAGGTTAGGTTAGGTTAGGTTAGGTTAGGTTAGGTTAGGTTAGGTTAGGTTAGGTTAGGTTAGGTTAGGTTAGGTTAGGTTAGGTTAGGTTAGGTTAGGTTAGGTTAGGTTAGGTTAGGTTAGGTTAGGTTAGGTTAGGTTAGGTTAGGTTAGGTTAGGTTAGGTTAGGTTAGGTTAGGTTAGGTTAGGTTAGGTTAGGTTAGGTTAGGTTAGGTTAGGTTAGGTTAGGTTAGGTTAGGTTAGGTTAGGTTAGGTTAGGTTAGGTTAGGTTAGGTTAGGTTAGGTTAGGTTAGGTTAGGTTAGGTTAGGTTAGGTTAGGTTAGGTTAGGTTAGGTTAGGTTAGGTTAGGTTAGGTTAGGTTAGGTTAGGTTAGGTTAGGTTAGGTTAGGTTAGGTTAGGTTAGGTTAGGTTAGGTTAGGTTAGGTTAGGTTAGGTTAGGTTAGGTTAGGTTAGGTTAGGTTAGGTTAGGTTAGGTTAGGTTAGGTTAGGTTAGGTTAGGTTAGGTTAGGTTAGGTTAGGTTAGGTTAGGTTAGGTTAGGTTAGGTTAGGTTAGGTTAGGTTAGGTTAGGTTAGGTTAGGTTAGGTTAGGTTAGGTTAGGTTAGGTTAGGTTAGGTTAGGTTAGGTTAGGTTAGGTTAGGTTAGGTTAGGTTAGGTTAGGTTAGGTTAGGTTAGGTTAGGTTAGGTTAGGTTAGGTTAGGTTAGGTTAGGTTAGGTTAGGTTAGGTTAGGTTAGGTTAGGTTAGGTTAGGTTAGGTTAGGTTAGGTTAGGTTAGGTTAGGTTAGGTTAGGTTAGGTTAGGTTAGGTTAGGTTAGGTTAGGTTAGGTTAGGTTAGGTTAGGTTAGGTTAGGTTAGGTTAGGTTAGGTTAGGTTAGGTTAGGTTAGGTTAGGTTAGGTTAGGTTAGGTTAGGTTAGGTTAGGTTAGGTTAGGTTAGGTTAGGTTAGGTTAGGTTAGGTTAGGTTAGGTTAGGTTAGGTTAGGTTAGGTTAGGTTAGGTTAGGTTAGGTTAGGTTAGGTTAGGTTAGGTTAGGTTAGGTTAGGTTAGGTTAGGTTAGGTTAGGTTAGGTTAGGTTAGGTTAGGTTAGGTTAGGTTAGGTTAGGTTAGGTTAGGTTAGGTTAGGTTAGGTTAGGTTAGGTTAGGTTAGGTTAGGTTAGGTTAGGTTAGGTTAGGTTAGGTTAGGTTAGGTTAGGTTAGGTTAGGTTAGGTTAGGTTAGGTTAGGTTAGGTTAGGTTAGGTTAGGTTAGGTTAGGTTAGGTTAGGTTAGGTTAGGTTAGGTTAGGTTAGGTTAGGTTAGGTTAGGTTAGGTTAGGTTAGGTTAGGTTAGGTTAGGTTAGGTTAGGTTAGGTTAGGTTAGGTTAGGTTAGGTTAGGTTAGGTTAGGTTAGGTTAGGTTAGGTTAGGTTAGGTTAGGTTAGGTTAGGTTAGGTTAGGTTAGGTTAGGTTAGGTTAGGTTAGGTTAGGTTAGGTTAGGTTAGGTTAGGTTAGGTTAGGTTAGGTTAGGTTAGGTTAGGTTAGGTTAGGTTAGGTTAGGTTAGGTTAGGTTAGGTTAGGTTAGGTTAGGTTAGGTTAGGTTAGGTTAGGTTAGGTTAGGTTAGGTTAGGTTAGGTTAGGTTAGGTTAGGTTAGGTTAGGTTAGGTTAGGTTAGGTTAGGTTAGGTTAGGTTAGGTTAGGTTAGGTTAGGTTAGGTTAGGTTAGGTTAGGTTAGGTTAGGTTAGGTTAGGTTAGGTTAGGTTAGGTTAGGTTAGGTTAGGTTAGGTTAGGTTAGGTTAGGTTAGGTTAGGTTAGGTTAGGTTAGGTTAGGTTAGGTTAGGTTAGGTTAGGTTAGGTTAGGTTAGGTTAGGTTAGGTTAGGTTAGGTTAGGTTAGGTTAGGTTAGGTTAGGTTAGGTTAGGTTAGGTTAGGTTAGGTTAGGTTAGGTTAGGTTAGGTTAGGTTAGGTTAGGTTAGGTTAGGTTAGGTTAGGTTAGGTTAGGTTAGGTTAGGTTAGGTTAGGTTAGGTTAGGTTAGGTTAGGTTAGGTTAGGTTAGGTTAGGTTAGGTTAGGTTAGGTTAGGTTAGGTTAGGTTAGGTTAGGTTAGGTTAGGTTAGGTTAGGTTAGGTTAGGTTAGGTTAGGTTAGGTTAGGTTAGGTTAGGTTAGGTTAGGTTAGGTTAGGTTAGGTTAGGTTAGGTTAGGTTAGGTTAGGTTAGGTTAGGTTAGGTTAGGTTAGGTTAGGTTAGGTTAGGTTAGGTTAGGTTAGGTTAGGTTAGGTTAGGTTAGGTTAGGTTAGGTTAGGTTAGGTTAGGTTAGGTTAGGTTAGGTTAGGTTAGGTTAGGTTAGGTTAGGTTAGGTTAGGTTAGGTTAGGTTAGGTTAGGTTAGGTTAGGTTAGGTTAGGTTAGGTTAGGTTAGGTTAGGTTAGGTTAGGTTAGGTTAGGTTAGGTTAGGTTAGGTTAGGTTAGGTTAGGTTAGGTTAGGTTAGGTTAGGTTAGGTTAGGTTAGGTTAGGTTAGGTTAGGTTAGGTTAGGTTAGGTTAGGTTAGGTTAGGTTAGGTTAGGTTAGGTTAGGTTAGGTTAGGTTAGGTTAGGTTAGGTTAGGTTAGGTTAGGTTAGGTTAGGTTAGGTTAGGTTAGGTTAGGTTAGGTTAGGTTAGGTTAGGTTAGGTTAGGTTAGGTTAGGTTAGGTTAGGTTAGGTTAGGTTAGGTTAGGTTAGGTTAGGTTAGGTTAGGTTAGGTTAGGTTAGGTTAGGTTAGGTTAGGTTAGGTTAGGTTAGGTTAGGTTAGGTTAGGTTAGGTTAGGTTAGGTTAGGTTAGGTTAGGTTAGGTTAGGTTAGGTTAGGTTAGGTTAGGTTAGGTTAGGTTAGGTTAGGTTAGGTTAGGTTAGGTTAGGTTAGGTTAGGTTAGGTTAGGTTAGGTTAGGTTAGGTTAGGTTAGGTTAGGTTAGGTTAGGTTAGGTTAGGTTAGGTTAGGTTAGGTTAGGTTAGGTTAGGTTAGGTTAGGTTAGGTTAGGTTAGGTTAGGTTAGGTTAGGTTAGGTTAGGTTAGGTTAGGTTAGGTTAGGTTAGGTTAGGTTAGGTTAGGTTAGGTTAGGTTAGGTTAGGTTAGGTTAGGTTAGGTTAGGTTAGGTTAGGTTAGGTTAGGTTAGGTTAGGTTAGGTTAGGTTAGGTTAGGTTAGGTTAGGTTAGGTTAGGTTAGGTTAGGTTAGGTTAGGTTAGGTTAGGTTAGGTTAGGTTAGGTTAGGTTAGGTTAGGTTAGGTTAGGTTAGGTTAGGTTAGGTTAGGTTAGGTTAGGTTAGGTTAGGTTAGGTTAGGTTAGGTTAGGTTAGGTTAGGTTAGGTTAGGTTAGGTTAGGTTAGGTTAGGTTAGGTTAGGTTAGGTTAGGTTAGGTTAGGTTAGGTTAGGTTAGGTTAGGTTAGGTTAGGTTAGGTTAGGTTAGGTTAGGTTAGGTTAGGTTAGGTTAGGTTAGGTTAGGTTAGGTTAGGTTAGGTTAGGTTAGGTTAGGTTAGGTTAGGTTAGGTTAGGTTAGGTTAGGTTAGGTTAGGTTAGGTTAGGTTAGGTTAGGTTAGGTTAGGTTAGGTTAGGTTAGGTTAGGTTAGGTTAGGTTAGGTTAGGTTAGGTTAGGTTAGGTTAGGTTAGGTTAGGTTAGGTTAGGTTAGGTTAGGTTAGGTTAGGTTAGGTTAGGTTAGGTTAGGTTAGGTTAGGTTAGGTTAGGTTAGGTTAGGTTAGGTTAGGTTAGGTTAGGTTAGGTTAGGTTAGGTTAGGTTAGGTTAGGTTAGGTTAGGTTAGGTTAGGTTAGGTTAGGTTAGGTTAGGTTAGGTTAGGTTAGGTTAGGTTAGGTTAGGTTAGGTTAGGTTAGGTTAGGTTAGGTTAGGTTAGGTTAGGTTAGGTTAGGTTAGGTTAGGTTAGGTTAGGTTAGGTTAGGTTAGGTTAGGTTAGGTTAGGTTAGGTTAGGTTAGGTTAGGTTAGGTTAGGTTAGGTTAGGTTAGGTTAGGTTAGGTTAGGTTAGGTTAGGTTAGGTTAGGTTAGGTTAGGTTAGGTTAGGTTAGGTTAGGTTAGGTTAGGTTAGGTTAGGTTAGGTTAGGTTAGGTTAGGTTAGGTTAGGTTAGGTTAGGTTAGGTTAGGTTAGGTTAGGTTAGGTTAGGTTAGGTTAGGTTAGGTTAGGTTAGGTTAGGTTAGGTTAGGTTAGGTTAGGTTAGGTTAGGTTAGGTTAGGTTAGGTTAGGTTAGGTTAGGTTAGGTTAGGTTAGGTTAGGTTAGGTTAGGTTAGGTTAGGTTAGGTTAGGTTAGGTTAGGTTAGGTTAGGTTAGGTTAGGTTAGGTTAGGTTAGGTTAGGTTAGGTTAGGTTAGGTTAGGTTAGGTTAGGTTAGGTTAGGTTAGGTTAGGTTAGGTTAGGTTAGGTTAGGTTAGGTTAGGTTAGGTTAGGTTAGGTTAGGTTAGGTTAGGTTAGGTTAGGTTAGGTTAGGTTAGGTTAGGTTAGGTTAGGTTAGGTTAGGTTAGGTTAGGTTAGGTTAGGTTAGGTTAGGTTAGGTTAGGTTAGGTTAGGTTAGGTTAGGTTAGGTTAGGTTAGGTTAGGTTAGGTTAGGTTAGGTTAGGTTAGGTTAGGTTAGGTTAGGTTAGGTTAGGTTAGGTTAGGTTAGGTTAGGTTAGGTTAGGTTAGGTTAGGTTAGGTTAGGTTAGGTTAGGTTAGGTTAGGTTAGGTTAGGTTAGGTTAGGTTAGGTTAGGTTAGGTTAGGTTAGGTTAGGTTAGGTTAGGTTAGGTTAGGTTAGGTTAGGTTAGGTTAGGTTAGGTTAGGTTAGGTTAGGTTAGGTTAGGTTAGGTTAGGTTAGGTTAGGTTAGGTTAGGTTAGGTTAGGTTAGGTTAGGTTAGGTTAGGTTAGGTTAGGTTAGGTTAGGTTAGGTTAGGTTAGGTTAGGTTAGGTTAGGTTAGGTTAGGTTAGGTTAGGTTAGGTTAGGTTAGGTTAGGTTAGGTTAGGTTAGGTTAGGTTAGGTTAGGTTAGGTTAGGTTAGGTTAGGTTAGGTTAGGTTAGGTTAGGTTAGGTTAGGTTAGGTTAGGTTAGGTTAGGTTAGGTTAGGTTAGGTTAGGTTAGGTTAGGTTAGGTTAGGTTAGGTTAGGTTAGGTTAGGTTAGGTTAGGTTAGGTTAGGTTAGGTTAGGTTAGGTTAGGTTAGGTTAGGTTAGGTTAGGTTAGGTTAGGTTAGGTTAGGTTAGGTTAGGTTAGGTTAGGTTAGGTTAGGTTAGGTTAGGTTAGGTTAGGTTAGGTTAGGTTAGGTTAGGTTAGGTTAGGTTAGGTTAGGTTAGGTTAGGTTAGGTTAGGTTAGGTTAGGTTAGGTTAGGTTAGGTTAGGTTAGGTTAGGTTAGGTTAGGTTAGGTTAGGTTAGGTTAGGTTAGGTTAGGTTAGGTTAGGTTAGGTTAGGTTAGGTTAGGTTAGGTTAGGTTAGGTTAGGTTAGGTTAGGTTAGGTTAGGTTAGGTTAGGTTAGGTTAGGTTAGGTTAGGTTAGGTTAGGTTAGGTTAGGTTAGGTTAGGTTAGGTTAGGTTAGGTTAGGTTAGGTTAGGTTAGGTTAGGTTAGGTTAGGTTAGGTTAGGTTAGGTTAGGTTAGGTTAGGTTAGGTTAGGTTAGGTTAGGTTAGGTTAGGTTAGGTTAGGTTAGGTTAGGTTAGGTTAGGTTAGGTTAGGTTAGGTTAGGTTAGGTTAGGTTAGGTTAGGTTAGGTTAGGTTAGGTTAGGTTAGGTTAGGTTAGGTTAGGTTAGGTTAGGTTAGGTTAGGTTAGGTTAGGTTAGGTTAGGTTAGGTTAGGTTAGGTTAGGTTAGGTTAGGTTAGGTTAGGTTAGGTTAGGTTAGGTTAGGTTAGGTTAGGTTAGGTTAGGTTAGGTTAGGTTAGGTTAGGTTAGGTTAGGTTAGGTTAGGTTAGGTTAGGTTAGGTTAGGTTAGGTTAGGTTAGGTTAGGTTAGGTTAGGTTAGGTTAGGTTAGGTTAGGTTAGGTTAGGTTAGGTTAGGTTAGGTTAGGTTAGGTTAGGTTAGGTTAGGTTAGGTTAGGTTAGGTTAGGTTAGGTTAGGTTAGGTTAGGTTAGGTTAGGTTAGGTTAGGTTAGGTTAGGTTAGGTTAGGTTAGGTTAGGTTAGGTTAGGTTAGGTTAGGTTAGGTTAGGTTAGGTTAGGTTAGGTTAGGTTAGGTTAGGTTAGGTTAGGTTAGGTTAGGTTAGGTTAGGTTAGGTTAGGTTAGGTTAGGTTAGGTTAGGTTAGGTTAGGTTAGGTTAGGTTAGGTTAGGTTAGGTTAGGTTAGGTTAGGTTAGGTTAGGTTAGGTTAGGTTAGGTTAGGTTAGGTTAGGTTAGGTTAGGTTAGGTTAGGTTAGGTTAGGTTAGGTTAGGTTAGGTTAGGTTAGGTTAGGTTAGGTTAGGTTAGGTTAGGTTAGGTTAGGTTAGGTTAGGTTAGGTTAGGTTAGGTTAGGTTAGGTTAGGTTAGGTTAGGTTAGGTTAGGTTAGGTTAGGTTAGGTTAGGTTAGGTTAGGTTAGGTTAGGTTAGGTTAGGTTAGGTTAGGTTAGGTTAGGTTAGGTTAGGTTAGGTTAGGTTAGGTTAGGTTAGGTTAGGTTAGGTTAGGTTAGGTTAGGTTAGGTTAGGTTAGGTTAGGTTAGGTTAGGTTAGGTTAGGTTAGGTTAGGTTAGGTTAGGTTAGGTTAGGTTAGGTTAGGTTAGGTTAGGTTAGGTTAGGTTAGGTTAGGTTAGGTTAGGTTAGGTTAGGTTAGGTTAGGTTAGGTTAGGTTAGGTTAGGTTAGGTTAGGTTAGGTTAGGTTAGGTTAGGTTAGGTTAGGTTAGGTTAGGTTAGGTTAGGTTAGGTTAGGTTAGGTTAGGTTAGGTTAGGTTAGGTTAGGTTAGGTTAGGTTAGGTTAGGTTAGGTTAGGTTAGGTTAGGTTAGGTTAGGTTAGGTTAGGTTAGGTTAGGTTAGGTTAGGTTAGGTTAGGTTAGGTTAGGTTAGGTTAGGTTAGGTTAGGTTAGGTTAGGTTAGGTTAGGTTAGGTTAGGTTAGGTTAGGTTAGGTTAGGTTAGGTTAGGTTAGGTTAGGTTAGGTTAGGTTAGGTTAGGTTAGGTTAGGTTAGGTTAGGTTAGGTTAGGTTAGGTTAGGTTAGGTTAGGTTAGGTTAGGTTAGGTTAGGTTAGGTTAGGTTAGGTTAGGTTAGGTTAGGTTAGGTTAGGTTAGGATAGGTTAGGTTAGGTTAGGTTAGGTTAGGTTAGGTTAGGTTAGGTTAGGTTAGGTTAGGTTAGGTTAGGTTAGGTTAGGTTAGGTTAGGTTAGGTTAGGTTAGGTTAGGTTAGGTTAGGTTAGGTTAGGTTAGGTTAGGTTAGGTTAGGTTAGGTTAGGTTAGGTTAGGTTAGGTTAGGTTAGGTTAGGTTAGGTTAGGTTAGGTTAGGTTAGGTTAGGTTAGGTTAGGTTAGGTTAGGTTAGGTTAGGTTAGGTTAGGTTAGGTTAGGTTAGGTTAGGTTAGGTTAGGTTAGGTTAGGTTAGGTTAGGTTAGGTTAGGTTAGGTTAGGTTAGGTTAGGTTAGGTTAGGTTAGGTTAGGTTAGGTTAGGTTAGGTTAGGTTAGGTTAGGTTAGGTTAGGTTAGGTTAGGTTAGGTTAGGTTAGGTTAGGTTAGGTTAGGTTAGGTTAGGTTAGGTTAGGTTAGGTTAGGTTAGGTTAGGTTAGGTTAGGTTAGGTTAGGTTAGGTTAGGTTAGGTTAGGTTAGGTTAGGTTAGGTTAGGTTAGGTTAGGTTAGGTTAGGTTAGGTTAGGTTAGGTTAGGTTAGGTTAGGTTAGGTTAGGTTAGGTTAGGTTAGGTTAGGTTAGGTTAGGTTAGGTTAGGTTAGGTTAGGTTAGGTTAGGTTAGGTTAGGTTAGGTTAGGTTAGGTTAGGTTAGGTTAGGTTAGGTTAGGTTAGGTTAGGTTAGGTTAGGTTAGGTTAGGTTAGGTTAGGTTAGGTTAGGTTAGGTTAGGTTAGGTTAGGTTAGGTTAGGTTAGGTTAGGTTAGGTTAGGTTAGGTTAGGTTAGGTTAGGTTAGGTTAGGTTAGGTTAGGTTAGGTTAGGTTAGGTTAGGTTAGGTTAGGTTAGGTTAGGTTAGGTTAGGTTAGGTTA
>OX411818.1:0-155000 GCA_948253155.1 Leucoma salicis
ACCTAACCTACCCCACCCTAACCTACCCACCCCTAACCTAACCTAACCTAACCTAACCTACACCTAACCCTAACCCTACCCTAACCTAACCCTAACCTAACCTAACCTAACCTAACCCCTAACCCTAACCTAACCTAACCTAACCTAACCTAACCTCCTAACCTACCTACCCCCTACCCACCCACCCTAACCTAACTACCTAACCTACCCACCCCTAACCTAACCTAACCTAACCTAACCTAACCTAACCTAACCTAACCTAACCTAACCTAACCTAACCTAACCTAACCTAACCTAACCTAACCTAACCTAACCTAACCTAACCTAACCTAACCTAACCTAACCTAACCTAACCTAACCTAACCTAACCTAACCTAACCTAACCTAACCTAACCTAACCTAACCTAACCTAACCTAACCTAACCTAACCTAACCTAACCTAACCTAACCTAACCTAACCTAACCTAACCTAACCTAACCTAACCTAACCTAACCTAACCTAACCTAACCTAACCTAACCTAACCTAACCTAACCTAACCTAACCTAACCTAACCTAACCTAACCTAACCTAACCTAACCTAACCTAACCTAACCTAACCTAACCTAACCTAACCTAACCTAACCTAACCTAACCTAACCTAACCTAACCTAACCTAACCTAACCTAACCTAACCTAACCTAACCTAACCTAACCTAACCTAACCTAACCTAACCTAACCTAACCTAACCTAACCTAACCTAACCTAACCTAACCTAACCTAACCTAACCTAACCTAACCTAACCTAACCTAACCTAACCTAACCTAACCTAACCTAACCTAACCTAACCTAACCTAACCTAACCTAACCTAACCTAACCTAACCTAACCTAACCTAACCTAACCTAACCTAACCTAACCTAACCTAACCTAACCTAACCTAACCTAACCTAACCTAACCTAACCTAACCTAACCTAACCTAACCTAACCTAACCTAACCTAACCTAACCTAACCTAACCTAACCTAACCTAACCTAACCTAACCTAACCTAACCTAACCTAACCTAACCTAACCTAACCTAACCTAACCTAACCTAACCTAACCTAACCTAACCTAACCTAACCTAACCTAACCTAACCTAACCTAACCTAACCTAACCTAACCTAACCTAACCTAACCTAACCTAACCTAACCTAACCTAACCTAACCTAACCTAACCTAACCTAACCTAACCTAACCTAACCTAACCTAACCTAACCTAACCTAACCTAACCTAACCTAACCTAACCTAACCTAACCTAACCTAACCTAACCTAACCTAACCTAACCTAACCTAACCTAACCTAACCTAACCTAACCTAACCTAACCTAACCTAACCTAACCTAACCTAACCTAACCTAACCTAACCTAACCTAACCTAACCTAACCTAACCTAACCTAACCTAACCTAACCTAACCTAACCTAACCTAACCTAACCTAACCTAACCTAACCTAACCTAACCTAACCTAACCTAACCTAACCTAACCTAACCTAACCTAACCTAACCTAACCTAACCTAACCTAACCTAACCTAACCTAACCTAACCTAACCTAACCTAACCTAACCTAACCTAACCTAACCTAACCTAACCTAACCTAACCTAACCTAACCTAACCTAACCTAACCTAACCTAACCTAACCTAACCTAACCTAACCTAACCTAACCTAACCTAACCTAACCTAACCTAACCTAACCTAACCTAACCTAACCTAACCTAACCTAACCTAACCTAACCTAACCTAACCTAACCTAACCTAACCTAACCTAACCTAACCTAACCTAACCTAACCTAACCTAACCTAACCTAACCTAACCTAACCTAACCTAACCTAACCTAACCTAACCTAACCTAACCTAACCTAACCTAACCTAACCTAACCTAACCTAACCTAACCTAACCTAACCTAACCTAACCTAACCTAACCTAACCTAACCTAACCTAACCTAACCTAACCTAACCTAACCTAACCTAACCTAACCTAACCTAACCTAACCTAACCTAACCTAACCTAACCTAACCTAACCTAACCTAACCTAACCTAACCTAACCTAACCTAACCTAACCTAACCTAACCTAACCTAACCTAACCTAACCTAACCTAACCTAACCTAACCTAACCTAACCTAACCTAACCTAACCTAACCTAACCTAACCTAACCTAACCTAACCTAACCTAACCTAACCTAACCTAACCTAACCTAACCTAACCTAACCTAACCTAACCTAACCTAACCTAACCTAACCTAACCTAACCTAACCTAACCTAACCTAACCTAACCTAACCTAACCTAACCTAACCTAACCTAACCTAACCTAACCTAACCTAACCTAACCTAACCTAACCTAACCTAACCTAACCTAACCTAACCTAACCTAACCTAACCTAACCTAACCTAACCTAACCTAACCTAACCTAACCTAACCTAACCTAACCTAACCTAACCTAACCTAACCTAACCTAACCTAACCTAACCTAACCTAACCTAACCTAACCTAACCTAACCTAACCTAACCTAACCTAACCTAACCTAACCTAACCTAACCTAACCTAACCTAACCTAACCTAACCTAACCTAACCTAACCTAACCTAACCTAACCTAACCTAACCTAACCTAACCTAACCTAACCTAACCTAACCTAACCTAACCTAACCTAACCTAACCTAACCTAACCTAACCTAACCTAACCTAACCTAACCTAACCTAACCTAACCTAACCTAACCTAACCTAACCTAACCTAACCTAACCTAACCTAACCTAACCTAACCTAACCTAACCTAACCTAACCTAACCTAACCTAACCTAACCTAACCTAACCTAACCTAACCTAACCTAACCTAACCTAACCTAACCTAACCTAACCTAACCTAACCTAACCTAACCTAACCTAACCTAACCTAACCTAACCTAACCTAACCTAACCTAACCTAACCTAACCTAACCTAACCTAACCTAACCTAACCTAACCTAACCTAACCTAACCTAACCTAACCTAACCTAACCTAACCTAACCTAACCTAACCTAACCTAACCTAACCTAACCTAACCTAACCTAACCTAACCTAACCTAACCTAACCTAACCTAACCTAACCTAACCTAACCTAACCTAACCTAACCTAACCTAACCTAACCTAACCTAACCTAACCTAACCTAACCTAACCTAACCTAACCTAACCTAACCTAACCTAACCTAACCTAACCTAACCTAACCTAACCTAACCTAACCTAACCTAACCTAACCTAACCTAACCTAACCTAACCTAACCTAACCTAACCTAACCTAACCTAACCTAACCTAACCTAACCTAACCTAACCTAACCTAACCTAACCTAACCTAACCTAACCTAACCTAACCTAACCTAACCTAACCTAACCTAACCTAACCTAACCTAACCTAACCTAACCTAACCTAACCTAACCTAACCTAACCTAACCTAACCTAACCTAACCTAACCTAACCTAACCTAACCTAACCTAACCTAACCTAACCTAACCTAACCTAACCTAACCTAACCTAACCTAACCTAACCTAACCTAACCTAACCTAACCTAACCTAACCTAACCTAACCTAACCTAACCTAACCTAACCTAACCTAACCTAACCTAACCTAACCTAACCTAACCTAACCTAACCTAACCTAACCTAACCTAACCTAACCTAACCTAACCTAACCTAACCTAACCTAACCTAACCTAACCTAACCTAACCTAACCTAACCTAACCTAACCTAACCTAACCTAACCTAACCTAACCTAACCTAACCTAACCTAACCTAACCTAACCTAACCTAACCTAACCTAACCTAACCTAACCTAACCTAACCTAACCTAACCTAACCTAACCTAACCTAACCTAACCTAACCTAACCTAACCTAACCTAACCTAACCTAACCTAACCTAACCTAACCTAACCTAACCTAACCTAACCTAACCTAACCTAACCTAACCTAACCTAACCTAACCTAACCTAACCTAACCTAACCTAACCTAACCTAACCTAACCTAACCTAACCTAACCTAACCTAACCTAACCTAACCTAACCTAACCTAACCTAACCTAACCTAACCTAACCTAACCTAACCTAACCTAACCTAACCTAACCTAACCTAACCTAACCTAACCTAACCTAACCTAACCTAACCTAACCTAACCTAACCTAACCTAACCTAACCTAACCTAACCTAACCTAACCTAACCGAACCTAACCTAACCTAACCTAACCTAACCTAACCTAACCTAACCTAACCTAACCTAACCTAACCTAACCTAACCTAACCTAACCTAACCTAACCTAACCTAACCTAACCTAACCTAACCTAACCTAACCTAACCTAACCTAACCTAACCTAACCTAACCTAACCTAACCTAACCTAACCTAACCTAACCTAACCTAACCTAACCTAACCTAACCTAACCTAACCTAACCTAACCTAACCTAACCTAACCTAACCTAACCTAACCTAACCTAACCTAACCTAACCTAACCTAACCTAACCTAACCTAACCTAACCTAACCTAACCTAACCTAACCTAACCTAACCTAACCTAACCTAACCTAACCTAACCTAACCTAACCTAACCTAACCTAACCTAACCTAACCTAACCTAACCTAACCTAACCTAACCTAACCTAACCTAACCTAACCTAACCTAACCTAACCTAACCTAACCTAACCTAACCTAACCTAACCTAACCTAACCTAACCTAACCTAACCTAACCTAACCTAACCTAACCTAACCTAACCTAACCTAACCTAACCTAACCTAACCTAACCTAACCTAACCTAACCTAACCTAACCTAACCTAACCTAACCTAACCTAACCTAACCTAACCTAACCTAACCTAACCTAACCTAACCTAACCTAACCTAACCTAACCTAACCTAACCTAACCTAACCTAACCTAACCTAACCTAACCTAACCTAACCTAACCTAACCTAACCTAACCTAACCTAACCTAACCTAACCTAACCTAACCTAACCTAACCTAACCTAACCTAACCTAACCTAACCTAACCTAACCTAACCTAACCTAACCTAACCTAACCTAACCTAACCTAACCTAACCTAACCTAACCTAACCTAACCTAACCTAACCTAACCTAACCTAACCTAACCTAACCTAACCTAACCTAACCTAACCTAACCTAACCTAACCTAACCTAACCTAACCTAACCTAACCTAACCTAACCTAACCTAACCTAACCTAACCTAACCTAACCTAACCTAACCTAACCTAACCTAACCTAACCTAACCTAACCTAACCTAACCTAACCTAACCTAACCTAACCTAACCTAACCTAACCTAACCTAACCTAACCTAACCTAACCTAACCTAACCTAACCTAACCTAACCTAACCTAACCTAACCTAACCTAACCTAACCTAACCTAACCTAACCTAACCTAACCTAACCTAACCTAACCTAACCTAACCTAACCTAACCTAACCTAACCTAACCTAACCTAACCTAACCTAACCTAACCTAACCTAACCTAACCTAACCTAACCTAACCTAACCTAACCTAACCTAACCTAACCTAACCTAACCTAACCTAACCTAACCTAACCTAACCTAACCTAACCTAACCTAACCTAACCTAACCTAACCTAACCTAACCTAACCTAACCTAACCTAACCTAACCTAACCTAACCTAACCTAACCTAACCTAACCTAACCTAACCTAACCTAACCTAACCTAACCTAACCTAACCTAACCTAACCTAACCTAACCTAACCTAACCTAACCTAACCTAACCTAACCTAACCTAACCTAACCTAACCTAACCTAACCTAACCTAACCTAACCTAACCTAACCTAACCTAACCTAACCTAACCTAACCTAACCTAACCTAACCTAACCTAACCTAACCTAACCTAACCTAACCTAACCTAACCTAACCTAACCTAACCTAACCTAACCTAACCTAACCTAACCTAACCTAACCTAACCTAACCTAACCTAACCTAACCTAACCTAACCTAACCTAACCTAACCTAACCTAACCTAACCTAACCTAACCTAACCTAACCTAACCTAACCTAACCTAACCTAACCTAACCTAACCTAACCTAACCTAACCTAACCTAACCTAACCTAACCTAACCTAACCTAACCTAACCTAACCTAACCTAACCTAACCTAACCTAACCTAACCTAACCTAACCTAACCTAACCTAACCTAACCTAACCTAACCTAACCTAACCTAACCTAACCTAACCTAACCTAACCTAACCTAACCTAACCTAACCTAACCTAACCTAACCTAACCTAACCTAACCTAACCTAACCTAACCTAACCTAACCTAACCTAACCTAACCTAACCTAACCTAACCTAACCTAACCTAACCTAACCTAACCTAACCTAACCTAACCTAACCTAACCTAACCTAACCTAACCTAACCTAACCTAACCTAACCTAACCTAACCTAACCTAACCTAACCTAACCTAACCTAACCTAACCTAACCTAACCTAACCTAACCTAACCTAACCTAACCTAACCTAACCTAACCTAACCTAACCTAACCTAACCTAACCTAACCTAACCTAACCTAACCTAACCTAACCTAACCTAACCTAACCTAACCTAACCTAACCTAACCTAACCTAACCTAACCTAACCTAACCTAACCTAACCTAACCTAACCTAACCTAACCTAACCTAACCTAACCTAACCTAACCTAACCTAACCTAACCTAACCTAACCTAACCTAACCTAACCTAACCTAACCTAACCTAACCTAACCTAACCTAACCTAACCTAACCTAACCTAACCTAACCTAACCTAACCTAACCTAACCTAACCTAACCTAACCTAACCTAACCTAACCTAACCTAACCTAACCTAACCTAACCTAACCTAACCTAACCTAACCTAACCTAACCTAACCTAACCTAACCTAACCTAACCTAACCTAACCTAACCTAACCTAACCTAACCTAACCTAACCTAACCTAACCTAACCTAACCTAACCTAACCTAACCTAACCTAACCTAACCTAACCTAACCTAACCTAACCTAACCTAACCTAACCTAACCTAACCTAACCTAACCTAACCTAACCTAACCTAACCTAACCTAACCTAACCTAACCTAACCTAACCTAACCTAACCTAACCTAACCTAACCTAACCTAACCTAACCTAACCTAACCTAACCTAACCTAACCTAACCTAACCTAACCTAACCTAACCTAACCTAACCTAACCTAACCTAACCTAACCTAACCTAACCTAACCTAACCTAACCTAACCTAACCTAACCTAACCTAACCTAACCTAACCTAACCTAACCTAACCTAACCTAACCTAACCTAACCTAACCTAACCTAACCTAACCTAACCTAACCTAACCTAACCTAACCTAACCTAACCTAACCTAACCTAACCTAACCTAACCTAACCTAACCTAACCTAACCTAACCTAACCTAACCTAACCTAACCTAACCTAACCTAACCTAACCTAACCTAACCTAACCTAACCTAACCTAACCTAACCTAACCTAACCTAACCTAACCTAACCTAACCTAACCTAACCTAACCTAACCTAACCTAACCTAACCTAACCTAACCTAACCTAACCTAACCTAACCTAACCTAACCTAACCTAACCTAACCTAACCTAACCTAACCTAACCTAACCTAACCTAACCTAACCTAACCTAACCTAACCTAACCTAACCTAACCTAACCTAACCTAACCTAACCTAACCTAACCTAACCTAACCTAACCTAACCTAACCTAACCTAACCTAACCTAACCTAACCTAACCTAACCTAACCTAACCTAACCTAACCTAACCTAACCTAACCTAACCTAACCTAACCTAACCTAACCTAACCTAACCTAACCTAACCTAACCTAACCTAACCTAACCTAACCTAACCTAACCTAACCTAACCTAACCTAACCTAACCTAACCTAACCTAACCTAACCTAACCTAACCTAACCTAACCTAACCTAACCTAACCTAACCTAACCTAACCTAACCTAACCTAACCTAACCTAACCTAACCTAACCTAACCTAACCTAACCTAACCTAACCTAACCTAACCTAACCTAACCTAACCTAACCTAACCTAACCTAACCTAACCTAACCTAACCTAACCTAACCTAACCTAACCTAACCTAACCTAACCTAACCTAACCTAACCTAACCTAACCTAACCTAACCTAACCTAACCTAACCTAACCTAACCTAACCTAACCTAACCTAACCTAACCTAACCTAACCTAACCTAACCTAACCTAACCTAACCTAACCTAACCTAACCTAACCTAACCTAACCTAACCTAACCTAACCTAACCTAACCTAACCTAACCTAACCTAACCTAACCTAACCTAACCTAACCTAACCTAACCTAACCTAACCTAACCTAACCTAACCTAACCTAACCTAACCTAACCTAACCTAACCTAACCTAACCTAACCTAACCTAACCTAACCTAACCTAACCTAACCTAACCTAACCTAACCTAACCTAACCTAACCTAACCTAACCTAACCTAACCTAACCTAACCTAACCTAACCTAACCTAACCTAACCTAACCTAACCTAACCTAACCTAACCTAACCTAACCTAACCTAACCTAACCTAACCTAACCTAACCTAACCTAACCTAACCTAACCTAACCTAACCTAACCTAACCTAACCTAACCTAACCTAACCTAACCTAACCTAACCTAACCTAACCTAACCTAACCTAACCTAACCTAACCTAACCTAACCTAACCTAACCTAACCTAACCTAACCTAACCTAACCTAACCTAACCTAACCTAACCTAACCTAACCTAACCTAACCTAACCTAACCTAACCTAACCTAACCTAACCTAACCTAACCTAACCTAACCTAACCTAACCTAACCTAACCTAACCTAACCTAACCTAACCTAACCTAACCTAACCTAACCTAACCTAACCTAACCTAACCTAACCTAACCTAACCTAACCTAACCTAACCTAACCTAACCTAACCTAACCTAACCTAACCTAACCTAACCTAACCTAACCTAACCTAACCTAACCTAACCTAACCTAACCTAACCTAACCTAACCTAACCTAACCTAACCTAACCTAACCTAACCTAACCTAACCTAACCTAACCTAACCTAACCTAACCTAACCTAACCTAACCTAACCTAACCTAACCTAACCTAACCTAACCTAACCTAACCTAACCTAACCTAACCTAACCTAACCTAACCTAACCTAACCTAACCTAACCTAACCTAACCTAACCTAACCTAACCTAACCTAACCTAACCTAACCTAACCTAACCTAACCTAACCTAACCTAACCTAACCTAACCTAACCTAACCTAACCTAACCTAACCTAACCTAACCTAACCTAACCTAACCTAACCTAACCTAACCTAACCTAACCTAACCTAACCTAACCTAACCTAACCTAACCTAACCTAACCTAACCTAACCTAACCTAACCTAACCTAACCTAACCTAACCTAACCTAACCTAACCTAACCTAACCTAACCTAACCTAACCTAACCTAACCTAACCTAACCTAACCTAACCTAACCTAACCTAACCTAACCTAACCTAACCTAACCTAACCTAACCTAACCTAACCTAACCTAACCTAACCTAACCTAACCTAACCTAACCTAACCTAACCTAACCTAACCTAACCTAACCTAACCTAACCTAACCTAACCTAACCTAACCTAACCTAACCTAACCTAACCTAACCTAACCTAACCTAACCTAACCTAACCTAACCTAACCTAACCTAACCTAACCTAACCTAACCTAACCTAACCTAACCTAACCTAACCTAACCTAACCTAACCTAACCTAACCTAACCTAACCTAACCTAACCTAACCTAACCTAACCTAACCTAACCTAACCTAACCTAACCTAACCTAACCTAACCTAACCTAACCTAACCTAACCTAACCTAACCTAACCTAACCTAACCTAACCTAACCTAACCTAACCTAACCTAACCTAACCTAACCTAACCTAACCTAACCTAACCTAACCTAACCTAACCTAACCTAACCTAACCTAACCTAACCTAACCTAACCTAACCTAACCTAACCTAACCTAACCTAACCTAACCTAACCTAACCTAACCTAACCTAACCTAACCTAACCTAACCTAACCTAACCTAACCTAACCTAACCTAACCTAACCTAACCTAACCTAACCTAACCTAACCTAACCTAACCTAACCTAACCTAACCTAACCTAACCTAACCTAACCTAACCTAACCTAACCTAACCTAACCTAACCTAACCTAACCTAACCTAACCTAACCTAACCTAACCTAACCTAACCTAACCTAACCTAACCTAACCTAACCTAACCTAACCTAACCTAACCTAACCTAACCTAACCTAACCTAACCTAACCTAACCTAACCTAACCTAACCTAACCTAACCTAACCTAACCTAACCTAACCTAACCTAACCTAACCTAACCTAACCTAACCTAACCTAACCTAACCTAACCTAACCTAACCTAACCTAACCTAACCTAACCTAACCTAACCTAACCTAACCTAACCTAACCTAACCTAACCTAACCTAACCTAACCTAACCTAACCTAACCTAACCTAACCTAACCTAACCTAACCTAACCTAACCTAACCTAACCTAACCTAACCTAACCTAACCTAACCTAACCTAACCTAACCTAACCTAACCTAACCTAACCTAACCTAACCTAACCTAACCTAACCTAACCTAACCTAACCTAACCTAACCTAACCTAACCTAACCTAACCTAACCTAACCTAACCTAACCTAACCTAACCTAACCTAACCTAACCTAACCTAACCTAACCTAACCTAACCTAACCTAACCTAACCTAACCTAACCTAACCTAACCTAACCTAACCTAACCTAACCTAACCTAACCTAACCTAACCTAACCTAACCTAACCTAACCTAACCTAACCTAACCTAACCTAACCTAACCTAACCTAACCTAACCTAACCTAACCTAACCTAACCTAACCTAACCTAACCTAACCTAACCTAACCTAACCTAACCTAACCTAACCTAACCTAACCTAACCTAACCTAACCTAACCTAACCTAACCTAACCTAACCTAACCTAACCTAACCTAACCTAACCTAACCTAACCTAACCTAACCTAACCTAACCTAACCTAACCTAACCTAACCTAACCTAACCTAACCTAACCTAACCTAACCTAACCTAACCTAACCTAACCTAACCTAACCTAACCTAACCTAACCTAACCTAACCTAACCTAACCTAACCTAACCTAACCTAACCTAACCTAACCTAACCTAACCTAACCTAACCTAACCTAACCTAACCTAACCTAACCTAACCTAACCTAACCTAACCTAACCTAACCTAACCTAACCTAACCTAACCTAACCTAACCTAACCTAACCTAACCTAACCTAACCTAACCTAACCTAACCTAACCTAACCTAACCTAACCTAACCTAACCTAACCTAACCTAACCTAACCTAACCTAACCTAACCTAACCTAACCTAACCTAACCTAACCTAACCTAACCTAACCTAACCTAACCTAACCTAACCTAACCTAACCTAACCTAACCTAACCTAACCTAACCTAACCTAACCTAACCTAACCTAACCTAACCTAACCTAACCTAACCTAACCTAACCTAACCTAACCTAACCTAACCTAACCTAACCTAACCTAACCTAACCTAACCTAACCTAACCTAACCTAACCTAACCTAACCTAACCTAACCTAACCTAACCTAACCTAACCTAACCTAACCTAACCTAACCTAACCTAACCTAACCTAACCTAACCTAACCTAACCTAACCTAACCTAACCTAACCTAACCTAACCTAACCTAACCTAACCTAACCTAACCTAACCTAACCTAACCTAACCTAACCTAACCTAACCTAACCTAACCTAACCTAACCTAACCTAACCTAACCTAACCTAACCTAACCTAACCTAACCTAACCTAACCTAACCTAACCTAACCTAACCTAACCTAACCTAACCTAACCTAACCTAACCTAACCTAACCTAACCTAACCTAACCTAACCTAACCTAACCTAACCTAACCTAACCTAACCTAACCTAACCTAACCTAACCTAACCTAACCTAACCTAACCTAACCTAACCTAACCTAACCTAACCTAACCTAACCTAACCTAACCTAACCTAACCTAACCTAACCTAACCTAACCTAACCTAACCTAACCTAACCTAACCTAACCTAACCTAACCTAACCTAACCTAACCTAACCTAACCTAACCTAACCTAACCTAACCTAACCTAACCTAACCTAACCTAACCTAACCTAACCTAACCTAACCTAACCTAACCTAACCTAACCTAACCTAACCTAACCTAACCTAACCTAACCTAACCTAACCTAACCTAACCTAACCTAACCTAACCTAACCTAACCTAACCTAACCTAACCTAACCTAACCTAACCTAACCTAACCTAACCTAACCTAACCTAACCTAACCTAACCTAACCTAACCTAACCTAACCTAACCTAACCTAACCTAACCTAACCTAACCTAACCTAACCTAACCTAACCTAACCTAACCTAACCTAACCTAACCTAACCTAACCTAACCTAACCTAACCTAACCTAACCTAACCTAACCTAACCTAACCTAACCTAACCTAACCTAACCTAACCTAACCTAACCTAACCTAACCTAACCTAACCTAACCTAACCTAACCTAACCTAACCTAACCTAACCTAACCTAACCTAACCTAACCTAACCTAACCTAACCTAACCTAACCTAACCTAACCTAACCTAACCTAACCTAACCTAACCTAACCTAACCTAACCTAACCTAACCTAACCTAACCTAACCTAACCTAACCTAACCTAACCTAACCTAACCTAACCTAACCTAACCTAACCTAACCTAACCTAACCTAACCTAACCTAACCTAACCTAACCTAACCTAACCTAACCTAACCTAACCTAACCTAACCTAACCTAACCTAACCTAACCTAACCTAACCTAACCTAACCTAACCTAACCTAACCTAACCTAACCTAACCTAACCTAACCTAACCTAACCTAACCTAACCTAACCTAACCTAACCTAACCTAACCTAACCTAACCTAACCTAACCTAACCTAACCTAACCTAACCTAACCTAACCTAACCTAACCTAACCTAACCTAACCTAACCTAACCTAACCTAACCTAACCTAACCTAACCTAACCTAACCTAACCTAACCTAACCTAACCTAACCTAACCTAACCTAACCTAACCTAACCTAACCTAACCTAACCTAACCTAACCTAACCTAACCTAACCTAACCTAACCTAACCTAACCTAACCTAACCTAACCTAACCTAACCTAACCTAACCTAACCTAACCTAACCTAACCTAACCTAACCTAACCTAACCTAACCTAACCTAACCTAACCTAACCTAACCTAACCTAACCTAACCTAACCTAACCTAACCTAACCTAACCTAACCTAACCTAACCTAACCTAACCTAACCTAACCTAACCTAACCTAACCTAACCTAACCTAACCTAACCTAACCTAACCTAACCTAACCTAACCTAACCTAACCTAACCTAACCTAACCTAACCTAACCTAACCTAACCTAACCTAACCTAACCTAACCTAACCTAACCTAACCTAACCTAACCTAACCTAACCTAACCTAACCTAACCTAACCTAACCTAACCTAACCTAACCTAACCTAACCTAACCTAACCTAACCTAACCTAACCTAACCTAACCTAACCTAACCTAACCTAACCTAACCTAACCTAACCTAACCTAACCTAACCTAACCTAACCTAACCTAACCTAACCTAACCTAACCTAACCTAACCTAACCTAACCTAACCTAACCTAACCTAACCTAACCTAACCTAACCTAACCTAACCTAACCTAACCTAACCTAACCTAACCTAACCTAACCTAACCTAACCTAACCTAACCTAACCTAACCTAACCTAACCTAACCTAACCTAACCTAACCTAACCTAACCTAACCTAACCTAACCTAACAACACCGACAAGAGAGAGCCTGAGCTCCCACTTTCCAAAAACGGAAGTTCAGTGGGACTTCAAGAGTCAGCAAAACTGCTCGCAGAGACGTTCTACCCAAAAGACCCCGAAGAGGAAGACAACGCAGAACAACAGCGAATGAGAGCATTTTCCAGCCAGCTCGCTTGTCTTGCCCAAATAAATCCCGAGCCTGAACCTGATTTTACGGAGTACGAACTAAAACTAGCAACCAACAGTTTTAATCCGAAAAAGGCTCCCGGCGATGACGGATTCACCGCAGATATTTGTGAGGAGGTGATCTTGGGCGACATAGAGCTAAACTTAGCCCTTTATAATAAATGTCTGCAGTTGGGCCACTTCCCAATCCCATGGAAATTAGCGGTGGTAGTAGCAATTAAAAAGCCTGGAAGAGGGGATTATACCGATCCTAAGGCTTACAGGCCCATAGGCCTACTGTCGATTATGGGCAAAATACTTGAGAAGATGATCGTAAAAAGACTCACTTGGCACCTTCTGCCTCGCCTGAGTGCTCGGCAGTACGGTTTCCTGCCGCAGCGTGGAACCGAGGACTCCCTCTATGACCTGGTGGCACACGTGAGGAGTAAGATTCGGGAGAAAAAACTCGTTACGATGGTGTCACTGGACATAGAGGGAGCCTTCGATAACGCATGGTGGCCGGCCATTAAGATAAGGCTACTGGAGGAAGGGTGTCCGGAAGCGATTCAGCGGATTATGGCAAGCTACCTGAGCGGAAGAGCTGTGAAGGTCAAATACGCAGGCCACGAACATGTGGAGTCGACTTCCAAAGGGTGCGTGCAAGGATCGATAGGGGGCCCCATATTATGGAATCTCCTCCTCGATCCGTTGCTGAAAGGTCTCATGAGAGGGGGAGACTATTGTCAGGCATTTGCGGATGACATAGTTCTCGTCTTCTCGGGGGACACAGCGGCGGAAATCGAGTGCCGTGGAAATGCCGCCCTCGAGCATGTCTGGCGGTGGGGCGTCAGGAATAAGTTAAGGTTTGCACCACAAAAGACTAAAGCAATGGTACTCACCAAAAAACTTAAGTATGACGTCCCACGCCTGGGCATGGGCGGGGTTGATATTTGCATGGCAGAGGAGATAAAGATCTTGGGGCTAACAATAGACTGCGGTTTGACGTTCAATGCCCACACGACAAACGTGTGCAAGAAGGCGTTGGGCGTCTATAAGCAGCTATCGAGAGCCGCCAAGGTCACTTGGGGTCTCCATCCGGAAATAATAAAGACCATATACGTTGCATCGATCGAGCCAATTATGACGTACGCAGCTAGTGTATGGGCTGAGGCTACTAGTAAGATCAAGGTACAGAAGCAACTGAATAACGTACAAAGGCTTTTTGCCCAAAAGATGTGCAAAGCGTACAGGACAGTTTCACTCAACGCTGCCCTGGTGCTGGCCGGGATACTCCCACTGGACATCCGTATTAGAGAGAACGCTGCACTTTACGAGGCCAGGAGAGGGGTGTCCCGGCTAATACCGGGGGATAGAGAGATTGAGAAGCCCATCGCTTATTCCGCTAAGCCGCATCCCTCAACCCATGAACAAGTCGAGGTGACATATTTTACATCTGAGGAGGAAATAACAGCCCAGGTGGACGGTGCAGTACAAATATATACTGATGGCAGCAAGATCGGGGGTGGAGTCGGGGCATCACTGTCCGTATGGACAGATGGAGCCGAGACTCTGGCCCGTAAATTCAAGCTGTCGTCTTACTGCACCGTCTACCAAGCTGAGTTGTTAGCCATAAATCAGGCGGCAAAGTTAGCAACAAAGGGAAATAAGAGTCGCTACGCTATTATCAGTGACTCTAGGGCGGCCGTTGAAACAATCGCTGACTGCGAGTCCCTTCACCCACTGGCATGTGAAGTTAGACTGCATATAAGGGAAGGCAAAAAACGCGGCACTAACATAACACTGCACTGGATTAAGGCTCACGTAGGCTTGCAGGGCAACGAGAGGGCAGATTGCCTCGCTAAGGACGCGGCCCTAAAAAGTCGCGTAGCGGATCATTATGATAAGTGCCCGGTTTCATTCGTCAAGAGGATGCTCCGAATGGAATCTCTCGGCGAGTGGAACCGGAGGTATAAGGAGGGATCTGTTGCGCAGGTGACTAAGATGTTCTTTCCCGATGCCCTTAGAGCATATGATATTGTCAAGGCAATAACATTGGACAATGTAGTAACGCAAGTACTGACGGGACATGGTGGGTTCTCCGAGTACCTATATAGATTCAGGTGCAAGGGGAGCCCGTCATGTATATGCTCACCAGAGGTTAATGAAACTGTCTCTCATGTTTTGTTCGATTGCCCAGTACACGCAGTAAAAAGATATGAGTTAGAGCAGGAAATAGGAACAGTAGTAGATGGCAACAATATCCACATAATTATGCAAAATGACCAGAAAAGAACAATATTTTTAAAGTACTGCAAAAACATAGTCCCAATTATTATCAATCGTAATAAAACTTGACGCATTGTGCTTAAACTATCAAAGTATCAAAAATGGCAACGGTATAATCTTAATAATTTATTTATTTATTTATTGGAAATTATATTAAAATATATGATTAATAAACCATTATATTAATTATAATATCTTTAAATTGTATTGTATAGTGAATTGTTATTTAATATTTTATTAATTCAAATATGTATAATAAATTCTAATTCCTAATAATTCTAATCTAACAATTCTCATTTCTGTCTTCTTTAAGTATTTTTTCTGTAAATAATATAGTATAGGTTTCTATCAATGAATTTAGTATTTAATAATGTATTGTATTGTCTAATTTTGAACAGTAATATAGTCTCACACTCTGTTATGCAAAGTGTAGGAAGACATAATTGTATAGAATAAAATATATATTATGGACATACGCTTTGGTACGCAAGGCGTATTGTGCAAAAATTTAATTATATATTGTATTTATAAATTTATTATTATGATAGGTATTAAATATTATAAGTATAATCTGATATGGTATAATTATGATTTAATTTATATTCTTCATAGTATAATTTTAAATAATTAATACAGTCTCACACCCTGTTAGGCAGAGTGTAAGAAGACAAAAATATTTTTTTATAAATTAAATATATATCATAGACATGCGCTTTGGTACGCAAAGCGTATTGCTCTAAAATTTAATTATATATATATATATATATTATATATATATATTGATCTGTTATGTATTAAATATTATATATAATGATATGTTATTGTATAATTATGATAAAATTTGAACATGTATTAAATAATACCAAATAATGATTGTGGTCTCGCACTCTGTTATGCAGAGTGTCACATAGAGAAAATATGTAATCAAAGATAATTTAAAATGAATTAAGCACAACAAGAACCCTGGTACTGTCAGGGGATAATTTGAGGTTCGAGCTAATACGCTCGGACAATTTTAAAAAAAAAAAAAAAAAAAAAAACCTAACCTAACCTAACCTAACCTAACCTAACCTAACCTAACCTAACCTAACCTAACCTAACCTAACCTAACCTAACCTAACCTAACCTAACCTAACCTAACCTAACCTAACCTAACCTAACCTAACCTAACCTAACCTAACCTAACCTAACCTAACCTAACCTAACCTAACCTAACCTAACCTAACCTAACCTAACCTAACCTAACCTAACCTAACCTAACCTAACCTAACCTAACCTAACCTAACCTAACCTAACCTAACCTAACCTAACCTAACCTAACCTAACCGTTTTTAGTGCGATTTTCAGTCTGTTTTTTGCTCCCTTTAGTTTCTTGTAATTATCCTTAGCATACTATACGTCAGCGGTTCCTTCAGAGCCCTGAAATTTTCAAAAATTTTTCTTACATATCAACTTAGTACATTTTCGTAAACTCACTTTTAAAATATTCAAGTTAACACTTACCTTCTGTCACTTATCCTCGGTCCACGTTGGTGGTTGAGGTCTTAAATTGTTCCTCGTTTAATAGCCTTTCATCCAATAGTAAATTTTTGTAGTATACCCTTCAGGTTTGTGTATAATAACGCACTATATAACAAAAAACGTTAATTTTTTGCTGAAAAATACCAAATTGCAACTTTATACTTACCATCCTGTCTGCTATCCTCGGTCCACGTTGGTGATTGAGGTCTTAGTTTGTTCGTCGTTTACAGCCCTTTCTATCGATACTTATTTCACGCAGATAATCCTTCAGGTTTCTGAAATATAACACAGTTTGTACCACAAAAAGTCGTTCGTAGAACATTTTTATCAGTTTTTGCAGCTTAACTTCACTTTTTTGTATAGAGACCCTTCCGGTTTCTTCACCTATCGTGTAGTGCTCATCAAGCCCTACACGCCGATACCCCATTTGTGCCCTTTCTGATCACTCAATTTTTAAAATTTGACCCGCCCAACCCAGCCTTTTCTCTACGACAGTTAAAATTTGAACAATACATTAGAAATACAAAGAATTTAGATATACATAGTAAAAATTTTTTATTTCATATTCGTTTAGGGATCATAATATACGTTCAAAATATACCCTTGCACCCTACCCAAACACCAATAGTTTCGCCATAAATTGTAAAACAATTCTTACATACATCTCATCCGTCCATTACCTCATTTACACAAATTTTAAGACAAAAGATGTTCGGAATACGTACACCGACGAAGAAGCGACCGCTTGTGCAACTAGTAGACATTGCCGATACAGGCATAGGTCTCCTCAATACTACCTTCGACATACCTATAATCGACCCAAAGCCTAGCTGCAGCAAAGACATGGATGCCCCTTCCCTCTGCGTTTCCTCCTTGATACCGGCACAAGACGGCCCTCAAATCAGCTCTAGCCCTCCAACCACAGAAACCTTGGCTCCTCTCACATTACCGGCCAAAATTAAAAGCAAACCCGTACCGTACGCTGTATCACCGCTCAAAGAACGATCAGAATACGCTGACACAATATCAGAAGCCCGTGCCTGTGTTACCAAGGCCAAAATTCACCTGTCGAACTCCAGGAATCTGAAGTCTGAAATCAAAACAGGTATTATCCAGGCCATAGACCGCTTGTTCTTAATCACAAAAGAACTTGCAACTAAAACAGACAAACCAAACCAGTGCCCAGTTACGCCGTTAAATCCGACTCAAGGAAACGACCTAAATAATTTAATACAAGAGCACATGCATGCTCTCAAACAAAACAATGATAAAATAGATGAGCTCTCCGAAATGCTGCGTAAAAAGAGTTACGCCAGTGTTACGGCAGCACTACCAACAACGAAACCCACCGAACGAACCGCTCTGCACTCCATAGTGGTGAGCGCTACAGACGAAACAGAGTCAGGCGAACAAGTACTCGAGAGAATACGGAAGGTCGCCAATGCCAAGGATGGTGGAGTTTCGGTCGAGACAATCAGAAAAGGTAAAGACCGTAAAGTCATAGTGGGTTGCAGCACAGAAGAAGAAAGACAAAAACTAAAAAATCGACTAGTTAAAGCACCGGAACTGACCGTCAATGAGGTTAAAAATAGAGACCCCCTCGTGATCCTTAAGGACGTCCTCCAGTACAATACCGATGATGATATAATAGCAGCACTAAGAAACCAAAATAGCTCTCTTTTCAAAGATATTGATAAAGCTGAAAATAGGATAACCGTTGCATACCGAAGACGCACTAGAAATCCACTTATTAACCATGTGATACTCAAAGTCTCACCAAAACTCTGGCAACGTATAACGCAAACCGAAACGGTGCATGTGGACCTTCAACGCATCAAGGTATCGGATCAATCGCCCTTGACTCAGTGCTCAATGTGCCTCGCCTATGGACACAGCCGGCGACAATGCAAGGAGCAAGAAGCAAAGTGCAGCCACTGTGGGGGTTCACACCTCAAAGAGAAATGCACGGAATGGCAGGCTGGCTCTAGGCCCTCCTGCTGTAATTGTACCCTTGCTAAAATTGAAAACGCGCAGCATAATGCCTTCAGCGATGAATGCGTAGTTCGCAAAAGGTGGGATGCTATAGCGAGGTCCCGGGTAGCGTATTGTTAAAGGCGTCCCTACGAACTTGATAGCAAAATACACATTCGCGCAGATAAATCTACAGAGAATGAAATTGGCTCAAGAAGAACTTCTTATAGAAGCGGAGAAGAAACGCATCGCGGTGGCATTGCTGCAGGAGCCCTATGTTGGTGGTTTTAAGAATGTGAGGGGTTACCAGGGTGTGCGTATTTTCCAGAACCCGGATCCTGGAATTGAGACAGTGAAGGCTGCAATCGCCATATTTGACCCGGATCTAGAGGTCGAGCTATACCCAGAACTCACCAACAACAATATAGTAACGATAAAAATCAAAACCATAGCATGGACACTTGTAGTTATATCCTTTTACTTTGAACCAAATAAACCCATAGAACCATACTTAGATATTTTACTGAAATCAATAGAAAAATCACAGTTTACTAACACAATAGTCGCAGGAGATGCAAACGCTAAGAGTTGTTGGTGGGGGAGCTCGACTACTAATAGCAGGGGGGAAATAATGGCTGGAATGCTCTACGAGGCGGACCTCCAAGTCCTCAATATGGGCGAAACCCCCACCTTTGACACTATTAGGGGTCACCAACACTTAACCAGTCATGTAGACATCACAGCCTGTACCACTGACTTACTCAACCTGATCACGGACTGGAGAGTAGTACAAACATTGACTTCGTCGGATCATAATGGAATCTTATTTGACATAAATCTCCAAAAATCAACTGGAACCACCATACATAGAACTACCCGAATTTATAATACAAAGAAAGCGAAATGGGGCCGTTTTGTCGAAAAACTAAATCAATTAAATTCAGATCAAAACATAAACTCCGATAACATCAATGCAATAAACCAATTACCCCAATTAGAATCAGTGATAACCCAATATATAGATAATATAACTACATCATGCAACAAATTTATACCTAAAAAGAAAAATGACGAAACACTTACCATGCCGTGGTGGTCTCAGGAACTTGCTGCCGCCAAGAAGGAGATGAAGACCAGGAAGCGCCGTATCTGGTGCGCTGCTCCCATTCGTAGGGCCAAAGTCGTAGAAGAGTACCTGCAACAAAAAGCAATATATGAAAAAATGGTAAAGAATGCACAAACCACCAGTTGGAAAGAGTTTTGTTGTAAACAAGACAAGGAAGGGATGTGGCAGGGTATTTACAGAGTCATAGGCAAAACCACGAGGCGCGAAGAAGATCTACCCCTCATTGGACCGGCTGGAGAGTCACTTAGCTCACAAGACTCAGCTAAACTCCTAACAGAAACCTTTTATCCGGATGACAAAGAAAATGAAGACAATACTTACCACCAACAAGTAAGAGAAATGGCCAAAGCCCTGAATGCGGATCTTCACAATGAAAAGCCTTCGTTCACCCCACTAGAGCTAGAAAATGCTGTTAAGAGTTTTAACCCAAAGAAGGCCCCAGGAGCGGACGGCTTAACTGCGGATATCTGTAAACAGGCTATTAGTTCAGACCCTAACACGTTTCTGGCACTGATGAATAAATGCTTACAGCTAGGTTGTTTTCCAAATATTTGGAAAAAAGCTACTGTAATAGTACTGAAAAAGCCAGGTAAAAGCGATTACAGAAATCCCAAGTCCTATAGACCCATTGGGCTCCTACCGGTAATGGGAAAGATCTTGGAAAAGATGGTGGTAGCTCGACTGAAATGGCATCTGATACCTAGGACAAGTACTCGCCAGTTCGGCTTCACGCCCCAGAGAAGCGCCGAGGACTCCCTCTGTACTCTAATGCGGTACATTCGGCAAAAACTTAGTGACAAGAAGCTAATAGCCATAGTCTCATTGGATATAGAGGGGGCCTTTGATAGCGCCTGGTGGCCAGCTATAAAAGTGCGACTGGCTGAGGAAAAATGTCCGGAAGGTATCAGAAAAATTATAGACAGTTATTTAAGTAATAGAAGCGTTGAAGTCAGATACGCCGGAGCTAAGAGCAAAAAAGCAACTAAACAAGGCTGCGTACAAGGTTCTATCGGTGGCCCGATTCTCTGGAATCTGCTAATAGACCCGCTATTAAAAGACCTAGAGGCGCGGGGGGATTACTGCCATGCCTTCGCTGACGACATTCTGCTAGTCTTTGACGGAAATACCGCTACTGAAATCGAACGACGCGCCAATGGTGCCCTCGACTATGTTTGTAAATGGGGTGTCAAAAACAAGTTGAAATTTGGTCCACAGAAAACCACCGCAATGACAATTACTAATAAACTAAAGTATGACACCCCGCTTCTGATCATGGGTGGGGTCGCTATTGGCATGTCCGAACAAATCAAAGTCTTAGGCCTCACTATCGACAATAGACTAACATTTAACGCACACATATCAAACACCTGCAAAAAAGCCACAAATATATATAAACAATTATCCAGAGCAGCAAGAGTTAGTTGGGGCCTTCACCCAGAAATTATAAAAGTAATTTACACAGCCGTCATCGAACCGATAATCCTATATGCAGCCAGTGCATGGGCACCAGCCGCAAACAAAAAGTGCATACAAAAACAATTAAACGCAGTTCAGCGAGGCTTTGCACAAAAGCTGTGCAAGGCCTACCGAACAGTATCACTGCACTCTGCACTGGTGCTAACTGGACTACTACCCCTAGACCTAAGGGCACAAGAAGCGGCAGCTCTCTTTGAAGCCCGAAAGGGTAAAAGTATACTTATCCCGGATGATAGGGAAATTGAAAAGCCTATAAAATTCACAGACACAATCCATCCTGCAGAACACCAAGCAATAACATTTGAAAGCCTGGAAGACCGGACAATGGAAAACAACGAAACTAACCAAAACGTCCAGTACGTGGAGATATTCACAGATGGAAGCAAAGTTGATGGCAAAGTTGGAGCGGCAGTTTCCATCTGGAAAGGAAATGTCGAGACGAAATCCATTAAACTCTATCTATCCGCGTACTGTACGGTCTACCAGGCTGAGCTTTTAGCCATAGACAGGGCAATTAAGGAGATTTTGGACGAACAAGAAAACCACTTTAGGCTATATAGTGATTCAACGGCGGCGTTACAGTCAGTGACTGACGTAGGCAACCTCCACCCACTGGCGACCAGCATAAGGGCAAACATAAGATCCGCCACGGCCCAGAAAAAGAACATCTCGCTCTACTGGGTCAAAGCTCATGCTGGACGAATAGGAAATGAGCGCGCCGACCAGTTGGCGAAACAAGCAGCGCTCAATTCAAAACGACGCCCGGATTACGACGCATGTCCGGTTTCATATGTCAAGAGGCAAATCCGGGAAAGGTCGCTTGACAGATGGAACCGGAGATACCAAGAGGGTGGGGCTGCTGGAACCACAAAAATGTTTTTCCCGGATGCTACTGAAGCATACCCAGTCACACGAAAAATAGCAATAAATCAGATCATAACCCAAGTACTGACAGGTCACGGGGGATTCGCGCAGTACCTAAACAGATTCGGGCGTAGTGCGGACCCATCGTGTGTCTGCCAACCAGACATTGAAGAATCACTACAACATATCATCCTTGAATGTCCAGAACATGAGTACGCACGTTTTAACCTACAGACAAAAATTAATTTAGAACTAAACATACAAAACATAGCAATTATTATGAAAGACGAAACAAAGAGACAAGACTTTCTGGACTTCTGCATAGAAGCGGCAACTAAAGTCATCAGAAGAAACAAAACACCGTAATAATATTACAATATCTATCAATACTATTTATTTATTAACTAATATAATAAAATATATACTAATTACCTTATTTATTATAAAACTAGTGTATACATGCAACATGTTTAATAGTCTTAATAATCTATTGCTTTACAAAATCATAGATTATGATCTTTATTACTTAATTAAAAATATATGTAAAGTAAACAAAATAAAGTACATGCAAAACAATAACTCTGGTTCTGTCAGAGGAAACGCGGCAACCAGGTTCAGTAGACCTGGTATTTAAAAAAAAAAAAAAAAAAAAAAAAAAAAAAAAACCTAACCTAACCTAACCTAACCTAACCTAACCTAACCTAACCTAACCTAACCTAACCTAACCTAACCTAACCTAACCTAACCTAACCTAACCTAACCTAACCTAACCTAACCTAACCTAACCTAACCTAACCTAACCTAACCTAACCTAACCTAACCTAACCTAACCTAACCTAACCTAACCTAACCTAACCTAACCTAACCTAACCTAACCTAACCTAACCTAACCTAACCTAACCTAACCTAACCTAACCTAACCTAACCTAACCTAACCTAACCTAACCTAACCTAACCTAACCTAACCTAACCTAACCTAACCTAACCTAACCGATCTGATATTTTTTGGTTTTCTCGTTGGTATAGCGATTGTTTTGTGTTCTATTGACCTAAACTAGCTTAGATTTCACTAAATAAACAGGGGTGGTTTATCGCATCACCTAAAATTTTGACTTTTTATATAAATATTTCTATACAAAAATTTAATTAAAATATTCGAACTTTGCACCTGTCCACTACCGGTAATTCTGGTCGCACAGTGGTGGTTCTTACCTTAGATTGTCCGCTGTTAACAGCCCTTTATTTCAGCACCACATTTGCATAAATATCTCATATAGTTTTTTAGTTATTTTGTAGTTTCTGTGAAAAAACATAGTTTTTGGAAAAATTTCATCAGTTTTAATAAGATAATTTCACTTTTTTCTATAGAGACCCTAGTGGTTTATCATACCATCGTGTAGGGCTCGTCAAGCCCTGTACGCCGATACCCCATTTGGGGGGGTTTAGAGACTTCCATACCCTGTTTTTGCCCGCCCAACCCACACACCTAAAACACTACTAAATACCTAAAATTGAAGAATACAGTATAAATAGGAAGAATATAAGGGAATACACCAAAAAATTTTATTTTAAAAATCGATCTAGGACCCATAGCCCTCCTAGAATCTAGCTTTATCTGCTCTCTGGAGGGCAAAATTTTTGGAGAATTGAACTAAATCGAATTGACAAAAAGGTCATCAACATACGCTTTCCGATTCTTTATGTTTTAAGTTGTTTAATACCACACAACTTTTATAGCATTGAGATAACCGAATAAATTTTAGATAGCATATATTTATACATTTTCAGCTTATTATTTAATCGATTAAATTTAATTGTGTTGTGTTGTTCTGTTTTGATTGCATTTAAATTTATTAATATAGATATATAATTAAACATATTTTAATATTGATTGCATTATAAATTGATTTGACTTTTGTTTGACTGTTATATTTTAATATTTTAGATATAGATTGACATTTATATAATTTAATTATCAATTTATTAATTACTAGAGATTTTTATTTTATAACTTATTTATTTGGCTATTGGGATAAAAATTGACAGAAATTACACCATCCATTATATAATATATTGTTGCCAATTAATTGTATTTAATTGTAAGCAGTATTATTCTTATACATTTATTTAGTTCTCTCGTAAAGCATATTCCATTAAGTAGTAGCTTAATTTCACACAGTTTAACTGAAAAACTGTTTGCAACAATGATTCGCACACCAGGTACACAAGCGAGAGAGGACAAATTAAGGATTTCAGCATCCAAAACGCCCGCCAACCCCTCCAATTTGGGAGTAGTAGCTGGGCCATCAAACAATGGGAGGGATGGCTTCCAGCACCCCCTGGGAAGTTCAGAGTTCAAATCAAGGCGCAGGACCTTCGTGATCGAATGCCCGGAGGACTATATACAGAGAGGCAAATCGATCACCGATAGTATAAAGGAAGAGATGAGCAAGGTTAGGAATCTGAACGGAGGGCTAAAAGTGGTGATAACAAAAAAGTGTGAAGAAATATACCAATTGTTTAATGACATGGCTAGGGAGTTAGCAGAAGAGCGCGGAAGAGCGAGCTCATCCCAACACAAAACGGTAGGCCAAAAAGAAAGCAGAAAGGAAGTGACTGATTTGCTTGACGAAAAGGGACAAATGGGAAGTGACCTTATAAATAATATTACAGCGCTCAGTAAACAATTAAAACGACACGAAGGATATATGATTGAAATGAATGGAATGATGGTGAAAACTTTGCAAGGAAATGGGGATGGGTGTGGATGCTGCAACGAGGAACTAAAAATGGAGATTCAGACAATACATAAGGGAATTCAGGAAACGAAAGTTATTCTAGAGGAGAGGAAGAGCTATGCGAACGTTGTGTCAAGTTCTGGTACAAAGCAACTGCCTGGGAAAGATAAAGCACTGCACTCCGTTATCATATCCTCAGATAATACTGAGGAAACTGGGGAAAAGGTGTTGCAGAGCGTGCGAGAAGCAGTGAATGCCAGGGAGGAAGGGTTTAGAATAGACAGGGTTAAGAAAGTAAAAGATAGAAAAATTGTTATTGGATGTAGTAACAAAACGGAAATTGAAAGGATAAAGGAAAGGATAAGGGTAGCAGGAGGGAACCTAAAAGTAGAAAATATCCAAAATAAAGACCCACTCCTCATCATCAGGGATGTTATGGCCTACAACTCCGATGCTGACCTAGTGTCAGCAATAAAAGTTCAAAATAAATACCTACTGGAGGACATACCTGCCGAAGATATTAAACTGCAAGTATTGTACCGAAGGAAAGCAAGAAATCAATTGTTGACACATGTGGTTCTCAGAGCGACACCGACTGTCTGGAGCCGTCTAACTGGAGCCGGTACCATCCACATTGACTTACAAAGGGTTAAGGTATATGACCAGTCACCGCTAATCCAGTGCACAAAATGTCTGAGTTACGGCCATAGTAAAAGATATTGCACTGAGACCGATGAAACCTGCAGCCACTGTGGAGGATCCCACTTAAGGGACGGTTGCGAGAGTTATCTTGCTGGAGCCGCACCTTCCTGTATAAATTGTACTAGAGCAAAGATCAACCCAAAAATTGATCATAACGCATTTAACGCAGATTGCCCTGTGAGATGCAAATCGGAGAACCTGGCGAGGAGCAAAATAGCTTATTGTTAAGGATGATACAGGCGACTCACAGACCAACCATATCATGGCTTACAAGGTAGCACAGGTTAATTTGCAGCGGAAATCCTTGGCCACAGATGAGCTGATGATGGCGGCATATGGAGGGGGACTTGCTTTTGCCCTTATACAGGAACCGTACGTTGGCGGGCGGCGTTACATGGGGTCCTATGGGACCACGAGGATTTACCAAAATGCAAACCGTGGTGAAGGTACAATTAAGGCCGCAATTGCGGTCTTCAATCCCGACATTACCATTGAGCTAAACACTTTGCTTACCACTAACAATATAGTGGTAGCGAAAATGCGTATGGGTGCATGTGAGATCCTCGTGGTCTCCTATTACTTTGAGCCGGACCAACCGCTGCGGCCTTACCTCGAGCACCTCAGTAAAATAAAGCAAGATACCAAGCCAATTAGGATGATTATGGGTGGTGACGCAAACTGCAAAAATATATGGTGGGGAGGTGGAATAACGGATGATAGGGGTGAGGAACTGGCTGGTGCCCTAATAGAGCTTGGCATGACGGTGCTCAATGTTGGAGATATACCTACCTTTGATACTGTGAGGGGCGGAAGGAGACTTACCAGTTATGTGGATGTGACCGCCTGCACGGACGACATGCTGCACCTGGTCGACGACTGGCGTGTAGACGAAAATCTTACTGGATCCGATCACAACGCAATGATCTTCAAAATTTATCTAGAAAAGGCCAAAGATATTATGATTAATAGGACAACTAGATTATATAACAGCAAGAAAGCTAACTGGCCGCAATTCCAAAAAGATTTAAAACAGCTCAAGTTGATTCATAATATTAACACAGACAAGATAGAAAGAATAATTAGTGGTGAAGAGTTGGACTCGTTGATTAATGACTACACTAATATTATAACCAAGGCATGTGACGGGGCTATACCTAAAAATCAAAAAATTAGTAAACTTACCGTTCCATGGTGGTCTCCGGAACTGGAGAAAATGAGGCGCGCCGTACGTACCAAGAAACGCAGGATAAGGTGCGCAGCGCCGATCCGCAGGGCTGGAGTAGTTGCCGATTACCTGAAAGCAAAGGAAGATTATGAAGCAGGGGTCAAAATGGCACAAATAAATAGTTGGAAGAATTTCTGTCACAGGCAAGATAGGGAGAGCGTTTGGGCGGGGATATACAGGGTTATTAAGAACACCGACAAGAGAGAGCCAGAGCTCCCACTGTTCAAAAACGGAAGTTCAGTGGGACTCCAAGAATCCGCGAAACTGCTCGCAGAGACGTTCTACCCAAAGGACCCCGAAGAGGAAGACAACGCAGAACACCAGCGAATGAGAGCAATTTCCAACCAGCTCACTTATCTTGTCCAAGGAAATCCCGAGCCTGAACCTGATTTTACAGAATACGAACTCAAACTAGCAGCCAACGGTTTTAGTGCCAAAAAGGCCCCAGGCGATGACGGATTTACCGCAGATATTTGTGAAAAGGTAATCTTGAGTGATATAGGCTTAAACCTAGCTCTCTATAATAAATGCCTAAAGCTGGCTCATTTCCCAACCCGATGGAAGATGGCGGTGGTAGTAGCACTTAAAAAGCCTGGAAGAGGTGATTATACGGATCCTAAGGCTTACAGGCCAATAGGCCTACTGTCGATTATGGGGAAAATACTGGAGAAGATGGTCATAAAAAGACTCACTTGGCACCTTCTACCTCGCCTGAGTACTCGGCAGTACGGCTTCCTGCCACAGCGTGGAACCGAGGACTCCCTCTATGACCTGGTGGCACACGTGAGGAGTAAAATTCGAGAGAAAAAACTCGTCACGATGGTGTCGCTGGACATAGAGGGAGCCTTCGATAACGCCTGGTGGCCGGCCATTAAGATAAGGCTACTGGAAGAAGAGTGTCCGGAGACGATACGTCGAATTATGGCAAGCTATTTAAATGGCCGAGTGGTAAAAATTAAATACGCAGGCCAGGAGTATATGGAGTCCGCCTCCAAAGGGTGCGTGCAGGGATCGATAGGGGGCCCCATATTATGGAATCTCCTCCTCGATCCGTTGCTGAAAGGTCTCACGAGGGGGGGAGACTATTGTCAAGCATTTGCGGATGACATAGTTCTCGTCTTCTCGGGGGACACAGCGGCGGAAATCGAGTGTCGTGGAAATGCCGCCCTTGATCATGTCTGGCGGTGGGGCGTCACGAATAAGTTAAAGTTTGCGCCACTTAAGACCAAAGCAATGGTTCTTACCAAAAAACTTAAGTATGACGTCCCACGGCTGAGCATGGGTGGGGTCGGCATTTGCATGGCAGAGGAGATAAAGATCTTGGGGCTAACGATAGACTGTGGGTTGACGTTCAACGCCCACACGACAAACGTGTGCAAGAAGGCGTTGGGCGTCTATAAGCAGCTATCGAAAGCCGCCAGGGTCACATGGGGTCTCCACCCAGAAATAATAAGGATCATTTACGTTGCTACGATCGAGCCAATTATAACCTACGCAGCTAGTGTATGGGCCGAGGCCACAGACAAGGTCAAAGTACAAAAAGCACTGAATAATGTACAAAGGCTTTTTGCCCAGAAGATGTGCAAAGCGTACAGGACAGTCTCACTCAATGCGGCTCTAGTGCTGGCCGGGATACTCCCCCTGGACATCCGTATTAAAGAGAACGCAGCGCTTTACGAGGCCAGGAGAGGGGTGTCCCGGCTAATACCGGGGGATAGAGAGATAGAGAAACCAGTCGCATATTCCGCTAAGCCGCACCCATCAGTCCACGAGCATGTCGAGGTGACATATTTTACCTCTGAAGAGGAAATAACAGCCCAGGTGGACGGTGCAGTACAAATATATACTGACGGCAGCAAGATCGGGGCTGGAGTCGGGGCATCGCTGTCCGTTTGGACGGACGGAGCCGAGACTCTAGCCCGCAAGTTCAAGTTGTCGTCTTACTGCACCGTCTACCAGGCTGAAATTCTAGCCATACACCAGGCGGTAAAATTTGCAGTAAACGGGGGTAAGAGTCGTTACGCTATAATAAGCGACTCTAGGGCGGCCATAGAAACAGTTGCTAATTGCGAGTCCCTTCATCCGTTAGCATGTGAAGTTAGATTGCACATGAGGGAAGGCAAAAGACGTGGTATACGCATAACACTGCATTGGATTAAGGCTCACATAGGCCTGCAAGGCAATGAGAGGGCGGATTGCCTCGCTAAGGACGCGGCCTTAAAAAGTCGCGTAGCGGATCATTATGATAAGTGCCCGGTTTCATTCGTCAAGAGGATGCTCCGAATGGAATCTCTTGGTGAATGGAACCGGAGGTATAAGGAGGGATCCGTTGCGCAAGGGACTAAGATGTTCTTTCCTGATGCCCTGAGAGCATATGGTATTGTCAAAGCAATAAAATTGGAAAATGTAACAACACAAGTACTGACGGGACATGGTGGGTTCTCTGAGTACCTGTATAGATTCAGGTGCAAGGGGAGCCCATCATGTATGTGCTCACCTGAGGTAAATGAAACTGTTTCTCATATTTTGTTCGATTGCCCAATACACGCAGTAAAAAGATATGAGTTAGAGCAGGAAATAGGAACAGTAGTGGATGGCAACAATATCCACATAATTATGGAAGATGACCAAAAAAGAGCAATATTCTTAAAGTATTGTAAAAATATAGTCCCAATTGTTATTAAGCGAAATAAAACTTGACGCATTGTGCTTAATCAAAGTATCAAAAATGGTAATTATATAATCTTAATAATTTATTTATTTATTGGAAATTATATTAAAATATATGATTAATAAACTATTATATTAATTATAATATTTTTAAATTGTATTATATAATTAATTGTTATTTAATATATTATTAATTCAAATATGTTTAATAAATCCTAATTCCTAATGATTCTAACTAATCTAACAATTCTTAATTCTGTCTTCTTTAAGTATGTTTTCTGTAAATAATATAGTATAGGTTTCTATCAATGAATTTAATATTTAATAATGTATTGTATTGTCTAATTTTGAATAGTATTATAGTCTCACACTCTGTTATGCAAAGTGTAGGAAGACAAAATTGTATAGAATAAAATATATATTATGGACATACGCTTTGGTACGCAAGGCGTATTGTACAAAAATTTAATTATATATTGTATTTATGAATTTATTATATGATAGGTATTAAATATTATAAGTATAATCTGATATGGTATAATTATGATTTAATTTTTATTATTCATAGTATAATTTTAAATAATTAATACAGTCTCACACCCTGTTAGGCAGAGTGTAAGAAGACAAAAATATTTTTATGAATTAAATATATATCATAGACATGCGCTTTGGCACGCAAAACGTATTGCTCTAAAATTTTATTATATATATATATATATATATATTATATATATATATTTATTTATCTGTTATGTATTAAATATTATATATAATAATATGTTATTGTATAATTGTGATAAAATTTGAACATGTATTGAAATATTATAATTAATTAAGCACAACAAGAACCCTGATACGGTCAGGGGATACTCTGAGGTTCGAGCTTATTCGCTCGGACATTTATAAAAAAAAAAAAAAAAAACCTAACCTAACCTAACCTAACCTAACCTAACCTAACCTAACCTAACCTAACCTAACCTAACCTAACCTAACCTAACCTAACCTAACCCACTGAGGAAACGGGGAAAAACTGATTTTACCGATCCCAAATCATACAGGCCAATCGGACTCTTATCAGTAATGGGTAAAATCTTAGAGAAAATGATGGTAAAGAGAATAACGTGGCATTTGTTCCCCAGACTTAGTACCCGCCAATATGGATTCATGCCCCAGCGCGGCACGGAGGACTCCCTCTATGACCTAGTGGAACATGTCAGGAGCAAACTTCGGGAGAAGAAGCTAATAACAATGGTTTCGCTGGACATAGAGGGGGCTTTCGATAGCGCATGGTGGCCAGCTATTAAGGTGGGACTTAAGAGGGAGGCGTGCCCGTTATCAATCCAACACATGATGGCAAGCTACCTGGAGGATCGGCAGGTCCGGCTGAGATACGCAGGACAAGAGTGTGTAAAGCGTACAACCAAAGGATGCGTGCAAGGCTCTATAGGGGGCCCCATCTTATGGAACCTATTACTTGACCCATTGCTGAAAGGTCTCACGGGGAGGGGGGACTACTGCCAGGCTTTCGCCGATGATGTGGTCCTCGTCTTCTCGGGGGACACAGCGGCGGAGATCGAGGGCCGAGGCAATGCCGCACTCGAGCATGTTCTCGAGTGGGGTGTCATGAATAAGCTAAAGTTCGCACCACAAAAAACAAAGGCTATGGTGCTCACCAAAAAGCTGAAGTATGACACTCCACGGTTGAGCATGGGCGGGGTCGACATTGCCTTGGCTGAGGAAATTAAGATACTGGGGCTTACGATAGACTGCGGGTTGACCTTCGGCGCTCATACTGCTAGAGTTTGTGGGAGGGCGCTGGGCGTCTACAAGCAGTTGTCGAAGGCCGCCAGGGTGAGCTGGGGCCTCCATCCTGAGGTTGTTAAGATAATATACACGGCAGCTATAGAGCCCATGATTACATATGCTGCCGCTGCATGGGCACCAGCCACTAACAAAAAATATGTGCTCAAACAGCTAAACGCAGTGCAACGGCCATTAGCCCAAAAAATTTGTAAGGCATACAGAACGGTCTCCCTCAATGCAGCCCTGGTGCTGGTCGGGATACTCCCCCTGGACATTCGTATAAGAGAAAATGCGTCTCTCTACGAGGCCAGAAGGGGGGTGTCCCGGTTCATACCGGTGGATAGAGAGATCGAGGAACTGTTGCCCTACAGTTCAAAACCGCACCCTGCCGATCATATAATACACGAGATTGGAAATCTTGCCAACCAAGAGGATGTCGCAGCACTGGTAGATGGTGCAGTAAAAATATATACGGACGGCAGTAAGATTCAGGGTGAGGTTGGTGCGTCTATCTCCGTATGGGAGGCGGACACTGAAACCTTGGCCCGAAAATTCAAGCTGTCGTCCTACTGCACTGTCTACCAGGCCGAACTGCTGGCCATAAAGCAGGCGGCAATGGTAGCGGAGCAAAAAGGATACAGAAGATGCGCAATCATAAGTGATTCCAGGGCAGCACTTGAAACAGTCGCAAATAATGACTCCCTGCACAAGCTTGCTAATGAAACCCGAGAACTCCTTCGGAAGTGTTCGTTAAACGGCAAGGACGTGTCTTTATACTGGGTAAAGGCTCATGAGGGAATAATGGGCAATGAGAGGGCAGACTACCTCGCGAAACAGGCAGCGCTGAACAGTCGTACAAGGCCATTTTATGATAGATGCCCGGCTTCATTCGTCAAGAGACAAATCCGTATGGAATCTCTTGGCGAGTGGAACCGGAGGTATCGAGAGGCTTCTACAGCGGCTGTTACGAAAAAGTTTTTCCCGGACGTGTGGCAAGCCTACAAAATAATTCTTAAAATACAATTAAATAACATCCTTACACAAGTATTGACGGGGCACGGTGGGTTTTCTGAGTACCTATATAGGTTTAGGTGTAAGGACAACCCATCGTGCATCTGTCAACCAAACACACCGGAATCGATATTACACGTCATCCTGGAGTGTCCGGTACACCATGTCCGAAGAAGTGACCTAGAGCTGAAGCTAGGAGAGAAAATAAATCTGGAAACCATGCAAATTTTAATGCGGTCACCGGACAAAAGGGAACCTTTTCTAGATTTTTGCGTGAGTTCTGCCGCTATGGTTGTAAATAGAAATAAAACATAAAATATGTATGTTTATATGTGTGCGTGAGTATGTGCGTGAATGTGTGTGTGGGTGTGCAGATATGTATATGTGTGGAATTTTTGAGTCATAATATTATAATAGTCATTGATATTCCTATTGTTCTATAATTATAACTAAATATTATATAAATTATTTAATTGTTTAATTATTATTTATTTAATTATTTTATTTATTATTTGTAGCAATTTCTTATTATAAATAAATCGTGCTGTCCTTTAATACTGTCTCTACTTGAACTGATCACCTCTTTTCTTCGTATGTCTTGGAGGTCACGCACTTTTTAAATAAAATGCGAAAGATCGTAACCAAATGTTATATACATTATGTATATTATCACAAGTCTTAACACTTTAAAAGTAAAGTGTGAATGACGACATGATAATAAACTACCAACTAAATACTGTAACTAAGTTTTCTATGTGTTATAATTATATAAAGTAAGAAAAATGTTATTGATGTAGGTAATTGTAATTGTTAAATAAAACTAAAAATATAACATCTGTAATGTACTTTTATAATATATATTTATAATGTAATAATTGTAATGTGATGTAATATAATACCTAATGTAATAGATTTAAATATAATGTTATTTATCAAGTAATAATGTAAGATATTATAATATAAAATAAAATATACAATGTGTAATGTATTTTCATAATATGTAATATAATGTAATAATAGTAATGTGATGTAATATAATAATGTAATAGATTTAAGTATGGTCTATCACTATGTGCCCAAAGCGATAAGACCAGAAATGTGATTAATAATGGAATATAATATGTTGATCATGCATTTTGTGAAAGCAAAATGGCAATGAACAATTTCAATTAAACAAATGTATTTATTCATTGAATATGTATAGTATAATAATATATAATATTTATAACCATGGCAAATATTGTAAACATAGATATAAGAATTATATAGAAATAAAAATAATAGAATAAGACAGAATAGATGCTACCTCCCATACTGGAGGACTAGGGCCCTAGAAAAATTAAAGGATAGGCTTAAGAATAGATAATAGATGCATAAGGTCTTGGATACTGTCCGAGAAACTAGCTCGCGGGCCGGGCCACAGCGCCCGGACAGGAAAAAAAAAAAAAAAAAAAAAAAAACCTAACCTAACCTAACCTAACCTAACCTAACCTAACCTAACCTAACCTAACCTAACCTAACCTAACCTAACCTAACCTAACCTAACCTAACCTAACCTAACCTAACCTAACCTAACCTAACCTAACCTAACCTAACCTAACCTTTTTTTTTTTTTTTTTTTTTTTTTATTTTAGGTGGGCAAAAATGTCCTACCGCACACCCCGCTGCCCGGGGAGACAACGGGGTAGTGTGGGGCTCTCACCCACTAAAAACCCACCGTGCGCCCTCACCCGCCCTTGCTACGGCGGATCACGGGAACCGCGTCGTTTCTCCGCGATCCGCAGGCGGCAGCCCCTTCGGGCACCCTCTCTTGTGCGACGCCCCGCGCACTTGGGCGTCACACCTTCGCGGTAGGCTTCCGCGGACGGCAGGGTACTCCCCGACCCCACCGTCCGCAGCCTCGGCTAGGGCGGCATTAGGCGCAGGTAAGCGCGCGCACGCCGCCCCGCGCGCCGGCGGCGAATCGGGTCCGCGAAGGAGGATTCCTCCCGGGCCCTCTCCGCCGCCTCCTTCCGCGAGATGACAGCCTCGCAGAAGGCGGCGACCGCGGTCCAGGCCCTGTCACTGCCAACCATCGCTCGCGCAACGGCCGGCAGCGACAGGTCCACGCCTATGACTGCAGCGAGTTCCCGGCGCTGCACATCCCAGGCCGGGCACGACTCGAGCGTGTGCTGCGCCGAGTCCTCGCCGCAGTCGCAGTGGTGACAGCCTGGGGTCGTCTCCCTCCTAGCGATCGTGTGCAGGTATTTGCCGAAGCAACCGTGCCCCGACAAAACCTGCACCAACCGGAAGGTGAGGACCCCGTGCTGCCGCCCTGCCCATTCTTCCAAGATCGGCTGGAGCGCCCCCACGGTCCAGAGACCAGCCCGGGGCGTCTCCAGCCGAGACCTCCACTTTAGGACGGTGGCGCGGCGGGCATCTTCCCGCCACGCAGAGATTGCGCTTGGCGAGGGGCGGCTGCCCCCCGCCCGCGCCGTCGACGCCCGCCGATAAACGTCGGCGAGCACTTCCGCCTCCAGATCCCAAGGGGGGGTTCCGGCCAACGCGCAGGCTGCATCGCACGAGACCGTGCGGTACCCGCGTATTGCCCTGACCGCTACAACCCTCTGTGGACGCCACAGAAGGGCCCTATTGCGAGCGGCCAGGGACTCCGCCCACACGGGCGCGCCGTACAGTGCCATTGACCGTACTACCCCCGCGTAGAGTCGTCGACACGCGAGACTCGGTCCGCCCAAATTCGGCATCAGTCGCCCGAGGGCGGACGCCGTGCCGACGAGCTTTGGCGCAAGACGGCGGAAGTGCTCGTCGAAGTGCCACCGTCCATCCAATACCAGGCCCAGGTACTTGATGTGGGCCTGGATTGGAAAGCCCACACCGTTGACCGTTATCGAGGCGCCGGCGGGTGGGCCGCGTCGGGGCCCATGGAAGAGTAGGGCCTCCGACTTTTCAAGGGCCACCCTAAGCCCCAGCGCCTCGATCCGCCTGACCACCTCCGCGGTTCCTGAGGTGGCCAGCGTTGCCGCCTCCTCGAGGGTCCCGCCCCGGGCTGTGACGAGCGTATCGTCTGCGTAGCAAATTACGCCCAGCCCGGGGGGGAGCCGGCCACGGAGGACCCAGTCGTAGCCGATGTCCCACAGGAGCGGCCCTAGAACCGAACCCTGCGGGACGCCGCACGACATAGCCCTCCTTACAACGTCCCCTTCCCGGTCCACGAAGAGGACGCTGCGGCCGTCGAGGTAGTCCGCCACCAGCCGCCTTAGGTAGAGGGGCACTCCATGGTACCGGAGTGCCTCCTTGATGCAGCCGAATGGCAGACTATTGAAGGCGTTGGCGATGTCGAGCGACACCGCCAACAGCACTTCCCTCGAGGTGACGGCCTCCGCAGCCGCGGCCTTCAAGCGCAGGATGGCGTCGACCGTAGACCGACCCGCCCGAAATCCGAACTGGGCATCGGACAGGTCGGGGCCGACCGCACCTAGGTGCCGGACGATGCGGGCAGCGACAACCCGCTCGAGCAGTTTGCCCGCCTCGTCCAGCAACACGATGGGCCTGAAGGCCGCGACCGTATTCGGAGACCGTCCCGGCTTCGGCAGGAGCACGAGCTTCCCCTCCTTCCAGCAGTCAGGGAACCGTCCGGACACCAGGCAAGCGTCGAACAGTCCCCTGAGGCGGGGCTCTAGGTGGTCGAGGACCAGGGCCAGCACTCGGGCGGGAACCCCGTCCGGCCCGGGGGCGGCGCTTCTCCGCATACGCGCCGCCGCCGCCCCCATTTCCGTCGTCGTCACGGGCGGTACCTCCCCGTCGTCGGCCTCCCGGTCGTCATCTGGCGGAGCCATGACCGGGGGCGTGTGCACCGCCCGTGAAGGGAATAGTCCCTCAACCACCTCAGAGAGGAAGCCCGGCTGGAGGGTCTCCGTAAGGGGGGGGCCCTGGGCGCGGAGCTTGTTGAGCGCCGCGCGGTACGGGCGTCCCCAGGGGTCACGCTCGAGACCCTCCAGCATCTCCTGCCTTTTCGCGTCTTTGGCGCGACAGATGGCCAGCTTTAACGCGGCGCGCGCACTGCTGTACGCCGCATACAGCCGGCCCTCCCGCTCTTCGTCGCGGATTCGGCGACGGCGGCTGCGGGTGTAGGACCTCCGGGCACGAATACAGGCCGCACGGAGGTCCGCCAGCTCCGGGGACCACCAGTAGACCCCCTTCCGTCGGGGCGGGCGCCGCACGCGGGGCATGGCCGCATCGCAGATCTGCGTAAGCATGCCGCGAATGCGGCCAGCCTCGGCGCCCACGTCTTCCGTCAGGGGGGGAGGCAGCCAAGATTGAAAGATGGCCGCCTCCACCAGCAGCTCCCGGTCGAGCCTACCTACAGCCCAACGCGGAAAAGCGGGAGTTCTGTCCGCCACGTGACCCCTGCTGGCGCCCTGAAGGGTCCGGGAGACCTCTATCTGAATGTATCTGTGGTCAGATAGGGTCTCGACCTCCTCCAGGACTCGCCAGCTCCTTACACGTGCGGCGACACCGGGGCTAGCGAACGAAAGGTCCACTATCGACCCGCCCCCGCGCCGCACGCACGTTAGGGCGGACCCTCGGTTTAGCAACACGAGGTCCGCCGCTTCCGCCCACTCTTGGACCGCCGCACCTCGGGCGTCCGTCCTGGGGGACCCCCACGCCGTTGATTTGGCGTTGAAGTCCCCCAGCACGAGCACAGGGCTCGGTGCCATACGCCGTATCGAGGTCTCCAGGCTGTGCAGGAAGACCTCGAAAGCCGCCAGACTACGATTGGGGGAGAAGTACACGCCATACAGCGTGACCCCTCCCCATTCAGCCGCCACATATCCCGTGCCCTTGTCCTTGACTGACAAGGGCGGGGAATGCGGCGCCGCCGACCCGACGACCGCCACGGAGCCATCCCCGCTATCCGCCCAATTGGGGCGATCGGGGACTACGTAGGGCTCCGCGGCTACGGCAACACCGATCGACCGCTCCGCCATGGATTGCAGGAAGAGGTCCTGCGCCCTGGCGGAGCGGCCAAGATTCCCTTGGAGGAGGATAGAGTCGTGCTCCATAAACTAGACCACGATATCCTCCTCCATGCGCTGCGGCGGTCCAGCCGCGCTGGGTTGGGCAGCCGGGGCCGATTGGCTGCCCACCCCCCTCTTAGGGCCTGACTTGGCCGGAGGCCTGCACCCCACCCGCCCCATGCAGTGGTTGGCGGGGCGGTTGCCCGCCGCACATGCGGGGCAGTGTGGGGTGGCAGTACAGGTCGCCGCCTGGTGCCCTGCCTGACCGCAGCGGAAGCAAAGCCCGCTGCAGTCGAAGCAGTTGGTGCACAGCGGCCGGGTGTGACCGACCGCCATGCATTTGTAGCACCTGGCAGGCCGGGGCTCCAACGCGGTTACCCGCGCGGCGCTCCAGCCCACCAGAAGTCTACCGGCGGCGACCAAATCTTTGGCCGCCGCGACAGGGCACGATACCCAGACGGCACCCACACCACCTGGACCTGGGCGAATGGTGCCCACCCGGACGGCGCTGCTGGGAGACCCGGTTTTCGAGGCGATTGCCTCCCGGATCTCTTCCGCCGTCACGGAATCGTCCAGCCCGGAAATGCGCAGTTCGGCGCACTTCACGGGTCTGGCGACCCGGACACCACTCTCAACCGGGAACAGGCCCAGCAGCCTCGCGGCCATCGCGTCGGCCGTCTTGGTGCCCTCTGGCCCCAGGTACTCAAAAATCCGAGCACCTGTCCGGGCTTGGCGGGAGCGGGCGGAGACGTCTCCGAGATCGGAGACGTTTATCTCCCGCCGGGCACGCTTCAAGACGGCCTCGTACGTCAGGCCCTTTTCCTTGGCCTCAGGCAGCAGCGTGATGACAACCGCTGCTGTCTTCGGCACCTTGAGTTTGCGCGACCTCTTTTTTCGCGGCTTTGGGGCTTCTCTCTGGCCAATTGGTGCCACCTCACGCCCCGCGGCGGCGCCGCGATCCTTAGCCCGGGATCGCCGGGGTCCAACCACCTGCCAGTCCCCATCTGAGGAGTTATTAGTGGCAGGAGCGGAGACAGGAGCCGGGGCTGTGACCACCGTGGCCCGTGTGGATGCGGCAGTTTGTCGCGGCGCAGAACATGCAGGGGCAGCGGTGCTCGGCAGAGGCGGGAACTCCTCTCGGGGCTGACCCCTCGGGGCTTGTCCCGCCTTGCCCTTTTTCTTGGCCTTCTTCTTTTGGCCCTTTTCTTGGACCACAGGAGCCGTAGGTGGTTTGGCCGCTGGTACTTTGGCCGCCGCTGGTTTGGCCGCCGTCGCGGCAAAGGACACATGGCCCTCCTGGCACGGCAGGGGTGCCGGGACTGCAGGCGTTGCGCTCCTTCTCTTATCAGCCGCTAGTGGCGGCCGCAGGCGCGGTTCCGGCGGCAGTCTCGCAGCCAGAGCGTCTATCCGCGGACCAAAGACCGCAGCAATGCGGTCAATAATCGCGCGGACCGTTTCGTCCTCCAGCTCCTGCCCAACGCTGGACTGGGCGGAGGACGGGACCGGGGCAGCCGCGGGGAGCCCAAGCTCAACCCGTAACCCGGCCTGACCCTGCTCCAATTCTGCCATCCGTGCCTCGAGGCAGCGGTTAGCCTCGTCGAGGCGCTGATTTTGCGCCTCAAGACGAGCATTCTGCGCCTCGAGGCGCTTGTTCGTCTCTGCCAAGCGTTGGACCGACAGCGTGATTTCGTGTGCGGCATCTTTGAGGCCACGCACGAAATTTCCCTTCAGGTTCCGCGAACCCGCAGCCACCGTCTCTACTATGGCCACACTATTCAGGGCCCTTTCCTCGACCTGGGCCGTCCCTATCTGGCCCTCGTCTGGGAGGCGGAGCTTTTCCGTTAGAAGCGCCAGGCGCTCCTCGGCGTTCTGCTCCGCTTCCAATCTTTTAAGACCTAAGGCCTCTGCCCTGCTAGCAGATAGGGCACGTAGTGGAGGTGCCACAGGTCGACTGATGCCTCGACCCCTACCGCTGTACTGCGCCTTCGGGGGAGGCGTCTCGGCAGAGCAGCCCGCCGAATCCGGCACCTCGCCACCCCGGGAGATGGTGCGTTTTCGAGATGGGTGGTCCACCTCCATCTGCCCCGCACCGATGTCCACAGCAGCCAAGGACGTCGAGCTGCCTGTCCTTCTACTATTTGCCCTGCTTAGGGCACCATCACCTTCTTCAGCGGCGGACATCTCGGAAGCTGAATTAGCAGCCGAGCTATCCGTCGCCGAAGCACCCTCCTTTTTCTTTCCACGTCCCTTGCGGGACCGAAATTTTCCCTTAGCATCACGCAATGGTGGTTGTGACGCGACCAATGGTGTTGCTGATGTTGTGGGGGCTGTATTTACAGCCGGACCCCTTTCGGCTGAGGCGTCAGGTGTATTACCCGACTCCGTCGAAGATATATTTAAATTTTCAGTGTCCATACGATTCCCACGAGTGTGGGAGAAAAGAGGTCCACCCGGGCAGAGCTCCCAATACCCGGGTAAGCGTACATTTGTAACCCAACACAGGGGGTCCGCAGGTACCCTGGCTGGGGCCGCGCTCGAGACTGAACTACCCATCAGCCATGCATCTCCTCGCCGCGCGCCAGAGCTTGAGATTCGGGGTAATTTTTTATAGAGGTTGTCTTCCTCGCGGTCCGGGCGATTAAGCCAAGACCCTCGTTCCTGTATGCCCGCGAGACGTAACCACAGACACGCGCTCAGGTTTACGATTTGGGACGGGGGGGGCCGCTGTGGCCCCACTGTCCCCCCTCTCCAGAGCCCGGTGAGCCAGTCTGGCCCCACCGACTCCGACGCCTGGTCTATCCGCCGTGCCCTCTGCTGAGTCAGAGGGACACGCGGAGACCCGTCCTGTCCGGAATTTTAGCCGCCGGCGACTGCCGACGTTGCCCGGGGTGCACCACTAGGAGGTAAACCGGACAAATTAGCACCCCAACCTAACCTCACCTTTTTTTTTTTTTTTTTTTTTATTTTAGGTGGGCAAAAATGTCCTACCGCACACCCCGCTGCCCGGGGAGACAACGGGGTAGTGTGGGGCTCTCACCCACTAAAAACCCACCGTGCGCCCTCACCCGCCCTTGCTACGGCGGATCACGGGAACCGCGTCGTTTCTCCGCGATCCGCAGGCGGCAGCCCCTTCGGGCACCCTCTCTTGTGCGACGCCCCGCGCACTTGGGCGTCACACCTTCGCGGTAGGCTTCCGCGGACGGCAGGGTACTCCCCGACCCCACCGTCCGCAGCCTCGGCTAGGGCGGCATCAGGCGCAGGTAAGCGCGCGCACGCCGCCCCGCGCGCCGGCGGCGAATCGGGTCCGCGAAGGAGGATTCCTCCCGGGCCCTCTCCGCCGCCTCCTTCCGCGAGATGACAGCCTCGCAGAAGGCGGCGACCGCGGTCCAGGCCCTGTCACTGCCAACCATCGCTCGCGCAACGGCCGGCAGCGACAGGTCCACGCCTATGACTGCAGCGAGTTCCCGGCGCTGCACATCCCAGGCCGGGCACGACTCGAGCGTGTGCTGCGCCGAGTCCTCGCCGCAGTCGCAGTGGTGACAGCCTGGGGTCGTCTCCCTCCTAGCGATCGTGTGCAGGTATTTGCCGAAGCAACCGTGCCCCGACAAAACCTGCACCAACCGGAAGGTGAGGACCCCGTGCTGCCGCCCTGCCCATTCTTCCAAGATCGGCTGGAGCGCCCCCACAGTCCAGAGACCAGCCCGGGGCGTCTCCAGCCGAGACCTCCACTTTAGGACGGTGGCGCGGCGGGCATCTTCCCGCCACGCAGAGATTGCGCTTGGCGAGGGGCGGCTGCCCCCCGCCCGCGCCGTCGACGCCCGCCGATAAACGTCGGCGAGCACTTCCGCCTCCAGATCCCAAGGGGGGGTTCCGGCCAACGCGCAGGCTGCATCGCACGAGACCGTGCGGTACCCGCGTATTGCCCTGACCGCTACGACCCTCTGTGGACGCCACAGAAGGGCCCTATTGCGAGCGGCCAGGGACTCCGCCCACACGGGCGCGCCGTACAGTGCCATTGACCGTACTACCCCCGCGTAGAGTCGTCGACACGCGAGACTCGGTCCGCCCAAATTCGGCATCAGTCGCCCGAGGGCGGACGCCGTGCCGACGAGCTTTGGCGCAAGACGGCGGAAGTGCTCGTCAAAGTGCCACCGTCCATCCAATACCAGGCCCAGGTACTTGATGTGGGCCTGGATTGGAAAGCCCACACCGTTGGCCGTTATCGAGGCGCCGGCGGGTGGGCCGCGTCGGGGCCCATGGAAGAGTAGGGCCTCCGACTTTTCAAGGGCCACCCTAAGCCCCAGCGCCTCGATCCGCCTGACCACCTCCGCGGTTCCTGAGGTGGCCAGCGTTGCCGCCTCCTCGAGGGTCCCGCCCCGGGCTGTGACGAGCGTATCGTCTGCGTAGCAAATTACGCCCAGCCCGGGGGGGAGCCGGCCACGGAGGACCCAGTCGTAGCCGATGTCCCACAGGAGCGGCCCTAGAACCGAACCCTGCGGGACGCCGCACGACATAGCCCTCCTTACAACGTCCCCTTCCCGGTCCACGAAGAGGACGCTGCGGCCGTCGAGGTAGTCCGCCACCAGCCGCCTTAGGTAGAGGGGCACTCCATGGTACCGGAGTGCCTCCTTGATGCAGCCGAATGGCAGACTATTGAAGGCGTTGGCGATGTCGAGCGACACCGCCAACAGCACTTCCCTCGAGGTGACGGCCTCCGCAGCCGCGGCCTTCAAGCGCAGGATGGCGTCGACCGTAGACCGACCCGCCCGAAATCCGAACTGGGCATCGGACAGGTCGGGGCCGACCGCACCTAGGTGCCGGACGATGCGGGCAGCGACAACCCGCTCGAGCAGTTTGCCCGCCTCGTCCAGCAACACGATGGGCCTGAAGGCCGCGACTGTATTCGGAGACCGTCCCGGCTTCGGCAGGAGCACGAGCTTCCCCTCCTTCCAGCAGTCAGGGAACCGTCCGGACACCAGGCAAGCGTCGAACAGTCCCCTGAGGCGGGGCTCTAGGTGGTCGAGGACCAGGGCCAGCACTCGGGCGGGAACCCCGTCCGGCCCGGGGGCGGCGCTTCTCCGCATACGCGCCGCCGCCGCCCCCATTTCCGTCGTCGTCACGGGCGGTACCTCCCCGTCGTCGGCCTCCCGGTCGTCATCTGGCGGAGCCATGACCGGGGGCGTGTGCACCGCCCGTGAAGGGAATAGTCCCTCAACCACCTCAGAGAGGAAGCCCGGCTGGAGGGTCTCCGTAAGGGGGGGGCCCTGGGCGCGGAGCTTGTTGAGCGCCGCGCGGTACGGGCGTCCCCAGGGGTCACGCTCGAGACCCTCCAGCATCTCCTGCCTTTTCGCTTCTTTGGCGCGACAGATGGCCAGCTTAAACGCGGCGCGCGCACTGTTGTACGCCGCATACAGCCGGCCCTCCCGCTCTTCATCGCGGATTCGGTGACGTCGGCTGCGGGTGTAGGACCTCCGGGCACGAATACAGGCCGCACGGAGGTCCGCCAGCTCCGGGGACCACCAGTAGACCCCCTTCCGTCGGGGCGGGCGCCGCACGCGGGGCATGGCCGCATCGCAGATCTGCGTAAGCATGCCGCGAATGCGGCCAGCCTCGGCGCCCACGTCTTCCGTCAGGGGGGGAGGCAGCCAAGATTGAAAAACGGCCGCCTCCACCAGCAGTTCCCGGTCGAGCCTACCCACAGCCCATCGCGGAAAAGCGGGAGTTCTGTCCGCCACGTGACCCCTGCTGGCGCCCTGAAGGGTCCGGGAGACCTCTATCTGAATGTATCTGTGGTCAGATAGGGTCTCGACCTCCTCCAGGACTCGCCAGCTCCTTACACGTGCAGCGACACCGGGGCTAGCGAACGAAAGGTCCACTATCGACCCGCCCCCGCGCCGCACGCACGTTAGGGCGGACCCTCGGTTTAGCAACACGAGGTCCGCCGCTTCCGCCCACTCTTGGACCGCCGCACCTCGGGCGTCCGTCCTGGGGGACCCCCACGCCGTTGACTTGGCGTTGAAGTCCCCCAGCACGAGCACAGGGCTCGGTGCCATACGCCGTATCGAGGTCTCCAGGCTGTGCAGGAAGACCTCGAAAGCCGCCAGACTACGATTGGGGGAGAAGTACACGCCATACAGCGTGACCCCTCCCCATTCAGCTGCCACATATCCCGTGCCCTTGTCCTTGACTGACAAGGGCAGGGAATGCGGCGCCGCCGACCCGACGACCGCCACGGAGCCATCCCCGCTACCCGCCCAATTGGGGCGATCGGGGACTATGTAGGGCTCCGCGGCTACGGCAACACCGATCGACCGCTCCGCCATGGATTGCAGGAAGAGGTCCTGCGCCCTGGCGGAGCGGCCGAGATTCCCTTGGAGGAGGATAGAGTCGTGCTCCATAAACTAGACCACGATATCCTCCTCCATGCGCTGCGGCGGTCCAGCCGCGCTGGGTTGGGCAGCCGGGGCCGATTGGCTGCCCACCCCCCTCTTAGGGCCTGACTTGGCCGGAGGCCTGCACCCCACCCGCCCCATGCAGTGGTTGGCGGGGCGGTTGCCCGCCGCACATGCGGGGCAGTGTGGGGCGGCAGTACAGGTCGCCGCCTGGTGCCCTGCCTGACCGCAGCGGAAGCAAAGCCCGCTGCAGTCAAAGCAGTTGGTGCACAGCGGCCGGGTGTGACCGACCGCCATGCACTTGTAGCACCTGGCAGGCCGGGGCTCCAACGCGGTTACCCGCGCGGCGCTCCAGCCCACCAGAAGTCTACCGGCGGCGACCAAATCTTTGGCCGCCGCGACAGGGCACGATACCCAGACGGCACCCACACCACCTGGACCTGGGCGAATGGTGCCCACCCGGACGGCGCTGCTGGGAGACCCGGTTTTCGAGGCGATTGCCTCCCGGATCTCTTCCGCCGTCACGGAATCGTCCAGCCCGGAAATGCGCAGTTCGGCGCACTTCACGGGTCTGGCGACCCGGACACCACTCTCAGCTGGGAACAGACCCAGCAGCCTCGCGGCCATCGCGTCGGCCGTCTTGGCGCCCTCTGGCCCCAGGTACTCGAAAATACGAGCACCTGTGCGGGCTTGGCGGGAGCGAGCGGAGACGTCCCCGAGATCGGAGACGTTTATATCCCGCCGGGCACGCTTCAAGACGGCCTCGTATGTCAGGCCCTTTTCCTTGGCCTCAGGCAGCAGCGTGATGACCACCGCTGCTGTCTTCGGCACCTTGAGTTTGCGCGACCTCTTTTTTCGCGGCTTTGGGGCTTCTCTCTGGCCAATTGGTGCCGCCTCACGCCCCGCGGCGTCGCCGCGATCCTTGGCCCGGGATCGCCGGGGTCCAACCACCTGCCAGTCCCCATCTGAGGAGGCATTAGTGGCAGGACCGGGGGCAGGAGCCGGGGCTGTGACCACCGCGGCCCGTGTAGATGCGGCAGTTTGTCGCGGCGCAGAACGTGCAGCGGTGCTCGGCAGAGGCGGGAACTCCTCTCGGGGCTGACCCCTCGGGGCTTGTCCCGCCTTGCCTTTATTCTTGGCCTTTTTATTTTGGCCCTTTTCTTTAACCACAGGAGCCGTAGGTGGTTTGGCCGCTGGTGTTTTGGCCACCGCTGGTTTGGCCGCCGTCGTGGCAAAAGACACATGGCCCCCCTGGCACGGCAGGGCTGTCGGTGCTGAGGACGTCGCGCCATTCCTTTTGTCTGCCGCCAGCGGCGGCCGCAGTCGTGGCTCCGGTGGCAGCCTCGCGGCCAAAGCATCGAACCGCGGACCAAAAACCGCAGCAATGCGGTCAATGATCACGCGGAGTGCTTCGTCTTCCGGCTCCGGTCCAGGGCCTGACTGGGCAGTGGACGAAGCCGGGGCAGCCGCGGGGAGCCCAAGCTCAACCCGTAACCCGGCCTGACCCTGCTCCAGCTCCGCCATCCGTGCCTCGAGGCAGCGGTTAGCTTCGTCGAGGCGCTGATTCTGCGCCTCAAGACGAGCGTTCTGAGCCTCGAGGCGCTTATTCTGCTCCGCCAAACGCTGAATAGAAAGCGTGATTTCGTGCGCGGCATCTTTGAGGCCACGCACGAAGTTCCCCTTCAGGTTCCGCGAACCAGCAGCGACTGTCTCTACGATGGCCACACTATTTAGGGCCCTCTCTTCGACCTGGGCCGTTCCTATATGGCCCTCATCAGGGAGGCGGAGCTTTTCCGTTAGAAACGCCAGGCGCTCCTCGGCGCTCTGCTCCGCTTCCAGTCTTTTAAGGCCTAAGGCCTCTGCCCTGCTGGCAGATAGGGCACGCAGAGGAGGTGCCACAGGTCGACTGATGCCTCGACCCCTAGCGCTATACTGCGCTTTCGGGGGAGGCGTCTCGGCAGAGCAACCCTCCAAGTCTGGCGCCCCGCCATCCCGGGACATGGTGCGCTTTCGAGACGGGTGGTCCACCTCCATCTGCCCTGCACCGATGTCCATAGCAGCCAAGGATGTTGAGCTGCCCGCCCTTCTGTTATTTGCCCTAAGGGCACAATCACCTTCTTCAGCAGCGGACATTTCAGAAGCCGAATTAGCTGCCGAGCTGTCCGTCGCCGAAACTCCTTCCTTTCTCTTTCCGCGTCCCTTGCGGGACCTAAACTTGCCTTTTGCGTCGCGCAGTGGTGCATTCGGTGCGACTGACGATGATGTGGGGGCCGTATTTAAAGCCGGACCCCTTTCGGCTGACTTGTTGTTTTCTGAACTTATTTCCATGATGTTCCCACGAGTGTGGGAGAAAGGAGGTCCACCCGGGCAGAGCTCCCTATACCCGGGTAAGCGTACATTTGTTACCCAACACAGGGGGTCCGCAGGTACCCTGGCTGGGGGCGCGCTCGAGACTGAACTACCCATCAGCCATGCATCTCCTCGCCGCGCGCCAGAACTTGAGATTCGGGGTAATTTTTTATAGAGGTTGTCTTCCTCGCGGTCCGGGCGATTAAGCCAAGACCCTCGTTCCTGTATGCCCGCGAGACGTAACCACAGACACGCGCTCAGGTTTACGATTTGGGACGGGGGGGGCCGCTGTGGCCCCACTGTCCCCCCTCTCCAGAGCCCGGTGAGCCAGTCTGGCCCCACCGACTCCGACGCCTGGTCTATCCGCTGTGCCCTCTGCTGAGTCAGAGGGACACGCGGAGACCCGTCCTGTCCGGAATTTTAGCCGCCGGCGACTGCCGACGTTGCCCGGGGTGCACCACTAGGAGGTAAACCGGACAAATTAGCACCCCAACCTAACCTAACCTAACCTAACCTTTTTTTTTTTTTTTTTTTTTTTTTTTTTGACGCAGTGGAAATGCTTTTACGCATCCCCCCAGCCGGGTGCACCGGGGGGTATGTCGGGCTCGCCACCACGCCCCCAATTTTGCATGGCAGCCCTACCGACTAAAACCACTGCGGCCCCTACCACGCCTTTTGTGGGGGGTACTGGAGGGTCATCTTACGACATTCTACTCCAGCACCCCCGGCGTATGGCCAGCTACTGGCCACGATCCGTCGTCACTCCTGGCGGTGGGAGGAGGCGGGCGTAGCGCAGCCTCCACCTCCCTGGCCGCCGCCTGCGGAGCGAGTTCGCATGTGCGAGTGCCTCGCGTTCCCGCTCCGCGGCCTCCTTCTGGATCATCACGGCCTCACAGAAAGAGGCAACGGCTGACCAGAACCTGCCGCCGCTCAGCATTTGTGATACTACAGCTGGCAGCGACAGATCACTCCCGATTACCGCCGACAGGTCGTGGCGCTGAGGCCCCCAGGCGGGGCATTCTTCTAAGGTGTGGCGCGCATTATCAATTGGCGCGCCACACTCGTGGCATCCGGGGGCCTCTTCTCTACCAATTCGGTGCAGGTACCCACCGAAGACCCCATGTCCGGTGAGCACCTGCGACAGCCGGAAGGTTAGGCTGCCGTGCCTTCTGCTTATCCAGCGGCGGAGATGCGGCGCGATCGCCTCCACTGTTTCACGCCCCGCTTCGGGGGACTCCAAGTCCCCCCTCCACCGCCGGATCACTGTCCTTCGAGACGCTTCCTTTACTCTGCCCATTTCTCCATCAGAGATTCGCTCACCCCGAGTACGCGCAGCAGCGCGAAACCGATAGGCTTCTGCCAGCGCCTCAGCCTGAAGTGGCCAAGGCGGGTCGCCCGCCAACAACGTAGCCGCAGTCCAGGACACCGTACGGTAGCCCCTAATGCATCTCACCGCCATGACCCTCTGCGACTTTCGCAGGAGGGCCTTACTGCGGGCGGTGAGAGAGTCCGCCCAGATAGGGGCACCATACAGTGCCATGGACCGTAGGATGCCAGCGTATAAACGCCGGCAGGACGACCCAGGGCCTCCAGTATTGGGAAGAAGCCTACCGAGAGCCACAGCCGATTTTATGAGTCTCGGGGCGAGCTGGGCAAAGTGCGCCTCGAACTTCAGCCTACCATCCAGGTGCAGGCCCAGGTATTTCATCTGGGCCCGCACCGGCACGACAGCCCCCTGGACACTAATGCATGCTCCCCGGGGGGGACCCCGGCGCGGGCCATGAAATAGGAGGGCCTCGGTCTTCGACAGCGAGACCCTCAGGCCCAACGCGCTAATCCGGTCGACGACGAGCGCGATACCGACCTCCGCCAATCGGGCGGCCTCCTCGAAGCCAGACGTCCTCACCGTAACGAGGGTGTCATCTGCGTAACAAATTACCCCCATCCCGGCAAGGAGCCGGCCCCGCAGAAGCCAGTCAAACCCGACGTTCCACAGGATCGGACCCAGGACAGAGCCCTGCGGAACGCCGCACTCGACCCGATGGCGGTACAAGCGCCCGTCGCCCCCCTCCCAAAGCACACACCTTCCCTCGAGGTACGCCTCCAACAGCCTCCGGAGATACGGAGGCACCCTGTGATATCGGAGCGCCTCCTTCAGCGTCCCGTGAGGGAGGCTGTTGAAGGCATTCTTTATGTCGAGCGAGACTGCCAGAACCACCTTACCCTCAGCCACTGCTGTGGTGGCGAGGGCCTTCAGGGCGGTCAGCGCATCGATTGTTGACCGACCCGCCCTGAACCCGTACTGCGCATCCGACAGTCCCGGCCCGACTTCCTCGAGGTGCTGGGCGAGACGACCCGCGAGCACTCTCTCAAACAACTTGGCCGTCTCGTCCAGCAGGACCAGGGGCCTATATGCGGAAGGAGAGCCAATTGGACGACCCTCCTTTAGCAACAGGCACAACCTTCCGGCCTTCCAGATCTCCGGGAACTGCCCCCCCTGTAAACACTTATTTAGCAGCTCCCGGAGTACCTCCTTCAAATATTCAGCGGCAATGCCGAGCACGAGCCCCGGGACGCCGTCCGGACCAGGCGCCTTCTTCTTGCCACGAAGGCGGGATAGGGCAACTTCCATTTCCGTGTCGGTGACGGGGGGTATTGGTATCTCCATCTCCGCCACCGACCGGGAAGCCATTGTGGGGGGAGCGTATCCCACAGAGCGTGGAAACAGCTCCTCTACCAGCCCCGACACGAGATCCGGCTCCATTGATTCAATTACGGGGGCGCCATGGGCGCGGAGCTTGTTCCGCGCCCGTTGGTAAGGGCGCCCCCATGGATCCCGGTCGAGGTCTGCAAGCAACTCCCCACGAGCCCTCTCCTTGGCCTGGCTGATGGCCAGCTGCAAACCCTTCTTCCCGTTGCGATACTTAGATCGCAGCCGGCCCTCTAGAACGGCGTCCCCATTACTACGTTGACGGCACCGGACGTAGGCACGCCGCGCACGATTGCAGGACGCCCGGAGGTCAGCGATCTCGGGCGTCCACCAGTAGACCTGACGGCGCGGCGGCGCCCGTCGGGCCCTCGGCATCGCCGCATCGCATACCGCTGTTAAACTCCTCTTCCATTGACCTGCGAGCCCATCAGCATTATTGCTGCTCTGTCCATCCGTAAGGCCCCAGCGCTGCACTATGGCAGCCTCCCGGGCCATTTCAGGATCCAAACATCCTAGCGCCCATTTTGGGAGCCTGCCTGTCGCACGCCGGGACCCCGGTGGCCTCTGAAGGGCGGAGACCCCAAACCTGATGTATCGGTGATCTGATAGGGTCTCCACCTCTTCTTCCACTCTCCAGTCACTCACATCCCGTGCGATATCGGGGGTGGCGAAGGATAGGTCCACGATAGACCCACCCCGCTGCCGCACGCAGGTATGGACAGTCCCTCTATTGAGGAGGGACAGACCGGAGAGTAGGGACCACTCCTCAAAACCTAACCTAACCTAACCTAACCTTTTTTTTTTTTTTTTTTTTTTTTTTTTTTGTTTACGCTGTGGAAATGCTAGTTACGCATCCCCCCGGCTTGGCAACGTTCACCGGAGGGTATGTCGGGCTCGCTACTGTGCCTCCCGTCCCCCGTGCACAGCAGCCATACCGACTAAAACCACAGCGGCCCCTTCCACGCCATTTATTAGGGCACCGGTGGTTCATCTTGCGACATTCGACACCGGTGCTCCTGGCGGATAGCCTTTACTGGCCACGACCCGTCGTCATTCCTGGCGGTGGGAGGAGGTTGGCATATCGTCGCCTCCCCCTCCCTGGCCGCCGTCTGCGAAGCGAGTGTGCAGGCGCAGAAGCCTCTCGATCTCGCTCCGCTGCCTCCTTCAGCCGCATTACCGCCTCGCAAAAGGAGGCGACGGCTGACCAGGACCCGTCACTACCGAGCATTTTTGATATTACGGTCGGCAGCGACAGGTCACTTCCAATCACCGCTGACAGGTCGTGTCGTTGGGGCCCCCAGGCGGGGCATTCCTCAAGGGTGTGACGCGCGTTGTCAATTGGCGCGCCACACTCATGACATCCAGGGGCCTCTTCTCGTCCTATTCTATGCAGGTACCCACCGAAGACCCCGTGTCCAGTGAGCACCTGTGACAGCCGGAAGGTTAAGCTGCCGCGCCTTCTCTCTGTCCAGCGGTGGAGATGGGGAGCAATCGCCTCCACTGTATAAGCTCCCGCTTCAGGGGACTCTAGGTCTTCCATCCACCGCCGGATTACCGCCCTTCGGGCCACTTCCTTCGATATGCCCGGTCCGGGGACTTGCTCGCCCCTGGCCCGCGCCGCGGCGCGGGACCGGTAGGCCTCTGCCAGTGCCTCGGCCTGTAGTGACCAAGGCGGGTCGCCCGCCAATAGCGTTGCCGCGGTCCAGGACACCGTACGGTAGCCCCTTATGCATCTCAACGCCATGACCCTCTGCGGTTTTTTCAGGAGGGCTTTATTTTTGGCGTTGAGAGATTCCGCCCAAATAGGGGCACCATACAGTGCCATAGACCGCAGGATGCCGATGTAAAGTCGCCGGCAGGACGACCCAGGACCTCCGATATTTGGCAGAAGCCCACCCAAGGCCGCCGAAGAATTGACAAGCCTAGGGGCGAGCTGGGCAAAGTGTGGCCCGAAATTCCACTTTCCATCTAGGTGCAGGCCCAGGTACTTAATCTGGGCCCGCACTGGCACGACAGCCCCCTGGACGCTGATGCATGCTCCACGGGGGGGACCTCGACGAGGGCCGTGAAATAGGAGGGCCTCCGTTTTGGGCAACGAGACCCTCAGACCCAACATGCTTATCCGGTCAACAACGAGCGCCACGCCCGCTTCCGCCAGTCGGGCCGCATCCCGGTAATCGGCCCCCCTCACCGTGATGAGAGTGTCATCTGCGTAGCATATCACCCTCATCTCGGGGCAGAGCCGACCCCGCAGGAGCCAATCGAAGCCGACGTTCCACAGAATTGGGCCCAGGACAGAGCCCTGCGGAACGCCGCACTCGACCCGATGGCGGTATAGACGCCCGTCGCCCCCCTCCCAGAGCACACACCTCTCCCCGAGGTACGCCTCCAACAGCCTGCGGAGATACGGAGGCACTCCATGGTAGCGAAGCGCCTCCTTCAAGGTCTCATGTGGGAGACTGTTGAAGGCGTTCTTTATGTCGAGCGAGACTGCCAGTACGACTTCCTTCCTAGCCACCGCCTCGGTGGCCAGGGTCTTCAGAGCGGCCAGTGCATCGATTGTTGACCGGCCCGCCCTGAACCCATACTGTGCGTCCGACAGCCCCGGCCCGACATCCTCAAGGTGCCGGACAAGACGGTCCGCGAGCACCTTCTCCAGCAATTTGGCCGTCTCGTCCAGCAGGACCAGTGGCCTATAAGCCGAAGGAGAGTCTAATGGGCGCCCCTCCTTCCGCAAAAGACACAACCTTCCGAGTTTCCATATCTCCGGGAACCGCCCAGACCTCAGACACAAATCGAGCAGCTCCCGGAGTCCCTCCTTAAGGTATTCGGCGGCGATGCCGAGTATAAGCCCCGGGACGCCGTCCGGACCAGGCGCCTTCTTTTTGCCGCGAAGGCGGGAGAGGGCTACTTCCAGTTCTTCGTCGGTGACGGGTGGTATTGATGTTTCCATTTCCGTCACCGACTGGGGAGCCATTGCAGGGGGAATATGTCCCATAGAAGGCGGGAATAGTTCCCCCACCAAACCCGACACGACATCCGGCTCCATGTTTTCGATTACAGGGGCGCCTTGGGTGCGGAGCTTGTTTCGCGCCCTTTGATATGTGCGACCCCACGGATCCCGGTCAAGCTCGGCGAGTAGCTCCCCGCGAGCCCTCTCCTTTGCCTGGCTGATGGCCAGCTGCAAACTCTTCTTTCTTGTACGATATTCTAGTCGCAGCCGGCCCTCTAGGTCGGCGTCCCCGATGCCGCGCTGTCGGCACCGGACATACGCACGCCGCGCCCTGTTACAGGCCGCCCGGAGTTCGGCGATCTCAGGCGACCACCAGTAAACCTGACGACGCGGGGGCGCACGCTGGGCCCTCGGCATCGCCGCGTCACAAACGGCCGTCAGCTTTTGCTTCCATTGGCCCGCGAGCCCATCTACATTTATACCGTTCTGCCCATTTGTGAAGCCCCATCTTTGAACTATGGCAGCCTCCCGGGCCATTTCGACATCTAGACGTCCTAGAGCCCATTTCGGGAGTCTGCCACCCACACGACGGGGCCCCGGTGGCCCATGGAGGGAGGAGATCTCAAATCGGATGTAACGATGGTCCGACAGAGTCTCCACCTCTTCTTCCACTCTCCAGCCTCTCACCCTGCGCGCGATATCAGGGGTGGCGAAAGAGAGGTCCACCACGGACCCCCCCTGATGACGCACACATGTGTGGGCAGTCCCTCTATTGAGGAGGGACAGGCCGGAGAGTAGGGACCACTCTTCAACGGCCCTACCTCTGACATCCGTGGCAGGGTTCCCCCACTCTTGCGACTTCGCATTGAAGTCGCCGAGGACCAGGATAGGCCTCGGCGACTGACGGCGAACCGCGGCACCAACGGAGTCCAAGAACAATTCGAACTCCGCCAGCCCGCGGTTGGGGGAAAAGTATAAGCCTATGACAGCAAAGTCCCGCCATCCCACCACGACATATCCATTCCCTCTCTCCAGAGCCGAGAGGGGAGGGCCGACATTTCCTCTGGACAGAACGGCTACGTCTTCATTCAAGTCCCCCACCCAGTTCAGTGTGCGGGGGACAAAATAGGGCTCGCAGGCCACCGCCAATTCTATTCCCCACTCCGCCATAGACTGCATCAGCAGGTCTTGCGCTGCGGCAGAGTGGTTTAGATTTCCTTGGAGGAAACTGATTTTGTAGTCCATTAGTGAGACTTATTAGTTTCCTCCCCATCCAGACGGCTTCTTCTTCTGGATTCTAACCGTGCGGCCCGAGATCCTGGGGCTATCGCCACTTTTCCTTTAACTGAGGGAGGATTGCAATTCCTTCCTCCCATCGTATGCTCCGCAGGGCGACCAGCCGCAGAACAGGCTACACACTTCGGAGGTGCAACGCAGGCCGCAGAACGATGACCATCCCCACCACACCGGAAGCAGAGTTTGGATCGGTCAACACCAACCGGGCACAGCTGCCCAGCATGCCCCAGCCCCATGCATTTAAAACAACGCAAGGGGAGGGGATCCAGCACTCGCACTCCCGCCGAACTCCAACCGACCAGGAGTCTTCCTGCATCAGCCAGAGTCTTAGCTGCAGTGACAGGGCAGCGAATTTTCGCTGCACCTACTCCACGTTGCCCAAATCGGATATCACCCACCCGAACCTCCTCCGGCCTGCAGCCTGTCGCGCGGGTCACAGCAGCAGTCAATTTATCTATTGTGACCGATTCATCTAACCCCGTCACCCGCAGATCCGCACATTTAACGGGCCGGATAACGGTCGCCACGTCGGTGAGGGCTTCCTTTAGCTTAGTCGCCAGCATATCTGCGACCTCTGCCGAGTGTGATTTCGGCAGCTGGAGCACTCTGGCCCCAGTCACTGCACGTCGCACCCTGAGCCCCTCTTTAATTCCAAGAGACTGGAGATCAACCGCCTTTTCGGCACGCAGCATGGCTTCGGCGTAGGTCACCCCATTTTTCTCAGCCTCAGGCTGTAGTGCGACTACGACAGCCATAGAGCGAGGAACAGCCAGCGCCGAAGGCTTTTTCTTTGTTTTGGGAACAATATTGGGGGTGTTATTGGGCAGCGCGTTGTGTGCACTAGCAGGGGGAGGGGGTTTCTTTTTCCCCTTCCCTTTGCGCACCACAGTCGACCAGGTCTCCGGGGCGGTGGCAGGAGGGGCAGAGGCAGGAGGGGCAGGGGCAGGGGCGGGTGGTGCACTGGAGGGATCAGCTACAGCGTGCTCAGAACCCTGCTCCTTGCCAGCAGTGGAGGAGACTGTGACCGCACCAGGCGCACCTTTGGGCGCCCGCTTCTTTCTTGCATCTGCAGCAAGTGGCGGACGGACGGTTGGGGCGGGGAGAAGGCGGTCTTCGATTCCCGCAAAGCGGGCCGCCATCATGTCTCCGATGGAATTTACAATGGAGGTACGTAGCTCTTCCACTTCATAAGCACCAATTGCAGCCGGCGCAGCAGCTGCAGGGTGTGCTGGCGCAGACACCGCAGGTGGCGAAGCCGCAGCCTTCGCAGAGGCGGCCTTCATCGCATCGAATTGCTGGCGATGTGCTTTTAGTTCCGCCTTGAGATCCTCGTTTTCCTTTCGGAGACGCAACATATCTCGTCGGATGGCACGGAGTTCATCCTCCTCTGAACGTTCGGTGCGGTCAGCTACCGACGCAAGAATCTTTAATAGTGTAGCTAGTCGTCGCTGCATCGCACCCCTGATATCGCCCTTGATGTTTCCGGATCGTTCCAGATCATCGAAAATAGCGGCAACATTCTTGCCGCCGAACGCTTTAATTTCTTCCGCCCCAAGCGTAGCGATGAAGTCTTCGGTGAGACAATCCGTTTGAGATTCCACCTTAGATTTGGGCTTGAGAGCCCTTTTGAAGGATTTACTTCTTACCAGACTTTCGTAGTCTGATATATCCCCATCAAATTCTGGTTCAATATCCGAGCCCAGATCTACGCCCTCTGTATGGGGTTTAAGCACCTTGGGATGAGCAAGCTTCAGCTGTCTCGAAGGACCAGCTGCAGCATTGCCCGAATCCGACTGGACCGACCGAGAGCGCGTTATGCGCACAGTTGGCGGGGAGACCATGTCAGAAGCACAGCCACCACTTTCTACAGCCGGAGGCTCTTCAGTACCACCTCCGTCATCGTTGCATTCTCTGCCGTCGTGACGAACAACGTCCACGAGCTGTACGTACGGACTCTTTTTCCGCGGCGGGGTCCGTAGTCCAAACATGGTGGGAAGTAAAAGGATAAATGTATGTAAGCTTTTGTGTTCCTGGTAAAACTATAGGCGTACCGGTAAGTAAAGGGTAGATTTTCAATGTAAAAGGTGATAAACAATTAAATTAATGTAAGTAACGGATGTGATTTATGTAAGAGATGATTTTGTGTTTGTGTAAATACTAATAGAGATAAGGTATGTTGCAAGGGTATATTTTTAGTGCATATCTAACTAACAATTTAAATATGAAATAAAAAAAAAAAAAAAAAAAAAAAAAAAAAAAAAAAAAAAAATTACACTAAGTGTCTAAATATTTCTATATATCTGGTGTAATGTTTAATTTCTATCTGTCGTAGAGAAAAGGGTGGGTTGGGTGGGTCGAATTTTAAAAATTGAGTGATCAGAAAGGGCACAAATGGGGTATCGGCGTGTAGGGCTTGATGAGCACTACACGATAGGTGAAGAAACCGGAAGGGTCTCTATACAAAAAAGTGAAGTTAAGCTGCAAAAACTGATAAAAATGTTCTAGGAACGACTTTTTGTGGTACAAACTGTGTTATATTTCAGAAACCTGAAGGATTATCTGCGTGAAAGTAGTATCGATAAAAAGGGCTGTAAACGACGAACAAACTAAGACCTCAATCACCAACGTGGACCGAGGATAGCAGACAGGATGGTAAGTATAAAGTTGCAATTTGGTATTTTTCAGCAAAAAAAAAAAAAAAAAAAAAAAAAAAAAAAAAAAAAAAAAAAAAAAAAAAAATTAACGTTTTTTGTTATATAGTGCGTTATTATACACAAACCTGAAGGGTATACTACAAAAATTTACTATTAGATGAAAGGCTATTAAACGAGGAACAATTTAAGACCTCAACCACCAACGTGGACCGAGGATAAGTGACAGAAGGTAAGTGTTAACTTGAATATTTTAAAAGTGAGTTTACGAAAATGTACTAAGATGATATGTAAGAAAAATTGTTGAAAATTTCAGGGCTCTGAAGGAACCGCTGACGTATAGTATGCTAAGGATAATTACAAGAAACTAAAGGGAGCAAAAAACAGACTGAAAATCGCACTAAAAACCTAAAAATTTCGATGTTTTCTATTAAAATTGTGTCCCTAAGGTAAACTTTTGCGGGGGGACCTCTTTCCCCTCTAACAGAAATCGGTAATTTTTATCACTTACAGACGGAGTTGAACCGCGAATGAGGTATCCACAGATTCGTCTCGGTCTAGACTATATTGTATTAAGAATTTATACTGATAGGATGAAACACTGCGAAGTGATAGGCGAAAAGGCGGAATATGCAGTACAAGCGTAGTTGGGCAGGTCAATTTTAAAAATTGAGTGGTCAGAAAGGGCACAAATGGGGTATCGGCGTGTAGGGCTTGATGAGCACTACACGATAGGTGAAGAAACCGGAAGGGTCTCTATACAAAAAAGTGAAGTTAAGCTGCAAAAACTGATAAAAATGTTCTAGGAACGACTTTTTGTGGTACAAACTGTGTTATATTTCAGAAACCTGAAGGATTATCTGCGTGAAAGTAGTATCGATAAAAAGGGCTGTAAACGACGAACAAACTAAGACCTCAATCACCAACGTGGACCGAGGATAGCAGACAGGATGGTAAGTATAAAGTTGCAATTTGGTATTTTTCAGCAAAAAATTAACGTTTTTTGTTATATAGTGCGTTATTATACACAAACCTGAAGGGTATACTACAAAAATTTACTATTAGATGAAAGGCTATTAAACGAGGAACAATTTAAGACCTCAACCACCAACGTGGACCGAGGATAAGTGACAGAAGGTAAGTGTTAACTTGAATATTTTAAAAGTGAGTTTACGAAAATGTACTAAGATGATATGTAAGAAAAATTGTTGAAAATTTCAGGGCTCTGAAGGAACCGCTGACGTATAGTATGCTAAGGATAATTACAAGAAACTAAAGGGAGCAAAAAACAGACTGAAAATCGCACTAAAAACCTAAAAATTTCGATGTTTTCTATTAAAATTGTGTCCCTAAGGTAAACTTTTGCGGGGGGACCTCTTTCCCCTCTAACAGAAATCGGTAATTTTTATCACTTACAGACGGAGTTGAACCGCGAATGAGGTATCCACAGATTCGTCTCGGTCTAGACTATATTGTATTAAGAATTTATACTGATAGGATGAAACACTGCGAAGTGATAGGCGAAAAGGCGGAATATGCAGTACAAGCGTAGTTGGGCAGGTCAATTTTAAAAATTGAGTGGTCAGAAAGGGCACAAATGGGGTATCGGCGTGTAGGGCTTGATGAGCACTACACGATAGGTGAAGAAACCGGAAGGGTCTCTATACAAAAAAGTGAAGTTAAGCTGCAAAAACTGATAAAAATGTTCTAGGAACGACTTTTTGTGGTACAAACTGTGTTATATTTCAGAAACCTGAAGGATTATCTGCGTGAAAGTAGTATCGATAAAAAGGGCTGTAAACGACGAACAAACTAAGACCTCAATCACCAACGTGGACCGAGGATAGCAGACAGGATGGTAAGTATAAAGTTGCAATTTGGTATTTTTCAGCAAAAAATTAACGTTTTTTGTTATATAGTGCGTTATTATACACAAACCTGAAGGGTATACTACAAAAATTTACTATTAGATGAAAGGCTATTAAACGAGGAACAATTTAAGACCTCAACCACCAACGTGGACCGAGGATAAGTGACAGAAGGTAAGTGTTAACTTGAATATTTTAAAAGTGAGTTTACGAAAATGTACTAAGATGATATGTAAGAAAAATTTTTGAAAATTTCAGGGCTCTGAAGGAACCGCTGACGTATAGTATGCTAAGGATAATTACAAGAAACTAAAGGGAGCAAAAAACAGACTGAAAATCGCACTAAAAACCTAAAAATTTCGATGTTTTCTATTAAAATTGTGTCCCTAAGGTAAACTTTTGCGGGGGGACCTCTTTCCCCTCTAACAGAAATCGGTAATTTTTATCACTTACAGACGGAGTTGAACCGCGAATGAGGTATCCACAGATTCGTCTCGGTCTAGACTATATTGTATTAAGAATTTATACTGATAGGATGAAACACTGCGAAGTGATAGGCGAAAAGGCGGAATATGCAGTACAAGCGTAGTTGGGCAGGTCAATTTTAAAAATTGAGTGGTCAGAAAGGGCACAAATGGGGTATCGGCGTGTAGGGCTTGATGAGCACTACACGATAGGTGAAGAAACCGGAAGGGTCTCTATACAAAAAAGTGAAGTTAAGCTGCAAAAACTGATAAAAATGTTCTAGGAACGACTTTTTGTGGTACAAACTGTGTTATATTTCAGAAACCTGAAGGATTATCTGCGTGAAAGTAGTATCGATAAAAAGGGCTGTAAACGACGAACAAACTAAGACCTCAATCACCAACGTGGACCGAGGATAGCAGACAGGATGGTAAGTATAAAGTTGCAATTTGGTATTTTTCAGCAAAAAATTAACGTTTTTTGTTATATAGTGCGTTATTATACACAAACCTGAAGGGTATACTACAAAAATTTACTATTAGATGAAAGGCTATTAAACGAGGAACAATTTAAGACCTCAACCACCAACGTGGACCGAGGATAAGTGACAGAAGGTAAGTGTTAACTTGAATATTTTAAAAGTGAGTTTACGAAAATGTACTAAGATGATATGTAAGAAAAATTGTTGAAAATTTCAGGGCTCTGAAGGAACCGCTGACGTATAGTATGCTAAGGATAATTACAAGAAACTAAAGGGAGCAAAAAACAGACTGAAAATCGCACTAAAAACCTAAAAATTTCGATGTTTTCTATTAAAATTGTGTCCCTAAGGTAAACTTTTGCGGGGGGACCTCTTTCCCCTCTAACAGAAATCGGTAATTTTTATCACTTACAGACGGAGTTGAACCGCGAATGAGGTATCCACAGATTCGTCTCGGTCTAGACTATATTGTATTAAGAATTTATACTGATAGGATGAAACACTGCGAAGTGATAGGCGAAAAGGCGGAATATGCAGTACAAGCGTAGTTGGGCAGGTCAATTTTAAAAATTGAGTGGTCAGAAAGGGCACAAATGGGGTATCGGCGTGTAGGGCTTGATGAGCACTACACGATAGGTGAAGAAACCGGAAGGGTCTCTATACAAAAAAGTGAAGTTAAGCTGCAAAAACTGATAAAAATGTTCTAGGAACGACTTTTTGTGGTACAAACTGTGTTATATTTCAGAAACCTGAAGGATTATCTGCGTGAAAGTAGTATCGATAAAAAGGGCTGTAAACGACGAACAAACTAAGACCTCAATCACCAACGTGGACCGAGGATAGCAGACAGGATGGTAAGTATAAAGTTGCAATTTGGTATTTTTCAGCAAAAAATTAACGTTTTTTGTTATATAGTGCGTTATTATACACAAACCTGAAGGGTATACTACAAAAATTTACTATTAGATGAAAGGCTATTAAACGAGGAACAATTTAAGACCTCAACCACCAACGTGGACCGAGGATAAGTGACAGAAGGTAAGTGTTAACTTGAATATTTTAAAAGTGAGTTTACGAAAATGTACTAAGATGATATGTAAGAAAAATTGTTGAAAATTTCAGGGCTCTGAAGGAACCGCTGACGTATAGTATGCTAAGGATAATTACAAGAAACTAAAGGGAGCAAAAAACAGACTGAAAATCGCACTAAAAACCTAAAAATTTCGATGTTTTCTATTAAAATTGTGTCCCTAAGGTAAACTTTTGCGGGGGGACCTCTTTCCCCTCTAACAGAAATCGGTAATTTTTATCACTTACAGACGGAGTTGAACCGCGAATGAGGTATCCACAGATTCGTCTCGGTCTAGACTATATTGTATTAAGAATTTATACTGATAGGATGAAACACTGCGAAGTGATAGGCGAAAAGGCGGAATATGCAGTACAAGCGTAGTTGGGCAGGTCAATTTTAAAAATTGAGTGGTCAGAAAGGGCACAAATGGGGTATCGGCGTGTAGGGCTTGATGAGCACTACACGATAGGTGAAGAAACCGGAAGGGTCTCTATACAAAAAAGTGAAGTTAAGCTGCAAAAACTGATAAAAATGTTCTAGGAACGACTTTTTGTGGTACAAACTGTGTTATATTTCAGAAACCTGAAGGATTATCTGCGTGAAAGTAGTATCGATAAAAAGGGCTGTAAACGACGAACAAACTAAGACCTCAATCACCAACGTGGACCGAGGATAGCAGACAGGATGGTAAGTATAAAGTTGCAATTTGGTATTTTTCAGCAAAAAATTAACGTTTTTTGTTATATAGTGCGTTATTATACACAAACCTGAAGGGTATACTACAAAAATTTACTATTAGATGAAAGGCTATTAAACGAGGAACAATTTAAGACCTCAACCACCAACGTGGACCGAGGATAAGTGACAGAAGGTAAGTGTTAACTTGAATATTTTAAAAGTGAGTTTACGAAAATGTACTAAGATGATATGTAAGAAAAATTTTTGAAAATTTCAGGGCTCTGAAGGAACCGCTGACGTATAGTATGCTAAGGATAATTACAAGAAACTAAAGGGAGCAAAAAACAGACTGAAAATCGCACTAAAAACCTAAAAATTTCGATGTTTTCTATTAAAATTGTGTCCCTAAGGTAAACTTTTGCGGGGGGACCTCTTTCCCCTCTAACAGAAATCGGTAATTTTTATCACTTACAGACGGAGTTGAACCGCGAATGAGGTATCCACAGATTCGTCTCGGTCTAGACTATATTGTATTAAGAATTTATACTGATAGGATGAAACACTGCGAAGTGATAGGCGAAAAGGCGGAATATGCAGTACAAGCGTAGTTGGGCAGGTCAATTTTAAAAATTGAGTGGTCAGAAAGGGCACAAATGGGGTATCGGCGTGTAGGGCTTGATGAGCACTACACGATAGGTGAAGAAACCGGAAGGGTCTCTATACAAAAAAGTGAAGTTAAGCTGCAAAAACTGATAAAAATGTTCTAGGAACGACTTTTTGTGGTACAAACTGTGTTATATTTCAGAAACCTGAAGGATTATCTGCGTGAAAGTAGTATCGATAAAAAGGGCTGTAAACGACGAACAAACTAAGACCTCAATCACCAACGTGGACCGAGGATAGCAGACAGGATGGTAAGTATAAAGTTGCAATTTGGTATTTTTCAGCAAAAAATTAACGTTTTTTGTTATATAGTGCGTTATTATACACAAACCTGAAGGGTATACTACAAAAATTTACTATTAGATGAAAGGCTATTAAACGAGGAACAATTTAAGACCTCAACCACCAACGTGGACCGAGGATAAGTGACAGAAGGTAAGTGTTAACTTGAATATTTTAAAAGTGAGTTTACGAAAATGTACTAAGATGATATGTAAGAAAAATTGTTGAAAATTTCAGGGCTCTGAAGGAACCGCTGACGTATAGTATGCTAAGGATAATTACAAGAAACTAAAGGGAGCAAAAAACAGACTGAAAATCGCACTAAAAACCTAAAAATTTCGATGTTTTCTATTAAAATTGTGTCCCTAAGGTAAACTTTTGCGGGGGGACCTCTTTCCCCTCTAACAGAAATCGGTAATTTTTATCACTTACAGACGGAGTTGAACCGCGAATGAGGTATCCACAGATTCGTCTCGGTCTAGACTATATTGTATTAAGAATTTATACTGATAGGATGAAACACTGCGAAGTGATAGGCGAAAAGGCGGAATATGCAGTACAAGCGTAGTTGGGCAGGTCAATTTTAAAAATTGAGTGGTCAGAAAGGGCACAAATGGGGTATCGGCGTGTAGGGCTTGATGAGCACTACACGATAGGTGAAGAAACCGGAAGGGTCTCTATACAAAAAAGTGAAGTTAAGCTGCAAAAACTGATAAAAATGTTCTAGGAACGACTTTTTGTGGTACAAACTGTGTTATATTTCAGAAACCTGAAGGATTATCTGCGTGAAAGTAGTATCGATAAAAAGGGCTGTAAACGACGAACAAACTAAGACCTCAATCACCAACGTGGACCGAGGATAGCAGACAGGATGGTAAGTATAAAGTTGCAATTTGGTATTTTTCAGCAAAAAATTAACGTTTTTTGTTATATAGTGCGTTATTATACACAAACCTGAAGGGTATACTACAAAAATTTACTATTAGATGAAAGGCTATTAAACGAGGAACAATTTAAGACCTCAACCACCAACGTGGACCGAGGATAAGTGACAGAAGGTAAGTGTTAACTTGAATATTTTAAAAGTGAGTTTACGAAAATGTACTAAGATGATATGTAAGAAAAATTGTTGAAAATTTCAGGGCTCTGAAGGAACCGCTGACGTATAGTATGCTAAGGATAATTACAAGAAACTAAAGGGAGCAAAAAACAGACTGAAAATCGCACTAAAAACCTAAAAATTTCGATGTTTTCTATTAAAATTGTGTCCCTAAGGTAAACTTTTGCGGGGGGACCTCTTTCCCCTCTAACAGAAATCGGTAATTTTTATCACTTACAGACGGAGTTGAACCGCGAATGAGGTATCCACAGATTCGTCTCGGTCTAGACTATATTGTATTAAGAATTTATACTGATAGGATGAAACACTGCGAAGTGATAGGCGAAAAGGCGGAATATGCAGTACAAGCGTAGTTGGGCAGGTCAATTTTAAAAATTGAGTGGTCAGAAAGGGCACAAATGGGGTATCGGCGTGTAGGGCTTGATGAGCACTACACGATAGGTGAAGAAACCGGAAGGGTCTCTATACAAAAAAGTGAAGTTAAGCTGCAAAAACTGATAAAAATGTTCTAGGAACGACTTTTTGTGGTACAAACTGTGTTATATTTCAGAAACCTGAAGGATTATCTACGTGAAAGTAGTATCGATAAAAAGGGCTGTAAACGACGAACAAACTAAGACCTCAATCACCAACGTGGACCGAGGATAGCAGACAGGATGGTAAGTATAAAGTTGCAATTTGGTATTTTTCAGCAAAAAATTAACGTTTTTTGTTATATAGTGCGTTATTATACACAAACCTGAAGGGTATACTACAAAAATTTACTATTAGATGAAAGGCTATTAAACGAGGAACAATTTAAGACCTCAACCACCAACGTGGACCGAGGATAAGTGACAGAAGGTAAGTGTTAACTTGAATATTTTAAAAGTGAGTTTACGAAAATGTACTAAGATGATATGTAAGAAAAATTGTTGAAAATTTCAGGGCTCTGAAGGAACCGCTGACGTATAGTATGCTAAGGATAATTACAAGAAACTAAAGGGAGCAAAAAACAGACTGAAAATCGCACTAAAAACCTAAAAATTTCGATGTTTTCTATTAAAATTGTGTCCCTAAGGTAAACTTTTGCGGGGGGACCTCTTTCCCCTCTAACAGAAATCGGTAATTTTTATCACTTACAGACGGAGTTGAACCGCGAATGAGGTATCCACAGATTCGTCTCGGTCTAGACTATATTGTATTAAGAATTTATACTGATAGGATGAAACACTGCGAAGTGATAGGCGAAAAGGCGGAATATGCAGTACAAGCGTAGTTGGGCAGGTCAATTTTAAAAATTGAGTGGTCAGAAAGGGCACAAATGGGGTATCGGCGTGTAGGGCTTGATGAGCACTACACGATAGGTGAAGAAACCGGAAGGGTCTCTATACAAAAAAGTGAAGTTAAGCTGCAAAAACTGATAAAAATGTTCTAGGAACGACTTTTTGTGGTACAAACTGTGTTATATTTCAGAAACCTGAAGGATTATCTGCGTGAAAGTAGTATCGATAAAAAGGGCTGTAAACGACGAACAAACTAAGACCTCAATCACCAACGTGGACCGAGGATAGCAGACAGGATGGTAAGTATAAAGTTGCAATTTGGTATTTTTCAGCAAAAAATTAACGTTTTTTGTTATATAGTGCGTTATTATACACAAACCTGAAGGGTATACTACAAAAATTTACTATTAGATGAAAGGCTATTAAACGAGGAACAATTTAAGACCTCAACCACCAACGTGGACCGAGGATAAGTGACAGAAGGTAAGTGTTAACTTGAATATTTTAAAAGTGAGTTTACGAAAATGTACTAAGATGATATGTAAGAAAAATTTTTGAAAATTTCAGGGCTCTGAAGGAACCGCTGACGTATAGTATGCTAAGGATAATTACAAGAAACTAAAGGGAGCAAAAAACAGACTGAAAATCGCACTAAAAACCTAAAAATTTCGATGTTTTCTATTAAAATTGTGTCCCTAAGGTAAACTTTTGCGGGGGGACCTCTTTCCCCTCTAACAGAAATCGGTAATTTTTATCACTTACAGACGGAGTTGAACCGCGAATGAGGTATCCACAGATTCGTCTCGGTCTAGACTATATTGTATTAAGAATTTATACTGATAGGATGAAACACTGCGAAGTGATAGGCGAAAAGGCGGAATATGCAGTACAAGCGTAGTTGGGCAGGTCAATTTTAAAAATTGAGTGGTCAGAAAGGGCACAAATGGGGTATCGGCGTGTAGGGCTTGATGAGCACTACACGATAGGTGAAGAAACCGGAAGGGTCTCTATACAAAAAAGTGAAGTTAAGCTGCAAAAACTGATAAAAATGTTCTAGGAACGACTTTTTGTGGTACAAACTGTGTTATATTTCAGAAACCTGAAGGATTATCTACGTGAAAGTAGTATCGATAAAAAGGGCTGTAAACGACGAACAAACTAAGACCTCAATCACCAACGTGGACCGAGGATAGCAGACAGGATGGTAAGTATAAAGTTGCAATTTGGTATTTTTCAGCAAAAAATTAACGTTTTTTGTTATATAGTGCGTTATTATACACAAACCTGAAGGGTATACTACAAAAATTTACTATTAGATGAAAGGCTATTAAACGAGGAACAATTTAAGACCTCAACCACCAACGTGGACCGAGGATAAGTGACAGAAGGTAAGTGTTAACTTGAATATTTTAAAAGTGAGTTTACGAAAATGTACTAAGATGATATGTAAGAAAAATTGTTGAAAATTTCAGGGCTCTGAAGGAACCGCTGACGTATAGTATGCTAAGGATAATTACAAGAAACTAAAGGGAGCAAAAAACAGACTGAAAATCGCACTAAAAACCTAAAAATTTCGATGTTTTCTATTAAAATTGTGTCCCTAAGGTAAACTTTTGCGGGGGGACCTCTTTCCCCTCTAACAGAAATCGGTAATTTTTATCACTTACAGACGGAGTTGAACCGCGAATGAGGTATCCACAGATTCGTCTCGGTCTAGACTATATTGTATTAAGAATTTATACTGATAGGATGAAACACTGCGAAGTGATAGGCGAAAAGGCGGAATATGCAGTACAAGCGTAGTTGGGCAGGTCAATTTTAAAAATTGAGTGGTCAGAAAGGGCACAAATGGGGTATCGGCGTGTAGGGCTTGATGAGCACTACACGATAGGTGAAGAAACCGGAAGGGTCTCTATACAAAAAAGTGAAGTTAAGCTGCAAAAACTGATAAAAATGTTCTAGGAACGACTTTTTGTGGTACAAACTGTGTTATATTTCAGAAACCTGAAGGATTATCTGCGTGAAAGTAGTATCGATAAAAAGGGCTGTAAACGACGAACAAACTAAGACCTCAATCACCAACGTGGACCGAGGATAGCAGACAGGATGGTAAGTATAAAGTTGCAATTTGGTATTTTTCAGCAAAAAATTAACGTTTTTTGTTATATAGTGCGTTATTATACACAAACCTGAAGGGTATACTACAAAAATTTACTATTAGATGAAAGGCTATTAAACGAGGAACAATTTAAGACCTCAACCACCAACGTGGACCGAGGATAAGTGACAGAAGGTAAGTGTTAACTTGAATATTTTAAAAGTGAGTTTACGAAAATGTACTAAGATGATATGTAAGAAAAATTGTTGAAAATTTCAGGGCTCTGAAGGAACCGCTGACGTATAGTATGCTAAGGATAATTACAAGAAACTAAAGGGAGCAAAAAACAGACTGAAAATCGCACTAAAAACCTAAAAATTTCGATGTTTTCTATTAAAATTGTGTCCCTAAGGTAAACTTTTGCGGGGGGACCTCTTTCCCCTCTAACAGAAATCGGTAATTTTTATCACTTACAGACGGAGTTGAACCGCGAATGAGGTATCCACAGATTCGTCTCGGTCTAGACTATATTGTATTAAGAATTTATACTGATAGGATGAAACACTGCGAAGTGATAGGCGAAAAGGCGGAATATGCAGTACAAGCGTAGTTGGGCAGGTCAATTTTAAAAATTGAGTGGTCAGAAAGGGCACAAATGGGGTATCGGCGTGTAGGGCTTGATGAGCACTACACGATAGGTGAAGAAACCGGAAGGGTCTCTATACAAAAAAGTGAAGTTAAGCTGCAAAAACTGATAAAAATGTTCTAGGAACGACTTTTTGTGGTACAAACTGTGTTATATTTCAGAAACCTGAAGGATTATCTGCGTGAAAGTAGTATCGATAAAAAGGGCTGTAAACGACGAACAAACTAAGACCTCAATCACCAACGTGGACCGAGGATAGCAGACAGGATGGTAAGTATAAAGTTGCAATTTGGTATTTTTCAGCAAAAAATTAACGTTTTTTGTTATATAGTGCGTTATTATACACAAACCTGAAGGGTATACTACAAAAATTTACTATTAGATGAAAGGCTATTAAACGAGGAACAATTTAAGACCTCAACCACCAACGTGGACCGAGGATAAGTGACAGAAGGTAAGTGTTAACTTGAATATTTTAAAAGTGAGTTTACGAAAATGTACTAAGATGATATGTAAGAAAAATTTTTGAAAATTTCAGGGCTCTGAAGGAACCGCTGACGTATAGTATGCTAAGGATAATTACAAGAAACTAAAGGGAGCAAAAAACAGACTGAAAATCGCACTAAAAACCTAAAAATTTCGATGTTTTCTATTAAAATTGTGTCCCTAAGGTAAACTTTTGCGGGGGGACCTCTTTCCCCTCTAACAGAAATCGGTAATTTTTATCACTTACAGACGGAGTTGAACCGCGAATGAGGTATCCACAGATTCGTCTCGGTCTAGACTATATTGTATTAAGAATTTATACTGATAGGATGAAACACTGCGAAGTGATAGGCGAAAAGGCGGAATATGCAGTACAAGCGTAGTTGGGCAGGTCAATTTTAAAAATTGAGTGGTCAGAAAGGGCACAAATGGGGTATCGGCGTGTAGGGCTTGATGAGCACTACACGATAGGTGAAGAAACCGGAAGGGTCTCTATACAAAAAAGTGAAGTTAAGCTGCAAAAACTGATAAAAATGTTCTAGGAACGACTTTTTGTGGTACAAACTGTGTTATATTTCAGAAACCTGAAGGATTATCTGCGTGAAAGTAGTATCGATAAAAAGGGCTGTAAACGACGAACAAACTAAGACCTCAATCACCAACGTGGACCGAGGATAGCAGACAGGATGGTAAGTATAAAGTTGCAATTTGGTATTTTTCAGCAAAAAATTAACGTTTTTTGTTATATAGTGCGTTATTATACACAAACCTGAAGGGTATACTACAAAAATTTACTATTAGATGAAAGGCTATTAAACGAGGAACAATTTAAGACCTCAACCACCAACGTGGACCGAGGATAAGTGACAGAAGGTAAGTGTTAACTTGAATATTTTAAAAGTGAGTTTACGAAAATGTACTAAGATGATATGTAAGAAAAATTGTTGAAAATTTCAGGGCTCTGAAGGAACCGCTGACGTATAGTATGCTAAGGATAATTACAAGAAACTAAAGGGAGCAAAAAACAGACTGAAAATCGCACTAAAAACCTAAAAATTTCGATGTTTTCTATTAAAATTGTGTCCCTAAGGTAAACTTTTGCGGGGGGACCTCTTTCCCCTCTAACAGAAATCGGTAATTTTTATCACTTACAGACGGAGTTGAACCGCGAATGAGGTATCCACAGATTCGTCTCGGTCTAGACTATATTGTATTAAGAATTTATACTGATAGGATGAAACACTGCGAAGTGATAGGCGAAAAGGCGGAATATGCAGTACAAGCGTAGTTGGGCAGGTCAATTTTAAAAATTGAGTGGTCAGAAAGGGCACAAATGGGGTATCGGCGTGTAGGGCTTGATGAGCACTACACGATAGGTGAAGAAACCGGAAGGGTCTCTATACAAAAAAGTGAAGTTAAGCTGCAAAAACTGATAAAAATGTTCTAGGAACGACTTTTTGTGGTACAAACTGTGTTATATTTCAGAAACCTGAAGGATTATCTGCGTGAAAGTAGTATCGATAAAAAGGGCTGTAAACGACGAACAAACTAAGACCTCAATCACCAACGTGGACCGAGGATAGCAGACAGGATGGTAAGTATAAAGTTGCAATTTGGTATTTTTCAGCAAAAAATTAACGTTTTTTGTTATATAGTGCGTTATTATACACAAACCTGAAGGGTATACTACAAAAATTTACTATTAGATGAAAGGCTATTAAACGAGGAACAATTTAAGACCTCAACCACCAACGTGGACCGAGGATAAGTGACAGAAGGTAAGTGTTAACTTGAATATTTTAAAAGTGAGTTTACGAAAATGTACTAAGATGATATGTAAGAAAAATTTTTGAAAATTTCAGGGCTCTGAAGGAACCGCTGACGTATAGTATGCTAAGGATAATTACAAGAAACTAAAGGGAGCAAAAAACAGACTGAAAATCGCACTAAAAACCTAAAAATTTCGATGTTTTCTATTAAAATTGTGTCCCTAAGGTAAACTTTTGCGGGGGGACCTCTTTCCCCTCTAACAGAAATCGGTAATTTTTATCACTTACAGACGGAGTTGAACCGCGAATGAGGTATCCACAGATTCGTCTCGGTCTAGACTATATTGTATTAAGAATTTATACTGATAGGATGAAACACTGCGAAGTGATAGGCGAAAAGGCGGAATATGCAGTACAAGCGTAGTTGGGCAGGTCAATTTTAAAAATTGAGTGGTCAGAAAGGGCACAAATGGGGTATCGGCGTGTAGGGCTTGATGAGCACTACACGATAGGTGAAGAAACCGGAAGGGTCTCTATACAAAAAAGTGAAGTTAAGCTGCAAAAACTGATAAAAATGTTCTAGGAACGACTTTTTGTGGTACAAACTGTGTTATATTTCAGAAACCTGAAGGATTATCTGCGTGAAAGTAGTATCGATAAAAAGGGCTGTAAACGACGAACAAACTAAGACCTCAATCACCAACGTGGACCGAGGATAGCAGACAGGATGGTAAGTATAAAGTTGCAATTTGGTATTTTTCAGCAAAAAATTAACGTTTTTTGTTATATAGTGCGTTATTATACACAAACCTGAAGGGTATACTACAAAAATTTACTATTAGATGAAAGGCTATTAAACGAGGAACAATTTAAGACCTCAACCACCAACGTGGACCGAGGATAAGTGACAGAAGGTAAGTGTTAACTTGAATATTTTAAAAGTGAGTTTACGAAAATGTACTAAGATGATATGTAAGAAAAATTGTTGAAAATTTCAGGGCTCTGAAGGAACCGCTGACGTATAGTATGCTAAGGATAATTACAAGAAACTAAAGGGAGCAAAAAACAGACTGAAAATCGCACTAAAAACCTAAAAATTTCGATGTTTTCTATTAAAATTGTGTCCCTAAGGTAAACTTTTGCGGGGGGACCTCTTTCCCCTCTAACAGAAATCGGTAATTTTTATCACTTACAGACGGAGTTGAACCGCGAATGAGGTATCCACAGATTCGTCTCGGTCTAGACTATATTGTATTAAGAATTTATACTGATAGGATGAAACACTGCGAAGTGATAGGCGAAAAGGCGGAATATGCAGTACAAGCGTAGTTGGGCAGGTCAATTTTAAAAATTGAGTGGTCAGAAAGGGCACAAATGGGGTATCGGCGTGTAGGGCTTGATGAGCACTACACGATAGGTGAAGAAACCGGAAGGGTCTCTATACAAAAAAGTGAAGTTAAGCTGCAAAAACTGATAAAAATGTTCTAGGAACGACTTTTTGTGGTACAAACTGTGTTATATTTCAGAAACCTGAAGGATTATCTGCGTGAAAGTAGTATCGATAAAAAGGGCTGTAAACGACGAACAAACTAAGACCTCAATCACCAACGTGGACCGAGGATAGCAGACAGGATGGTAAGTATAAAGTTGCAATTTGGTATTTTTCAGCAAAAAATTAACGTTTTTTGTTATATAGTGCGTTATTATACACAAACCTGAAGGGTATACTACAAAAATTTACTATTAGATGAAAGGCTATTAAACGAGGAACAATTTAAGACCTCAACCACCAACGTGGACCGAGGATAAGTGACAGAAGGTAAGTGTTAACTTGAATATTTTAAAAGTGAGTTTACGAAAATGTACTAAGATGATATGTAAGAAAAATTTTTGAAAATTTCAGGGCTCTGAAGGAACCGCTGACGTATAGTATGCTAAGGATAATTACAAGAAACTAAAGGGAGCAAAAAACAGACTGAAAATCGCACTAAAAACCTAAAAATTTCGATGTTTTCTATTAAAATTGTGTCCCTAAGGTAAACTTTTGCGGGGGGACCTCTTTCCCCTCTAACAGAAATCGGTAATTTTTATCACTTACAGACGGAGTTGAACCGCGAATGAGGTATCCACAGATTCGTCTCGGTCTAGACTATATTGTATTAAGAATTTATACTGATAGGATGAAACACTGCGAAGTGATAGGCGAAAAGGCGGAATATGCAGTACAAGCGTAGTTGGGCAGGTCAATTTTAAAAATTGAGTGGTCAGAAAGGGCACAAATGGGGTATCGGCGTGTAGGGCTTGATGAGCACTACACGATAGGTGAAGAAACCGGAAGGGTCTCTATACAAAAAAGTGAAGTTAAGCTGCAAAAACTGATAAAAATGTTCTAGGAACGACTTTTTGTGGTACAAACTGTGTTATATTTCAGAAACCTGAAGGATTATCTGCGTGAAAGTAGTATCGATAAAAAGGGCTGTAAACGACGAACAAACTAAGACCTCAATCACCAACGTGGACCGAGGATAGCAGACAGGATGGTAAGTATAAAGTTGCAATTTGGTATTTTTCAGCAAAAAATTAACGTTTTTTGTTATATAGTGCGTTATTATACACAAACCTGAAGGGTATACTACAAAAATTTACTATTAGATGAAAGGCTATTAAACGAGGAACAATTTAAGACCTCAACCACCAACGTGGACCGAGGATAAGTGACAGAAGGTAAGTGTTAACTTGAATATTTTAAAAGTGAGTTTACGAAAATGTACTAAGATGATATGTAAGAAAAATTGTTGAAAATTTCAGGGCTCTGAAGGAACCGCTGACGTATAGTATGCTAAGGATAATTACAAGAAACTAAAGGGAGCAAAAAACAGACTGAAAATCGCACTAAAAACCTAAAAATTTCGATGTTTTCTATTAAAATTGTGTCCCTAAGGTAAACTTTTGCGGGGGGACCTCTTTCCCCTCTAACAGAAATCGGTAATTTTTATCACTTACAGACGGAGTTGAACCGCGAATGAGGTATCCACAGATTCGTCTCGGTCTAGACTATATTGTATTAAGAATTTATACTGATAGGATGAAACACTGCGAAGTGATAGGCGAAAAGGCGGAATATGCAGTACAAGCGTAGTTGGGCAGGTCAATTTTAAAAATTGAGTGGTCAGAAAGGGCACAAATGGGGTATCGGCGTGTAGGGCTTGATGAGCACTACACGATAGGTGAAGAAACCGGAAGGGTCTCTATACAAAAAAGTGAAGTTAAGCTGCAAAAACTGATAAAAATGTTCTAGGAACGACTTTTTGTGGTACAAACTGTGTTATATTTCAGAAACCTGAAGGATTATCTGCGTGAAAGTAGTATCGATAAAAAGGGCTGTAAACGACGAACAAACTAAGACCTCAATCACCAACGTGGACCGAGGATAGCAGACAGGATGGTAAGTATAAAGTTGCAATTTGGTATTTTTCAGCAAAAAATTAACGTTTTTTGTTATATAGTGCGTTATTATACACAAACCTGAAGGGTATACTACAAAAATTTACTATTAGATGAAAGGCTATTAAACGAGGAACAATTTAAGACCTCAACCACCAACGTGGACCGAGGATAAGTGACAGAAGGTAAGTGTTAACTTGAATATTTTAAAAGTGAGTTTACGAAAATGTACTAAGATGATATGTAAGAAAAATTGTTGAAAATTTCAGGGCTCTGAAGGAACCGCTGACGTATAGTATGCTAAGGATAATTACAAGAAACTAAAGGGAGCAAAAAACAGACTGAAAATCGCACTAAAAACCTAAAAATTTCGATGTTTTCTATTAAAATTGTGTCCCTTTTTTTTTTTTTTTTTTATTTTAGGTGGGCAAAAATGTCCTACCGCACACCCCGCTGCCCGGGGAGACAACGGGGTAGTGTGGGGCTCTCACCCACTAAAAACCCACCGTGCGCCCTCACCCGCCCTTGCTACGGCGGATCACGGGAACCGCGTCGTTTCTCCGCGATCCGCAGGCGGCAGCCCCTTCGGGCACCCTCTCTTGTGCGACGCCCCGCGCACTTGGGCGTCACACCTTCGCGGTAGGCTTCCGCGGACGGCAGGGTACTCCCCGACCCCACCGTCCGCAGCCTCGGCTAGGGCGGCATCAGGCGCAGGTAAGTGCGTGCACGCCGCCCCGCGCGCCGGCGGCGAATCGGGTCCGCGAAGGAGGATTCCTCCCGGGCCCTCTCCGCCGCCTCCTTCCGCGAGATGACAGCCTCGCAGAAGGCGGCGACCGCGGTCCAGGCCCTGTCACTGCCAACCATCGCTCGCGCAACGGCCGGCAGCGACAGGTCCACGCCTATGACTGCAGCGAGTTCCCGGCGCTGCACATCCCAGGCCGGGCACGACTCGAGCGTGTGCTGCGCCGAGTCCTCGCCGCAGTCGCAGTGGTGACAGCCTGGGGTCGTCTCCCTCCTAGCGATCGTGTGCAGGTATTTGCCGAAGCAACCGTGCCCCGACAAAACCTGCACCAACCGGAAGGTGAGGACCCCGTGCTGCCGCCCTGCCCATTCTTCCAAGATCGGCTGGAGCGCCCCCACGGTCCAGAGACCAGCCCGGGGCGTCTCCAGCCGAGACCTCCACTTTAGGACGGTGGCGCGGCGGGCATCTTCCCGCCACGCAGAGATTGCGCTTGGCGAGGGGCGGCTGCCCCCCGCCCGCGCCGTCGACGCCCGCCGATAAACGTCGGCGAGCACTTCCGCCTCCAGATCCCACGGGGGGGTTCCGGCCAACGCGCAGGCTGCATCGCACGAGACCGTGCGGTACCCGCGTATTGCCCTGACCGCTACGACCCTCTGTGGACGCCACAGAAGGGCCCTATTGCGAGCGGCCAGGGACTCCGCCCACACGGGCGCGCCGTACAGTGCCATTGACCGTACTACCCCCGCGTAGAGTCGTCGACACGCGAGACTCGGTCCGCCCAAATTCGGCATCAGTCGCCCGAGGGCGGACGCCGTGCCGACGAGCTTTGGCGCAAGACGGCGGAAGTGCTCGTCAAAGTGCCACCGTCCATCCAATACCAGGCCCAGGTACTTGATGTGGGCCTGGATTGGAAAGCCCACACCGTTGACCGTTATCGAGGCGCCGGCGGGTGGGCCGCGTCGGGGCCCATGGAAGAGTAGGGCCTCTGACTTTTCAAGGGCCACCCTAAGCCCCAGCGCCTCGATCCGCCTGACCACCTCCGCGGTTCCTGAGGTGGCCAGCGTTGCCGCCTCCTCGAGGGTCCCGCCCCGGGCTGTGACGAGCGTATCGTCTGCGTAGCAAATTACGCCCAGCCCGGGGGGGAGCCGGCCACGGAGGACCCAGTCGTAGCCGATGTCCCACAGGAGCGGCCCTAGAACCGAACCCTGCGGGACGCCGCACGACATAGCCCTCCTTACAACGTCCCCTTCCCGGTCCACGAAGAGGACGCTGCGGCCGTCGAGGTAGTCCGCCACCAGCCGCCTTAGGTAGAGGGGCACTCCATGGTACCGGAGTGCCTCCTTGATGCAGCCGAATGGCAGACTATTGAAGGCGTTGGCGATGTCGAGCGACACCGCCAACAGCACTTCCCTCGAGGTGACGGCCTCCGCAGCCGCAGCCTTCAAGCGCAGGATGGCGTCGACCGTAGACCGACCCGCCCGAAATCCGAACTGGGCATCGGACAGGTCGGGGCCGACCGCACCTAGGTGCCGGACGATGCGGGCAGCGACTACCCGCTCGAGCAGTTTGCCCGCCTCGTCCAGCAACACGATGGGCCTGAAGGCCGCGACTGTATTCGGAGACCGTCCCGGCTTCGGCAGGAGCACGAGCTTCCCCTCCTTCCAGCAGTCAGGGAACCGTCCGGACACCAGGCAAGCGTCGAACAGTCCCCTGAGGCGGGGCTCTAGGTGGTCGAGGACCAGGGCCAGCACTCGGGCGGGAACCCCGTCCGGCCCGGGGGCGGCGCTTCTCCGCATACGCGCTGTCGCCGCCCCCATTTCCGTCGTCGTCACGGGCGGTACCTCCCCGTCGTCGGCCTCCCGGTCGTCATCTGGCGGAGCCATGACCGGGGGCGTGTGCACCGCCCGTGAAGGGAATAGTCCCTCAACCACCTCAGAGAGGAAGCCCGGCTGGAGGGTCTCCGTAAGGGGGGGGCCCTGGGCGCGGAGCTTGTTGAGCGCCGCGCGGTACGGGCGTCCCCAGGGGTCACGCTCGAGACCCTCCAGCATCTCCTGCCTTTTCGCTTCTTTGGCGCGACAGATGGCCAGCTTAAACGCGGCGCGCGCACTGTTGTACGCCGCATACAGCCGACCCTCCCGCTCTTCATCGCGGATTCGGCGACGTCGGCTGCGGGTGTAGGACCTCCGGGCACGAATACAGGCCGCACGGAGGTCCGCCATCTCCGGGGACCACCAGTAGACCCCCTTCCGTCGGGGCGGGCGCCGCACGCGGGGCATGGCCGCATCGCAGATCTGCGTAAGCATGCCGCGAATGCGGCCAGCCTCGGCGCCCACGTCTTCCGTCAGGGGGGGAGGCAGCCAAGATTGAAAAATGGCCGCCTCCACCAGCAGCTCCCGGTCGAGCCTACCCACAGCCCATCGCGGAAAAGCGGGAGTTCTGTCCGCCGCGTGACCCCTGCTGGCGCCCTGAAGGGTCCGGGAGACCTCTATCTGAATGTATCTGTGGTCAGATAGGGTCTCGACCTCCTCCAGGACTCGCCAGCTCCTTACACGTGCGGCGACACCGGGGCTAGCGAACGAAAGGTCCACTATCGACCCGCCCCCGCGCCGCACGCACGTTAGGGCGGACCCTCGGTTTAGCAACACGAGGTCCGCCGCTTCCGCCCACTCTTGGACCGCCGCACCTCGGGCGTCCGTCCTGGGGGACCCCCACGCCGTTGATTTGGCGTTAAAGTCCCCCAGCACGAGCACAGGGCTCGGTGCCATACGCCGTATCGAGGTCTCCAGGTTGTGCAGGAAGACCTCGTAGGCCGCCAGACTACGATTGGGGGAGAAGTACACGCCGTACAACGTGACTCCTCCCCATTCGGCCGCCACATATCCCGTGCCCTTGTCTTTGACTGACAAGGGCGGGGAATGCGGCGCCGCCGACCCGACGACCGCCACGGAGCCATCCCCGCTACCCGCCCAATTGGGGCGATCGGGGACTATGTAGGGCTCCGCGGCTACGGCAACACCGATCGACCGCTCCGCCATGGATTGCAGGAAGAGGTCCTGCGCCCTGGCGGAGCGGCCGAGATTCCCTTGGAGGAGGATAGAGTCGTGCTCCATAAACTAGACCACGATATCCTCCTCCATGCGCTGCGGCGGTCCAGCCGCGCTGGGTTGGGCAGCCGGGGCCGATTGGCTGCCCACCCCCCTCTTAGGGCCTGACTTGGCCGGAGGCCTGCACCCCACCCGCCCCATGCAGTGGTTGGCGGGGCGGTTGCCCGCCGCACATGCGGGGCAGTGTGGGGTGGCAGTACAGGTCGCCGCCTGGTGCCCTGCCTGACCGCAGCGGAAGCAAAGCCCGCTGCAGTCAAAGCAGTTGGTGCACAGCGGCCGGGTGTGACCGACCGCCATGCACTTGTAACACCTGGCAGGCCGGGGCTCCAACGCGGTTACCCGCGCGGCGCTCCAGCCCACCAGAAGTCTACCGGCGGCGACCAAATCTTTGGCCGCCGCGACAGGGCACGATGCCCAGACGACACCCACACCACCTGGACCTGGGCGAATGGTGCCCACCCGGACGGCGCTGCTGGGAGACCCGGTTTTCGAGGCGATTGCCTCCCGGATCTCTTCCGCCGTCACAGAATCGTCCAGCCCGGAAATGCGCAGTTCGGCGCACTTCACGGGTCTGGCGACCCGGACACCACTCTCAGCTGGGAACAGGCCCAGCAGCCTCGCGGCCATCGCGTCGGCCGTCTTGGCGCCCTCTGGCCCCAGGTACTCGAAAATTCGAGCACCTGTCCGGGCTTGGCGGGAGCGAGCGGAGACGTCCCCGAGATCGGAGACGTTTATCTCCCGCCGGGCACGCTTCAGGACGGCCTCGTACGTCAGGCCCTTTTCCTTTCCCTCAGGCAGCACGGTGATCACCACCGCTGCTGACTTGGGCACCTTTAGTTTGCGCGACCTCTTCCGCTTGTTTTGCGGCACCTTCGGGGCCTCCCCCCTCTGAGATATTGGCGCCGCCTCACGCTCCGCGGCAACCCCACGACGCTTAGCCCGGGATCGCCGGGGCTCCACCACCTGCCAGTCCCCGACTGAGGACGTAGCAGTGGTAGGCCCGGGGGCAGAAGCCCGGGGTGTGACCACCGCAGCCCGCGAGGGTGCGGCAGCCTGTCGCGGCACAGAAGCGCGCGGAGGCGCAGCGGCGCCTGTTAAAGGCGGGAACTCCTCTCGAGGCTGACCCCTCGAGGCTTGTCCCGCCTTGCCTTTTTTCTTGTCCCGTTTTTTCTGGCCTGCAGAAGTCGGTGCTCCTGGTACTGTTGGCTTTGCCGCCACCGCAGCGAAAGACACAAGGCCCCCCTGGCATGGCAGGGGTGCCGGTGCCGAGGGCGTTGCGCCATCTCTTTTATCGGCTGCTAGCGGCGGCCGCATGCGCGGTTCCGGAGGCAGTCTCGCTGCCAGAGCGTCTATCCGCGGACCAAAGACCGCAGCAATGCGGTCAATGATCGCGCGGAACGCTTCATCCTCTACTTCCGGTTCAGCGCTTGACTGGGCGGCAGTCGGAGTTGAGGCGACCGCAGGGAGCCCAAGCTCAACCCGCAATCCAGCCTGTCCCTGCTCTAATTCCGCCATCCGCGCCTCGAGACAGCGGTTAGCCTCGTCGAGGCGCTGATTTTGCGCCTCAAGACGAGCGTTTTGCGCCTCGAGGCGCTTATTTTGTTCAGCCATGCGCCGAACCGATAGTGTAAGTTCGTGCGCAGCATCTTTGAGGCTGCGCACAAAATTCCCTTTTAGGTTCCGCGATCCTGCGGCCACTGTCTCCACAATAGCTACGCTATTCAGAGCCCTCTCTTCTACTTGGGCCATCCCTATATGGCCCTCATCTGGTAGGCGGAGCTTTTCCGCGAGAAGCGCCAAGCGTTCCTCGGCATTCTGCTCCGCTTCCAGTCTTTTTAGGCCTAAGGCCTCTGCCCTGTTGGCAGACAGGGCACGTAGTGGAGGTGCCACTGGTCGACTGATGCCTCGACCCCTAGCGCTGTACTGCGCTTTCGGGGGAGGCATCTCGACAGAGCAGCTCTCCGATTCCGGCACCCCGCCACCCTGGGACATGGTGCGTTTGCGAGATGGGTGATCTACCTCCATCTGCCCCGCACACCCGTCCGCAGCAGCCAAAGATGTTGAGCTGCCCGCTCTTCTGGTATTTGCCCTAAGGGCACAATCACCTTCCTCAGCGGCGGACATATCGGAAGCCGAATTAGCTGCCGAGCTGTCCGTCGCCGAAGCTCCCTCCTTTTTCTTTCCACGTCCCTTGCGGGACCTAAACTTCCCTTTTGCGTCGCGTAGTAACGCTTGTGGCGCGACTGACGTTGATGTGGAGGCCGTGTTTAAAGCCGGACCTCCATCGGCTGAGGCATCGGGTGTTGCACCCGATTCCGTCGAATTAAAATTATTATTATTTAAATGATTTACCATTTTGTTCCCACGAGTGTGGGAGAAAGGAGGTCCACCCGGGCAGAGCTCCCAGTACCCGGGTAAGCGTACATTTGTAACCCAACACAGGGGGACCGCAGGTACCCTGGCTGGGGGCGCGCTCGAGACTGAACTACCCATCAGCCATGCATCTCCTCGCCGCGCGCCAGAACTTGAGATTCGGGGTAATTTTTTATAGAGGTTGTCTTCCTCGCGGTCCGGGCGATTAAGCCAAGACCCTCGTTCCTGTATGCCCGCGAGACGTAACCACAGACACGTGCTCAGGTTTACGATTTGGGACGGGGGGGGCCGCTGTGGCCCCACTGTCCCCCCTCTCCAGAGCCCGGTGAGCCAGTCTGGCCCCACCGACTCCGACGCCTGGTCTATCCGCCGTGCCCTCTGCTGAGTCAGAGGGACACGCGGAGACCCGTCCTGTCCGGAATTTTAGCCGCCGGCGACTGCCGACGTTGCCCGGGGTGCACCACTAGGAGGTAAACCGGACAAATTAGCACCCCATTAAAATTGTGTCCCTAAGGTAAACTTTTGCGGGGGGACCTCTTTCCCCTCTAACAGAAATCGGTAATTTTTATCACTTACAGACGGAGTTGAACCGCGAATGAGGTATCCACAGATTCGTCTCGGTCTAGACTATATTGTATTAAGAATTTATACTGATAGGATGAAACACTGCGAAGTGATAGGCGAAAAGGCGGAATATGCAGTACAAGCGTAGTTGGGCAGGTCAATTTTAAAAATTGAGTGGTCAGAAAGGGCACAAATGGGGTATCGGCGTGTAGGGCTTGATGAGCACTACACGATAGGTGAAGAAACCGGAAGGGTCTCTATACAAAAAAGTGAAGTTAAGCTGCAAAAACTGATAAAAATGTTCTAGGAACGACTTTTTGTGGTACAAACTGTGTTATATTTCAGAAACCTGAAGGATTATCTGCGTGAAAGTAGTATCGATAAAAAGGGCTGTAAACGACGAACAAACTAAGACCTCAATCACCAACGTGGACCGAGGATAGCAGACAGGATGGTAAGTATAAAGTTGCAATTTGGTATTTTTCAGCAAAAAATTAACGTTTTTTGTTATATAGTGCGTTATTATACACAAACCTGAAGGGTATACTACAAAAATTTACTATTAGATGAAAGGCTATTAAACGAGGAACAATTTAAGACCTCAACCACCAACGTGGACCGAGGATAAGTGACAGAAGGTAAGTGTTAACTTGAATATTTTAAAAGTGAGTTTACGAAAATGTACTAAGATGATATGTAAGAAAAATTGTTGAAAATTTCAGGGCTCTGAAGGAACCGCTGACGTATAGTATGCTAAGGATAATTACAAGAAACTAAAGGGAGCAAAAAACAGACTGAAAATCGCACTAAAAACCTAAAAATTTCGATGTTTTCTATTAAAATTGTGTCCCTAAGGTAAACTTTTGCGGGGGGACCTCTTTCCCCTCTAACAGAAATCGGTAATTTTTATCACTTACAGACGGAGTTGAACCGCGAATGAGGTATCCACAGATTCGTCTCGGTCTAGACTATATTGTATTAAGAATTTATACTGATAGGATGAAACACTGCGAAGTGATAGGCGAAAAGGCGGAATATGCAGTACAAGCGTAGTTGGGCAGGTCAATTTTAAAAATTGAGTGGTCAGAAAGGGCACAAATGGGGTATCGGCGTGTAGGGCTTGATGAGCACTACACGATAGGTGAAGAAACCGGAAGGGTCTCTATACAAAAAAGTGAAGTTAAGCTGCAAAAACTGATAAAAATGTTCTAGGAACGACTTTTTGTGGTACAAACTGTGTTATATTTCAGAAACCTGAAGGATTATCTGCGTGAAAGTAGTATCGATAAAAAGGGCTGTAAACGACGAACAAACTAAGACCTCAATCACCAACGTGGACCGAGGATAGCAGACAGGATGGTAAGTATAAAGTTGCAATTTGGTATTTTTCAGCAAAAAATTAACGTTTTTTGTTATATAGTGCGTTATTATACACAAACCTGAAGGGTATACTACAAAAATTTACTATTAGATGAAAGGCTATTAAACGAGGAACAATTTAAGACCTCAACCACCAACGTGGACCGAGGATAAGTGACAGAAGGTAAGTGTTAACTTGAATATTTTAAAAGTGAGTTTACGAAAATGTACTAAGATGATATGTAAGAAAAATTTTTGAAAATTTCAGGGCTCTGAAGGAACCGCTGACGTATAGTATGCTAAGGATAATTACAAGAAACTAAAGGGAGCAAAAAACAGACTGAAAATCGCACTAAAAACCTAAAAATTTCGATGTTTTCTATTAAAATTGTGTCCCTAAGGTAAACTTTTGCGGGGGGACCTCTTTCCCCTCTAACAGAAATCGGTAATTTTTATCACTTACAGACGGAGTTGAACCGCGAATGAGGTATCCACAGATTCGTCTCGGTCTAGACTATATTGTATTAAGAATTTATACTGATAGGATGAAACACTGCGAAGTGATAGGCGAAAAGGCGGAATATGCAGTACAAGCGTAGTTGGGCAGGTCAATTTTAAAAATTGAGTGGTCAGAAAGGGCACAAATGGGGTATCGGCGTGTAGGGCTTGATGAGCACTACACGATAGGTGAAGAAACCGGAAGGGTCTCTATACAAAAAAGTGAAGTTAAGCTGCAAAAACTGATAAAAATGTTCTAGGAACGACTTTTTGTGGTACAAACTGTGTTATATTTCAGAAACCTGAAGGATTATCTGCGTGAAAGTAGTATCGATAAAAAGGGCTGTAAACGACGAACAAACTAAGACCTCAATCACCAACGTGGACCGAGGATAGCAGACAGGATGGTAAGTATAAAGTTGCAATTTGGTATTTTTCAGCAAAAAATTAACGTTTTTTGTTATATAGTGCGTTATTATACACAAACCTGAAGGGTATACTACAAAAATTTACTATTAGATGAAAGGCTATTAAACGAGGAACAATTTAAGACCTCAACCACCAACGTGGACCGAGGATAAGTGACAGAAGGTAAGTGTTAACTTGAATATTTTAAAAGTGAGTTTACGAAAATGTACTAAGATGATATGTAAGAAAAATTTTTGAAAATTTCAGGGCTCTGAAGGAACCGCTGACGTATAGTATGCTAAGGATAATTACAAGAAACTAAAGGGAGCAAAAAAACAGACTGAAAATCGCACTAAAAACCTAAAAATTTCGATCAACCTTTTTTTTTTTTTTTTTATTTTAGGTGGGCAAAAATGTCCTACCGCACACCCCGCTGCCCGGGGAGACAACGGGGTAGTGTGGGGCTCTCACCCACTAAAAACCCACCGTGCGCCCTCACCCGCCCTTGCTACGGCGGATCACGGGAACCGCGTCGTTTCTCCGCGATCCGCAGGCGGCAGCCCCTTCGGGCACCCTCTCTTGTGCGACTCGGGCACCCTCTCTTGTGCGACGCCCCGCGCACTTGGGCGTCACACCTTCGCGGTAGGCTTCCGCGGACGGCAGGGTACTCCCCGACCCCACCGTCCGCAGCCTCGGCTAGGGCGGCATCAGGCGCAGGTAAGCGCGCGCACGCCGCCCCGCGCGCCGGCGGCGAATCGGGTCCGCGAAGGAGGATTCCTGCCGGGCCCTCTCCGCCGCCTCCTTCCGCGAGAGATGACAGCCTCGCAGAAGGCGGCGACCGCGGTCCAGGCCCTGTCACTGCCAACCATCGCTCGCGCAACGGCCGGCAGCGACAGGTCCGCGCCTATGACTGCAGCGAGTTCCCGGCGCTGCACATCCCAGGCCGGGCACGACTCGAGCGTGTGCTGCGCCGAGTCCTCGCCGCAGTCGCAGTGGTGACAGCCTGGGGTCGTCTCCCTCCTAGCGATCGTGTGCAGGTATTTGCCGAAGCAACCGTGCCCCGACAAAACCTGCACCAACCGGAAGGTGAGGACCCCGTGCTGCCGCCCTGCCCATTCTTCCAAGATCGGCTGGAGCGCCCCCACGGTCCAGAGACCAGCCCGGGGCGTCTCCAGCCGAGACCTCCACTTTAGGACGGTGGCGCGGCGGGCATCTTCCCGCCACGCAGAGATTGCGCTTGGCGAGGGGCGGCTGCCCCCCGCCCGCGCCGTCGACGCCCGCCGATATACGTCGGCGAGCACTTCCGCCTCCAGATCCCAAGGGGGGGTTCCGGCCAACGCGCAGGCTGCATCGCACGAGACCGTGCGGTACCCGCGTATTGCCCTGACCGCTACGACCCTCTGTGGACGCCACAGAAGGGCCCTATTGCGAGCGGCCAGGGACTCCGCCCACACGGGCGCGCCGTACAGTGCCATTGACCGTACTACCCCCGCGTAGAGTCGTCGACACGCGAGACTCGGTCCGCCCAAATTCGGCATCAGTCGCCCGAGGGCGGACGCCGTGCCGACGAGCTTTGGCGCAAGACGGCGGAAGTGCTCGTCGAAGTGCCACCGTCCATCCAATACCAGGCCCAGGTACTTGATGTGGGCCTGGATTGGAAAGCCCACACCGTTGACCGTTATCGAGGCGCCGGCGGGTGGGCCGCGTCGGGGCCCATGGAAGAGTAGGGCCTCCGACTTTTCACGACATAGCCCTCCTTACAACGTCCCCTTCCCGGTCCACGAAGAGGACGTTGCGGCCGTCGAGGTAGTCCGCCACCAGCCGCCTTAGGTAGAGGGGCACTCCATGGTACCGGAGTGCCTCCTTGATGCAGCCGAATGGCAGACTATTGAAGGCGTTGGCGATGTCGAGCGACACCGCCAACAGCACTTCCCTCGAGGTGACGGCCTCCGCAGCCGCGGCCCTCAAGCGCAGGATGGCGTCGACCGTAGACCGACCCGCCCGAAATCCGAACTGGGCATCGGACAGGTCGGGGCCGACCGCACCTAGGTGCCGGACGATGCGGGCAGCGACTACCCGCTCGAGAAGTTTGCCCGCCTCGTCCAGCAACACGATGGGCCTGAAGGCCGCGACTGTATTCGGAGACCGTCCCGGCTTCGGCAGGAGCACGAGCTTCCCCTCCTTCCAGCAGTCAGGGAACCGTCCGGACACCAGGCAAGCGTCGAACAGTCCCCTGAGGCGGGGCTCTAGGTGGTCGAGGACCAGGGCCAGCACTCGGGCGGGAACCCCGTCCGGCCCGGGGGCGGCGCTTCTCCGCATACGCGCTGCCGCCGCCCCCATTTCCGTCGTCGTCACGGGCGGTACCTCCCCGTCGTCGGCCTCCCGGTCGTCATCTGGCGGAGCCATGACCGGGGGCGTGTGCACCGCCCGTGAAGGGAATAGTCCCTCAACCACCTCAGAGAGGAAGCCCGGCTGGAGGGTCTCCGTAAGGGGGGGGCCCTGGGCGCGGAGCTTGTTGAGCGCCGCGCGGTACGGGCGTCCCCAGGGGTCACGCTCGAGACCCTCCAGCATCTCCTGCCTTTTCGCTTCTTTGGCGCGACAGATGGCCAGCTTAAACGCGGCGCGCGCACTGTTGTACGCCGCATACAGCCGGCCCTCCCGCTCTTCATCGCGGATTCGGCGACGTCGGCTGCGGGTGTAGGACCTCCGGGCACGAATACAGGCCGCACGGAGGTCCGCCAGCTCCGGGGACCACCAGTAGACCCCCTTCCGTCGGGGCGGGCGCCGCACGCGGGGCATGGCCGCATCGCAGATCTGCGTAAGCATGCCGCGAATGCGGCCAGCCTCGGCGCCCACGTCTTCCGTCAGGGGGGGAGGCAGCCAAGATTGAAAAATGGCCGCCTCCACCAGCAGCTCCCGGTCGAGCCTACCCACAGCCCATCGCGGAAAAGCGGGAGTTCTGTCCGCCGCGTGACCCCTGCTGGCGCCCTGAAGGGTCCGGGAGACCTCTATCTGAATGTATCTGTGGTCAGATAGGGTCTCGACCTCCTCCAGGACTCGCCAGCTCCTTACACGTGCGGCGACACCGGGGCTAGCGAACGAAAGGTCCACTATCGACCCGCCCCCGCGCCGCACGCACGTTAGGGCGGACCCTCGGTTTAGCAACACGAGGTCCGCCGCTTCGGCCCACTCTTGGACCGCCGCACCTCGGGCGTCCGTCCTGGGGGACCCCCACGCCGTTGATTTGGCGTTAAAGTCCCCCAGCACGAGCACAGGGCTCGGTGCCATACGCCGTATCGAGGTCTCCAGGTTGTGCAGGAAGACCTCGTAGGCCGCCAGACTACGATTGGGGGAGAAGTACACGCCGTACAACGTGACTCCTCCCCATTCGGCCGCCACATATCCCGTGCCCTTGTCTTTGACTGACAAGGGCGGGGAATGCGGCGCCGCCGACCCGACGACCGCCACGGAGCCATCCCCGCTACCCGCCCAATTGGGGCGATCGGGGACTATGTAGGGCTCCGCGGCTACGGCAACACCGATCGACCGCTCCGCCATGGATTGCAGGAAGAGGTCCTGCGCCCTGGCGGAGCGGCCGAGATTCCCTTGGAGGAGGATAGAGTCGTGGTCCATAAACTAGACCACGACATCCTCCTCCATGCGCTGCGGCGGTCCAGCCGCGCTGGGTCGGGCAGCCGGGGCCGATTGGCTGCCCACCCCCCTCTTAGGGCCTGACTTGGCCGGAGGCCTGCACCCCACCCGCCCCATGCAGTGGTTGGCAGGGCGGTTGCCCGCCGCACATGCGGGGCAGTGTGGGGTGGCAGTACAGGTCGCCGCCTGGTGCCCTGCCTGACCGCAACGGAAGCAAAGCCCGCTGCAGTCAAAGCAGTTGGTGCACAGCGGCCGGGTGTGACCGACCGCCATGCACTTGTAGCACCTGGCAGGCCGGGGCTCCAACGCGGTTACCCGCGCGGCGCTCCAGCCCACCAGAAGTCTACCGGCGGCGACCAAATCTTTGGCCGCCGCGACAGGGCACGATACCCAGACGGCACCCACACCACCTGGACCTGGGCGAATGGTGCCCACCCGGACGGCGCTGCTGGGAGACCCGGTTTTCGAGGCGATTGCCTCCCGGATCTCTTCCGCCGTCACGGAATCGTCCAGCCCGGAAATGCGCAGTTCGGCGCACTTCACGGGTCTGGCGACCCGGACACCACTCTCAGCCGGGAACAGGCCCAGCAGCCTCGCGGCCATCGCGTCGGCCGTCTTGGCGCCCTCTGGCCCCAGGTACTCGAAAATTCGAGCACCTGTCCGGGCTTGGCGGGAGCGAGCGGAGACGTCCCCGAGATCGGAGACGTTTATCTCCCGCCGGGCGCGCTTCAGGACGGCCTCGTACGTCAGGCCCCTATCTTTGGCCTCAGGCAGCAGCGTGATCACAACGGCTGCTGTCTTCGGCACTTTTAATTTGCGCGGCTTCCGTGTCCTCTTCTTTTTATCCTGACCGCCGCCAGACTCTCCCCTTAAGGGTGCAGTAGGCGCCGCATCTCGGGCTGCGGCACCCTTGCGCTTCTTACCCCGGGATTTTCGCCCACCGTCCACAGTCTGCCAGCCCTCGTCAGCGGACACAGCAGTGCAAGGATCAGGAGGTGGGCCCCGGGGCGCAGCTGCTAGAGCCCGCAAGGGCCCAGCGGCGCTAGGTAGGGCCGGGAACTCTTCCCGACCCTGAGACTTCTTTTGCTGGGCCATTGGTGGCCCAGCCTTGGCGCCCTTTTTCCCCTTTGGGGCGCGTTCTGGCTGAGATGCGATCGCTGCCGCAGAGTAAGAGGCCACGCGGCCACCCTGGCATGGTAGTAGCGTTGATGCCAAGGATGACGCGGCTCTCCTCTTGTCCGCAGCCAGCGGTGGGCGAACGCGGGGCTCTGGCGGGAGCCGGGCGTTAAGGGCACTTATTTGCGGACCGAAGATAGCCGCTACGCTGTCGGTTACCCGTCGGACCAGCTCATCCGATGCATCCACTAGGGGTGCGGGGGCACCCGGAGTGGCAGCCGATGCTCTCGGGACGGCTTCAGGAAGCCCAAGTTCGGCTCGCAAATTAGCCATCCCGAGGCGCATCTCCTCCACTGTGGCCTCGAGGCGCTGATTGCGCGCCCCAAGTTCGGCCACCTCCACCTCCAGACGCTCATTGCGCGCCACCAGCCGCTCCACCACGTCGGACAGCTCCGCGGCGGCGTTCTTTAGGCACCTAATAAAGGTGCCTTTTAAATTTCGAGAGCCCGTGGCCACCGTGGTTATGATGGCCACACTGTCCGAGGCTCTCTCGGCAATCTGGGCCGCCGTGGGCGGCCCATTCTGGTCTATTGGGAGGCGGAGCTTATTAGAGAGGTCCGCCAAGCGTTCCTCCGCTGTTTGCTCCGCCTCCATCCTCTTTAAATTTATTGTCTCGGCCTTGTTGGCCGAGATGTTGCGTGGGATCGGTGTCCCAGGCCGGCTGACTCCTCGACCCCTAACCGCTGTCGGTATTTTAGGGGGAGGCATCTCCGCCGCGCTGCCGTCTGACTCCGACGCAGCGCCACCCTGAGACAGGGTGCGCTTGCGCCAAAACCGCGACGGGAGCGGCTCCAATAGCACCGCAACCTCTGCCGGCCGCGGTGACCGTACTCGAGCAGCCTGGATATGGCCGCTCTCCTCGGCGGCGGACATCTCGGCAGCTGAAGTACAAACCGAGCTGCCCGTCGCCGAGCCATCCCTTGAAGATTGGGACTCTCCCATCTTCTTGCCCTTGCGGGCCTTTCTGCCGCCACGCGATTTACGCGCGGATGCATTAGTAGGGGCAGTAGGTTTTGCCGGACCCCTATCGGCTGAGGTGTCAGGTGTCGCACCCGACTCCGTCGAAGTTTTTTGTTTTAAATTATTAAAATCCATAAGATTCCCACGAGTGTGGGAGAAAAGAGGTCCACCCGGGCAGAGCTCCCAGTACCCGGGTAAGCGTACATTTGTAACCCAACACAGGGGGTCCGCAGGTACCCTGGCTGGGGCCGCGCTCGAGACTGAACTACCCATCAGCCATGCATCTCCTCGCCGCGCGCCAGAGCTTGAGATTCGGGGTAATTTTTTATAGAGGTTGTCTTCCTCGCGGTCCGGGCGATTAAGCCAAGACCCTCGTTCCTGTATGCCCGCGAGACGTAACCACAGACACGCGCTCAGGTTTACGATTTGGGATGGAGGGGGCCGCTGTGGCCCCACTGTCCCCCCTCTCCAGAGCCCGGTGAGCCATTCTGGCCCCACCGACTCCGACGCCTGGTCTATCCGCTGTGCCCTCTGCTGAGTCAGAGGGACACGCGGAGACCCGTCCTGTCCGGAATTTTAGCCGCCGGCGACTGCCGACGTTGCCCGGGGTGCACCACTAGGAGGTAAACCGGACAAATTAGCACCCCAACCTAACCTAACCTAACCTAACCTTTTTTTTTTTTTTTTTTATTTTAGGTGGGCAAAAATGTCCTACCGCACACCCCGCTGCCCGGGGAGACAACGGGGTAGTGTGGGGCTCTCACCCACTAAAAACCCACCGTGCGCCCTCACCCGCCCTTGCTACGGCGGATCACGGGAACCGCGTCGTTTCTCCGCGATCCGCAGGCGGCAGCCCCTTCGGGCACCCTCTCTTGTGCGACGCCCCGCGCACTTGGGCGTCACACCTTCGCGGTAGAACCTAACCTAACCTAACCTAACCAAAATGGGGAAATGCTTTTACGCATCCCCCCAGCCGGGTGCACCGGGGGGTATGTCGGGCTCGCCACCACGCCCCCAATTTTGCATGGCAGCCCTACCGACTAAAACCACTGCGGCCCCTACCACGCCTTTTGTGGGGGGTACTGGAGGGTCATCTTACGACATTCTACTCCAGCACCCCCGGCGTATGGCCAGCTACTGGCCACGACCCGTCGTCACTCCTGGCGGTGGGAGGAGGCGGGCGTAGCGCAGCCTCCACCTCCCTGGCCGCCGCCTGCGGAGCGAGTTCGCATGTGCGAGTGCCTCGCGTTCCCGCTCCGCGGCCTCCTTCTGGATCATCACGGCCTCACAGAAAGAGGCAACGGCTGACCAGAACCTGCCGCTGCTCAGCATTTGTGATACTACAGCTGGCAGCGACAGATCACTCCCGATTACCGCCGACAGGTCGTGGCGCTGAGGCCCCCAGGCGGGGCATTCTTCTAAGGTGTGGCGCGCATTATCAATTTGCGCGCCACACTCGTGGCATCCGGGGGCCTCTTCTCTACCAATTCGGTGCAGGTACCCACCGAAGACCCCATGTCCGGTGAGCACCTGCGACAGCCGGAAGGTTAGGCTGCCGTGCCTTCTGCTTATCCAGCGGCGGAGATGCGGCGCGATCGCCTCCACTGTTTCACGCCCCGCTTCGGGGGACTCCAAGTCCCCCCTCCACCGCCGGATCACTGTCCTTCGAGACGCTTCCTTTACTCTGCCCATTTCTCCATCAGAGATTCGCTCACCCCGAGTACGCGCAGCAGCGCGAAACCGATAGGCTTCTGCCAGCGCCTCAGCCTGAAGTGGCCAAGGCGGGTCGCCCGCCAACAACGTAGCCGCAGTCCAGGACACCGTACGGTAGCCCCTAATGCATCTCACCGCCATGACCCTCTGCGACTTTCGCAGGAGGGCCTTACTGCGGGCGGTGAGAGAGTCCGCCCAGATAGGGGCACCATACAGTGCCATGGACCGTAGGATGCCAGCGTATAAACGCCGGCAGGACGACCCAGGGCCTCCAGTATTGGGAAGAAGCCTACCGAGAGCCACAGCCGATTTTATGAGTCTCGGGGCGAGCTGGGCAAAGTGCGCCTCGAACTTCAGCCTACCATCCAGGTGCAGGCCCAGGTATTTCATCTGGGCCCGCACCGGCACGACAGCCCCCTGGACACTGATGCATGCTCCCCGGGGGGGACCCCGGCGCGGGCCATGAAATAGGAGGGCCTCGGTCTTCGACAGCGAGACCCTCAGGCCCAACGCGCTAATCCGGTCGACGACGAGCGCGATACCGACCTCCGCCAATCGGGCGGCCTCCTCGAAGCCAGACGTCCTCACCGTAACGAGGGTGTCATCTGCGTAACAAATTACCCCCATCCCGGCAAGGAGCCGGCCCCGCAGAAGCCAGTCAAACCCGACGTTCCACAGGATCGGACCCAGGACAGAACCCTGCGGAACGCCGCACTCGACCCGATGGCGGTACAAGCGCCCGTCGCCCCCCTCCCAGACCTAACCTAACCTAACCTAACCGCAATCACCTCCGAAAATGGCAAGGAAACTGGAGAAAAAGTCCTGGAGGATATTAGGAAAGCAGTAAATGCGAAGGAGGAGGGCCTCAAGATAGATAAGGTCAGAAAAGCAAAAGACGGAAAGGTAATAATAGGATGCAGTGATAAGAATGAAATAGAAAGAGTAAGAAAGGTAATTGAGCAAAGAGGACAAAACCTAAGGGTTGAAAATATGAAAAATAAGGACCCCTTAGTAATAATAAAGGACCTAATGACGTACAATACTGATGCACAGATAGTGGAGGCACTGAAAAATCAGAACAAACATCTCTTCAGGGATATTCCGGCATCTGAAATAAGATTTGAGACGAGGTATAGAAGGAAGGCAAGGAACCCTCACATGACACATGTAGTGCTAAAGGTGTCGCCGGCAATATGGAGTCGATTAACCGAGGCTGGCATAGTGCACATCGATATGCAGAGGGTGCGAATATACGACCAATCACCCGTAGTACAGTGTACAAGATGCCTTGGTTACGGACATGGCAAACGCCATTGCCAAGAGGAGCATAATTCCTGTTGCCACTGTGGCGAGTTGCACCTTAAATCTGTGTGCCCCAAATTTCTGGAGGGAAATGCGCCATCATGCCGTAATTGCCAAATAGCAAAATTGGATGCAACGGACCACAGTGCTTTTAGTCATGAGTGCCCCATCCGAAGGAAATGGGATAATATAGCTAGGGCTACAGTAGCGTATTGCTAAAGATGACACAGACGCTAACCAGATATATTATAACTTTGCACAAGTAAACCTTCAAAGAAAAGCACTTGCAACAACAGAACTAATGCTTGAGGCTAAACGGCGAAATATTACCATTGCCCTAATCCAGGAACCATATGTCGGGAGTATTGGGGCTATGAAGACATACTCGGGTGCTAGAATATTCCAAAATACGCCTCAGAATGGGGGTACTGTGAAGGCAGCGATAGCGGTGTTTGACCCGAATGTCGCTGTTTCCCAGTGCCCCCAATACACCACCAACAACATCGTGGTGGTTAGCGTGCGTACTGGTACCTGGGAGGTTCTCATTGTGTCTTTTTACTTTGAGCCCGATAAGGAAATAGACCCTTATCTGGAACAAATAACCAAAATATGCCGTGACCACCAAAAAGCCAAAATAATACTTGCAGGAGACGCCAATGCGAAAAGTATATGGTGGGGTGGGAATTTGACGGATGAAAGGGGAGAAAATGTGGTGAACACGCTGGGAGAACTTGAATTTGAGGTCCTTAATACAGGGGATATACCTACTTTTGACACCATAAGGGGGGGAAGAAGGCTAACTAGTTATGTTGATTTGACCGCATGCACGGATGACGTACTGCACTTGGTGGAAGGCTGGCGTGTAGTCGAAGACCTCACAAGCTCAGATCATAACGGAATAGTTTTTCAAATCCTATTAAAAGAACTTAAAGGCATACAAATAAAAAGAACAACTAGGCAGTTTAATACTAAAAAAGTTGACTGGCAAAAATTTAGAGACAAGTTGAAAGAACTAAAATCAAACAATAATATAAACTTAGATACAATTAATGCAATAGATGATAAAGAACAATTAGACTATACTATAAATAAATATATGGAAATAATCAGAAAAATATGTGAGCTAACTATGCCTATTAAGAAAGGTGCAGAAAAACTTACCATCCCATGGTGGTCAGCGGAGCTGAGGGAAATGAAGCGCGCAGTCGCCACCAAGAAACGCAGGGTACGATGCGCGCGGCCGTCCCGCAGAGCTATGGTTGTCGAAGAATACCTGAAAGCAAAGGAGGAGTATGAGCGGCAATGTAAAAACGCTCAAACAAAAAGTTGGAAAGAATTTTGCGGGAAACAAGAGAAGGAAAATGTCTGGGAAAGTATACATCGTATAATTAAGAACACTGGGAAAACGGAGGAGGACCTACCATTGATTAAGAACGGGATTTCGGTGGGCTTACGAGAATCTGCAAAACTACTTGCCGAAACGTTTTATCCAGATGACACTGAGGAGGATGATAATGCCCATCATGAACGAGTGAGACAGGAAGCTCGCCAAATTTACCGCCTCAGTGATGACAGCTATAACGAGCCTAAATTCACTCTGCACGAATTATTAATGGCCGCCAAAAGTTTCAACCCCAAAAAAGCGCCGGGTGAGGATGGACTTACGGCGGATATATGTGTACACGTAATTACTGAAGACGTAAACTTAAGTCTAGCGGTGTACAATAAATGTTCACAGATACATGGATAATGGAAGGTTGCAACTGTTATAGCACTGAGGAAACGGGGAAAAACTGATTTTACCGATCCCAAATCATACAGGCCAATCGGACTCTTATCAGTAATGGGTAAAATCTTAGAGAAAATGATGGTAAAGAGAATAACGTGGCATTTGATCCCCAGACTTAGTACCCGCCAATATGGATTCATGCCCCAGCGCGGTACGGAGGACTCCCTCTATGACCTAGTGGAACATGTCAGGAGCAAACTTCGGGAGAAGAAGCTAATAACAATGGTTTCGCTGGACATAGAGGGGGCTTTCGATAGCGCATGGTGGCCAGCTATTAAGGTGGGACTTAAGAGGGAGGCGTGCCCGTTATCAATCCAACACATGATGGCAAGCTATCTGGAGGATCGGCAGGTCCGGCTGAGATACGCAGGACAAGAGTGTGTAAAGCGTACAACCAAAGGATGCGTGCAAGGCTCTATAGGGGGCCCCATCTTATGGAACCTATTACTTGACCCATTGCTGAAAGGTCTCACGGGGAGGGGGGACTACTGCCAGGCTTTTGCCAATGATGTGGTCCTAGTCTTCTCGGGGGACACAGCGGCGGAGATCGAGGGCCGAGGCAATGCCGCGCTCGCACATGTTCTCGAGTGGGGTGTCATGAATAAGCTAAGGTTCGCACCACAAAAAACAAAGGCTATGGTGCTCACCAAAAAGTTGAAGTATGACACTCCACGGTTGAGCATGGGCGGGGTCGACATTGCCTTGGCTGAGGAAATTAAGATACTGGGGCTTACGATAGACTGCGGGTTGACCTTCGGCGCTCATACTGCTAGAGTTTGTGGGAGGGCGCTGGGCGTCTACAAGCAGTTGTCGAAAGCCGCCAGGGTGAGCTGGGGCCTCCATCCTGAGGTTGTTAAGATAATATACACGGCAGCTATAGAGCCCATGATTACATATGCTGCCGCTGCATGGGCACCAGCCACTAACAAAAAATATGTGCTCAAACAGCTAAACGCAGTGCAGCGGCCATTAGCCCAAAAAATTTGTAAGGCATACAGAACGGTCTCCCTCAATGCAGCCCTGGTACTGGCCGGGATACTCCCCCTGGACATTCGTATAAGAGAAAATGCGTCTCTCTACGAGGCCAGAAGGGGGGTGTCCCGGTTCATACCGGTGGATAGAGAGATCGAGGAACTGTTGCCCTACAGTTCAAAACCGCACCCTGCCGATCATGTAATACACGAGATTGGAAATCTTGCCAACCAAGAGGATGTCGCAGCACTGGTAGACGGTGCAGTAAAAATATATACAGACGGCAGTAAGATTCAGGGTGAGGTTGGAGCGTCTATCTCCGTATGGGAGGGGGACGCTGAAACCTCGGCCCGAAAATTCAAGCTGTCGTCCTACTGCACTGTCTACCAGGCCGAACTGCTGGCCATAAAGCAGGCGGCAATGGTAACGGAGCAAAAAGGATACGGAAAATGCGCAATCATAAGCGATTCCAGGGCAGCACTAGAAACAGTCGCAAATAATGACTCCCTGCACAAGCTTGCGAATGAAACCCGAGAACTCCTTCGTAAGTGTTCGTTAAACGGTAATGAAGTGTCTTTATACTGGGTAAAGGCTCATGAGGGAATAATGGGCAATGAGAGGGCAGACTACCTCGCCAAACAGGCAGCGCTGAATAATCATACAAGGCCATTTTATGATAGATGCCCAGTTTCATTCGTCAAGAGACAGATCCGTATGGAATCTCTTGGCGAGTGGAACCGGAGGTATCGAGAGGCTTCTACAGTGGCTGTTACGAAAAGGTTTTTCCCGGACGTGTGGCACGCCTACAAAATCATCCTTAAAATACACTTGAATAACATCCTTACACAAGTATTGACGGGGCACGGTGGGTTTTCTGAGTACCTATATAGGTTTCGGTGTAAGGACAACCCATCGTGCATATGTCAACCAAACACACCAGAATCGATATTACACGTCATCCTGGAGTGTCCGGTACACCATGTCCGAAGAAATGACCTAGAGCTGAGGCTAGGAGAAACAATAAATCTGGAAACCATGCAAATGTTAATGCGGTCACCGGACAAAAGGGAACTTTTTCTAGATTTTTGCGTGTGTTCTGCCGCCATGGTTGTAAATAGAAATAAAACGTAAAATATGTAAGTATGTTTATATATCTACGTGAGTATGTATGTGGGTGTGCAGTTATGTATATTAATATTAATATTTTAATAATCATTAGTATATGAAAACATAAATTATACAAATTATTAAATTATTGTTTAATTATAATTTATTTAATTATTTTATTTATTACTTATACCAATTTCTTATTATAAATAAATTGTACTGTCCTTTAATACTCTCTCTACTTAAACTTACCACCTCCTTTCTTCGTATCTCTTGGAGGTCACGCAATTTTTCAATAAATTGCGAAAGATCGTAACCAAATGCCATATACACTGTGTACATTATCACTAGTCTTAACTCTTTAAAAGTAAAGTGTGAATGACGACATGATAATAAACTACCAGCCAAATACTAAAACTAAATTTTCTATGTGTTATATGTAAAATAAGAAATAATAATTGTAAGTTATTATAATTGTGAAATAAAACTAAAAATATAAAATGTGTAATGTATTTTTATAATATATATAATGTAATAATTGTAATGTGATGTAATTTAATAATGTAATAGATTTAAGTATAATGTTGTGTATTAAGTAATAATGTGTTATGAAAATATGAAATGTGTAATGTATTTCCATAATATATATAATGTAATATAACAATAGTAATGTAATGTAATATAATAATGTAATAGATTTAAGTATGGTCTATCATTTTGTTTCAAAAGCGATAAGACCAGAAATGTGAATAATAATGAAATATATATATATGTTGATCATGCATTTTGTGAAAGCAAAATGGCATTGAACAAATTTCAATTTAACAAATGTATTTATTCATAGAATATGTATAGTATACTTTTTATAACCATGGCAAACATTATCTATAACTATGAAAAACAATGTAAACATAGATATAAGAATAAGCTGGAAATAAAAATTATAGAATAAGAAAGAATAGATGCTACCTCCCATACTGGAGGACTAGGGCCCTAGACAAATTAAAGGATAGGCTTGAGAATAGATAATAGATGCATAAGGTCTTGGATACTGTCCGAGAAACTAGCTCGCGGGCCGGGCCACAGCGCCCGGACAGGAAAAAAAAAAAAAAAAAAAAAAAAAAAAAAACCTAACCTAACCTAACCTTTTTTTTTTTTTTTTTTTTGTTGACGCAGTGGAAATGCTGTTACGCATCCCCCCAGCCGGGTGCACCAGGACCAGGGGGTATGTCGGGCTCGCCACCATGCCCCTAATTTTGCATGGCAGCCCTACCGACTAAAACCACTGCGGCCCCTACCACGCCTTTTGTGGGGGGTACTGGAGGGTCATCTTACGACATTCTACTCCAGCACCCCCGGCGTATAGCCAGCTACTGGCCACGACCCGTTGTCATTCCTGGCGGTGGGAGGAGGCGGGCGTAGCGCAGCCTCCACCTCCCTGGCCGCCGCCTGCGGAGCGAGTTCGCATGTGCGAGTGCCTCGCGTTCCCGCTCCGCGGCCTCCTTCTGGATCATCACGGCCTCACAGAAAGAGGCAACGGCTGACCAGAACCTGCCGCCGCTCAGCATTTGCGATACTACAGCTGGCAGCGACAGATCACTCCCGATTACCGCCGACAAGTCGTGGCGCTGAGGCCCCCAGGCGGGGCATTCTTCTAAGGTGTGGCGCGCATTATCAATTGGCGCGCCACACTCGTGGCATCCGGGGGCCTCTTCTCTACCAATTCGGTGCAGGTACCCACCGAAGACCCCATGTCCGGTGAGCACCTGCGACAGCCGGAAAGTTAAGCTGCCGTGCCTTCTGCTTATCCAGCGGCGGAGATGCGGGGCGATCGCCTCCACTGTTTCACGCCCGGCTTCGGGGGACTCCAAGTCCCCCCTCCACCGCCGGATGACTGCCCTTCGAGACGCTTTCTTGACTCTGCCCATTTCTCGTTCAGAGATCTGCTCACCCCGAGTACGCGCTGCAGCGCGGAACCGATAGGCCTCCGCCAGCGCCTCAGCCTGAAGTGGCCAAGGCGGGTCGCCCGCTAACAACGTAGCCGCAGTCCAGGACACCGTACGGTAGCCCCTAATGCATCTCACCGCCATGAACTTCTGTGACTTTCGCAGGAGGACCTTACTGCGGGCGGTGAGAGAATCCGCCCAGATAGGGGCACCATACAGTGCCATGGACCGCAGGATGCCAGCGTATAAACGCCGGCAGGACGACCCAGGACCTCCAGTATTTGGAAGAAGCCTACCGAGAGCCGCAGCCGATTTGATGAGTTTCGGGGCGAGCTGGGCAAAGTGCGCCTCGAACTTCAGCCTACCATCCAGGAGCAGACCCAGGTATTTCATCTGGGCCCGCACAGGCACGACAGCCCCCTGGACACTGATGCATGCTCCCCGGGGGGGACCTCTGCGTGGGCCATGGAATAGGAGGGCCTCGGTTTTCGACAGCGAGACCCTCAGACCCAGCGCGCTAATCCGGTCGACCACGAGCGCGACACCAACCTCCGCCAATCGGGCTGCCTCCTCGAAGCCGGACGTCCTCACCGTAACGAGGGTGTCATCTGCGTAACAAATTACCCCCATCCCGGCAAGGAGCCGGCCCCGCAGAAGCCAGTCAAACCCAACGTTCCACAGGATCGGACCCAGGACAGAGCCCTGCGGAACGCCGCACTCGACCCGATGGCGGTATAAGCGCCCGTCGCCCCCCTCCCAGAGCACACATCTCCTCTCGAGGTACGCCTCCAACAGCCCCCGAAGATACGGAGGCACCCTGTGATATCGGAGCGCCTCCTTCAGCGTCCCGTGAGGGAGGCTGTTGAAGGCATTTTTTATGTCGAGCGAGACTGCCAGAACCACCTTGCCTTCAGCCACTGCTGTGGTGACGAGGGCCTTCAGGGCGGCCAGCGCATCAATTGTTGACCGACCCGCCCTGAACCCGTACTGCGCATTCGACAGCCTCGGCCCGACTTCCTCGAGGTGCTGGGCGAGACGGCCCGCGAGCACTCTCTCAAACAACTTGGCCGTCTCGTCCAGTAGGACCAGGGGCCTGTATGCGGAAGAAGAGCCAATTGAACGACCCTCCTTCAGCAACAGGCACAACCTTCCGGACTTCCAAATCTCCGGGAACTGCCCAGTTTGCAAGCACTTGTTTAGCAGTTCCTGGAGGATCTCCTTTAAATGTTCGGCGGCAATGCCGAGCACGAGCCCTGGGACGCCGTCCGGGCCAGGCGCCTTCTTCTTGCCACGAAGGCGGGAGAGGGCAACCTCCATTTCTGTGTCGGTGACGGGGGGTATTGGTATCTCCATCTCCGCCACCGACCGGGAAGCCATTGTGGGGGGAGCCTGTCCCATAGAGCGCGGGAACAGCTCCTCCACCAGCCCCGACACGAGATCCGGCTCGATAGATTCAATCACGGGGGCACCATGGGCGCGTAGCTTGTTCCGCGCCCGTTGGTAAGTGCGCCCCCATGGATCCCGGTCGAGGTCCGCAAGTAACTCCCCACGAGCCCTCTCTTTGGCCTGGCTAATGGCCAGCTGCAAACTCTTCTTCCTGCTGCAGTACTCAGATCGCAGCCGGCCCTCTAGAACGGCGTCCCCATTACTACGTTGACGGCACCGGACGTAGGCACGCCGCGCACGATTGCAGGACGCCCGGAGGTCAGCGATCTCGGGCGTCCACCAGTAGACCTGACGGCGCGGCGGCGCCCGTCGGGCCCTCGGCATCGCCGCATCGCATATCGCTGTCAAGCTCCTCTTCCATTGGCCTGCGAGCTCTTCCGCATTGGTGCTGCTCCGTCCATTCGTAAGACCCCAGCGCTGCACTATAGCAGCTTCCCGGGCCATTTCTTTATCCAAACGTCCTAGCGCCCATTTTGGGAATCTGCCGTTCGCACGCCGGGGCCCCGGTGGCCCTTGTAGGGCGGAGACCCTAAACCTGATGTATCGGTGGTCCGATAGGGTCTCCACCTCTTCTTCCACTCTCCAGTCACTCACACCCCGTGCGACATCAGGGGTGGCAAATGACAGGTCCACGATGGACCCACCCCGCTGCCGAACGCAGGTGTGGACGGTCCCTCTATTAAGGAGGGACAGACCGGCAAGTAGGGACCACTCTTCGACGACCCTGCCTCTGGCATCCGTGGCGGGGCTACCCCACGCTTGGGACTTCGCATTAAAGTCACCGAGGACTATGACAGATCTCGGCGACTGTCTTCGGACCGCGGCACCAACGGAGTCCAGAAACAATTCGAACTCCGCCAGCCCGCGGTTGGGGGAGAAATAAACACCGATTATTGCGAAGTCTCGCCTTCCCGCCACGGCGTAGCCATTTCCCCTCTCTAGGACCGAGAGAGGCGGACCGTTATTTCCACTGGACAGAACAGCAACATCTTCATTTAGGTCCCCCACCCAATTAGGTGTGTGGGGGACAAAATAGGGCTCGCAGGCCACCGCTAAATGTATGCCCCACTCCGCCATAGACTGCAGAAACAGGTCCTGGGCCCCGGCGGAGTGGTTCAGATTTCCCTGGAGGAATTTGATACTATCACTCATTATGGGGACATATGAGTTTCCTCCTCAGCATGGTGATTGCTCCTACTTTCGGTTATAGCGGCCCGAGGTACCGCGGCCACCGTCTTTCCCTTTCCTTTTATAGAGGGAGGCTTACAGGCCCTCCCTCCCATGGTATGCTCAGCAGGACGTCCCGCTGCTGTACATACGGCGCAGCATGGCTTCGCTACGCATTCCGCCGACCGATGTCCAGCACAGCCACACCGGAAGCAAAGGTTGGACCTATCAATTCCGGCCGGGCACAGCTGGCCCGCATGCCCCAGACTCTGACACTTGAAGCATCTCAAGGGGAGAGGATCAAGCACCCGGACTCCAGCCGAGCTCCATCCCACAAGAAGGCGTCCTGCATCGACCAGGATCTTAGCCGCAGTAACAGAGCAGCGAACCTTTGCTGTACCCATTCCATTTGGTCCGCGTCGGATATCCCCGACTTGGACCTGTGCAGGCGTGCATCCACTGGCGCGAACGACAGCCGCAACAATTCTATCCTTAGTGACGGAGTCATCCATCCCCGTTATCCGTAGGTCCGCGCACTTGACGGGGCGGACGACATCCGCCACTCCATTCAGTGCGACGCGCAGTTTCTCCGCTAGTTGGTCTGCGGTTTCAGCCGTCTGCGCCTTCGGGAGCTGGAGGACCCTAGCCCCTGTTACAGCTCGTCTAACTTTGAGGCCCTCCGTGATGCCCAACTCAGAGAGCTTGACCATCTTCTCGGCGCGTGCTAGCGCATCGGCGTAAGTCTGCCCACGTTCGACTGCAGCCGATTGCAGGGTTACTATTACAGCCGGTGCACGAGGAGGAGTGAGTGCCGACTTTTTCTTCCTCCTCCTGTTCCTTTTCTTATTAGCTGCCGTATCAGCCACCTTGGGCACGGTGGAGGGCGCAGCAGCAGTGACAGCAGTGGGAGCGGAAGTCTTTTTTGACATTTTCTTAGCCACAGTGACCCAGCTTTCCGCCGGTGTGGTTGGGGAAGGGGTAGGGGGATCATTGGCCGTTGATGGTCCTGCAAGCGCAGAGACAGCCTTCTGTAGGGCAGGAACTGCAGGCGCATTCACTGACTTTGGCGCAGTCGTCGCCTCTTTCCTCTTTCTGTCCGCCGCAAGAGGTGGGCGGGATGTTATTGGGGGGAGAAGTCGGTCTTCGATGCCCGCTAAGCGGGCTGACATCATCTCCCCCATTGAACGAATTAAGGACGCCTTTAGATCCTCTATGGCATCTATTCGTAGTGCACTCTCAGACGTTGACGCGGTCCTCGGTAAAGTCGTCGACGCGGTAGATTTCAGCTCCTCAAACTGCTTCCTATGAGAAGCTACTTCAGCCTTGAGAAGCTCATTTTCTTTTCGCAGACGTTTCACGTCAGAGCGGAGGTGCACTAGGTCTTCCGTCTCCGATTTTGAGGCTAAGGCCTCAATAAGTGCCTGCATTGCGGCTGCTTTTGCATAAATTGTATGCATTATTGTTCCTTTCAGTTTCCCCGATTTAGCTATCGCATCAAAGATGGCAGCAACATTCTTACCACCTAAGGCCATAATTTCTTCTGGCCCCATACAGGCCACATGATCCACGGAGGGGCCCTCCGATTCATTCAGAGCTTCCTTCTCCGCTTCATTCATAGCCTTCTTGAAGGCCCGACTTTTAAAAACTTTAACAACAAAGGTCGAATTTTAAAAATTGAGTGATCAGAAAGGGCACAAATGGGGTATCGGCGTGTAGGGCTTGATGAGCACTACACGATAGGTGAAGAAACCGGAAGGGTCTCTATACAAAAAAGTGAAGTTAAGCTACAAAAACTGATAAAAATGTTCTAGGAACGACTTTTTGTGGTACAAACTGTGCTATATTTCAGAAACCTGAGGGATTATCTGCGTGAAAGTAGTATCGATAGAAAGGGCTGTAAACGACAACCTAACCTAACCTAACCTAACCTTTTTTTTTTTTTTTTATTTTAGGTGGGCAAAAATGTCCTACCGCACACCCCGCTGCCCGGGGAGACAACGGGGTAGTGTGGGGCTCTCACCCACTAAAAACCCACCGTGCGCCCTCACCCGCCCTTGCTACGGCGGATCACGGGAACCGCGTCGTTTCTCCGCGATCCGTAGGCGGCAGCCCCTTCGGGCACCCTCTCTTGTGCGACGCCCCGCGCACTTGGGCGTCACACCTTCGCGGTAGGCTTCCGCGGACGGCAGGGTACTCCCCGACCCCACCGTCCGCAGCCTCGGCTAGGGCGGCATCAGGCGCAGGTAAGCGCGCGCACGCCGCCCCGCGCGCCGGCGGCGAATCGGGTCCGCGAAGGAGGATTCCTCCCGGGCCCTCTCCGCCGCCTCCTTCCGCGAGATGACAGCCTCGCAGAAGGCGGCGACCGCGGTCCAGGCCCTGTCACTGCCAACCATCGCTCGCGCAACGGCCGGCAGCGACAGGTCCACGCCTATGACTGCAGCGAGTTCCCGGCGCTGCACATCCCAGGCCGGGCACGACTCGAGCGTGTGCTGCGCCGAGTCCTCGCCGCAGTCGCAGTGGTGACAGCCTGGGGTCGTCTCCCTCCTAGCGATCGTGTGCAGGTATTTGCCGAAGCAACCGTGCCCCGACAAAACCTGCACCAACCGGAAGGTGAGGACCCCGTGCTGCCGCCCTGCCCATTCTTCCAAGATCGGCTGGAGCGCCCCCACGGTCCAGAGACCAGCCCGGGGTGCCTCCAGCCGAGACCTCCACTTTAGGACGGTGGCGCGGTGGGCATCTTCCCGCCACGCTGAGATTGCGCTTGGCGAGGGGCGGCTGCCCCCCGCCCGCGCCGTCGACGCCCGCCGATAAACGTCGGCGAGCACTTCCGCCTCCAGATCCCACGGAGGGGTTCCGGCCAACGCGCAGGCTGCATCGCACGAGACCGTGCGGTACCCGCGTATTGCCCTGACCGCTACGACCCTCTGTGGACGCCACAGAAGGGCCCTATTGCGAGCGGCCAGGGACTCCGCCCACACGGGCGCGCCGTACAGTGCCATTGACCGTACTACCCCCGCGTAGAGTCGTCGACACGCGAGACTCGGTCCGCCCAAATTCGGCATCAGTCGCCCGAGGGCGGACGCCGTGCCGACGAGCTTTGGCGCAAGACGGCGGAAGTGCTCGTCAAAGTGCCACCGTCCATCCAATACCAGGCCCAGGTACTTGATGTGGGCCTGGATTGGAAAGCCCACACCGTTGACCGTTATCGAGGCGCCGGCGGGTGGGCCGCGTCGGGGCCCATGGAAGAGTAGGGCCTCCGACTTTTCAAGGGCCACCCTAAGCCCCAGCGCCTCGATCCGCCTGACCACCTCCGCGGTTCCTGAGGTGGCCAGCGTTGCCGCCTCCTCGAGCCGGCCCTCCCGCTCTTCATCGCGGATTCGGCGACGTCGGCTGCGGGTGTAGGACCTCCGGGCACGAATACAGGCCGCACGGAGGTCCGCCAGCTCCGGGGACCACCAGTAGACCCCCTTCCGTCGAGGCGGGCGCCGCACGCGGGGCATGGCCGCATCGCAGATCTGCGTAAGCATGCCGCGAATGCGGCCAGCCTCGGCGCCCACGTCTTCCGTCAGGGGGGGAGGCAGCCAAGATTGAAAAATGGCCGCCTCCACCAGCAGCTCCCGGTCGAGCCTACCCACAGCCCATCGCGGAAAAGCGGGAGTTCTGTCCGCCACGTGACCCCTGCTGGCGCCCTGAAGGGTCCGGGAGACCTCTATCTGAATGTATCTGTGGTCAGATAGGGTCTCGACCTCCTCCAGGACTCGCCAGCTCCTTACGCGTGCGGCGACACCGGGGCTAGCGAACGAAAGGTCCACTATCGACCCGCCCCCGCGCCGCACGCACGTTAGGACGGACCCTCGGTTTAGCAACACGAGGTCCGCCGCTTCCACCCACTCTTGGACCGCCACACCTCAGGCGTCCGTCCTGGGGGACCCCCACGCCGTTGATTTGGCATTGAAGTCCCCCAGCACGAGCACAGGGCTCGGTGCCATACGCCGTATCGAGGTCTCCAGGCTGTGCAGGAAGACCTCGAAAGCCGCCAGACTACGATTGGAGGAGAAGTACACGCCATACAGCGTGACCCCTCCCCATTCAGCCGCCACATATCCCGTGCCCTTGTCCTTGACTGACAAGGGCGGGGAATGCGGCGCCGCCGACCCGACGACCGCCACGGAGCCATCCCCGCTATCCGCACAATTGGGGCGATCGGGGACTACGTAGGGCTCCGCGGCTACGGCAACACCGATCGACCGCTCCGCCATGGATTGCAGGAAGAGGTCCTGCGCCCTGGCGGAGCGGCCGAGATTCCCTTGGAGGAGGATAGAGTCGTGATCCGTTATTGGACCACGATATCCTCCTCCATGCGCTGCGGCGGTCCAGCCGCGCCGGGTTGGGCAGCCGGGGCCGATTGGCTGCCCACCCCCCTCTTAGGGCCTGACTTGGCCGGAGGCCTGCACCCCACCCGCCGCATACAGTGGTTGGCGGGGCAATTGCCCGCCGCGCACGCGGGGCAGTGTGGGGTGGCAGAACAGGCAGCCGCCTGGTGCCCTGCCTGACCGCAGCGGAAACAGAGCCCGCTGCAGTCGGTGCAGTTGCCTCTTTCGACTCTTGCGACAGGATCGCAAAAGGCAAATATGTTTCGAACCATACTTCGGAAGTGCCACGAAGTAGGCGTTGACGTCGTATCGTTAACATTTGATGGCCACCGGTCAAATCTATCGGCTATGAAGGAATTGGGTTGTAAAATTGATGATCCACGACAAATGACAACTACATTCAAACATCCGTACACCAACGATAAAGTTGCAGTCTTTTTAGATTTCTGTCATATGATAAAGTTAGTTCGAAATTATTTTCAACGAAACGAGAGCTTTTTGTACAATGACGAACTAATTAAATGGGAGTATGTAAAAAAATTGGCAGAATTACAAGAAGACGTAGGTCTGCACCTAGCAAACCGCCTAACAAAAAAACATATTGATTTTAGGAATTCAATAATGAATGTCAAATTAGCAACACAGCTACTAAGCCGGAGCGTCTCTAATGCCATTGAGTTTTGTCGACATGAATTAAACTTATCTGGATTCGTCGGGAGCCAAGCCACTGAAAAATTCATCATGATAATGAATAATGCTTTTGATATATTTAATTCTAGAAACTTTCAGGCGTATGGCTACAAGCGCCCTTTAAATCCCAATAACAAAGATCAGGTGTTCGAGGCATTAGAAGAAGTTAAAAAAATAATATTAGGTCTATGTCTGAAAGCTTCTAGAAAAAGGACATACAAGGAACACGAAAACAAAAAAAAAATAACAGTGAAACCCTTTACTCCAGTTCTCTCCACATCATCCTTTACTGGATTTCAGGGAATGTTAATATGTATCGAGAGTTTAAAATTTTTGTACGCATCTTTGGTAGAAACAAAGGAAGATTTAAAATATTTAACTACGTACCGCCTTAGCCAAGACCATATCGAAATATTTTTTGGTTCCTTCCGCATGCATGGGGGTCATAATGATAACCCTAACACCAGACAGTTCAAAGGCATTTATCGAAAACTTTTATGTCACATGGAACTCAAGGCTGCCGCATCAGGGAATTGTGTACCGCTTGAAAATATAAGTATTTTGATGTGCTCATCGGCGCTCAAATAAAAAAATTGCGAAAAAAATTGGTTGATAAAAAAGTATCTAATATAAATAAATACTAAGTACCCCTAAAGGGGTAAAAAGGTCGATTACCACTTTCCTCTGATAATTTTGGAGAAAATGACGTGTATGTTGTGAATAATCAAAACCTGCAATGAAACAATTTATTGGTAGAATTAAAACTTTTTTTAATATGTAAAAAAATAAATTTGAACAGTGCTGCAACATTAAACCGAAAGTTGTTCAACAAATAAATTCAAAGATGCAAGGGCAATTAATACAAATAAAATCATCGTTGTGTGCCAAATTGTTTTATTTCCGATAGAACTTGTTTAATTTTATAAAAAACTAGCGACCCGCCCCGGCTTCGCACGGGTGCAATGCTGATACTAAATTAAATACACTACAGAAAAACTATGAACGTTGTATATAAAAACATAGCGGCCCGCTCCGACTTTGCACGGGCATAAAATATATATGCCTATGTCACTCAATGAAAACATGATTAAAATCGATCCAGTATTTTTGATTCATTCATTACTGCCCTTGGCCTGCACGCATTAAATTTGGAGTAAAACAATTCCTCTTTCCCTATACTTACTATGAAGATTTCCTGCTATCTTTGGAATATCTAAATTCATACAATTTTTATTACATTACACATTTTTACTTATTTACTTTTTACATTTTTACCTAGGTATTTATTTTATTTTTACAACAATTAATATATTACAGGATGTCTTTATACACAACGTTCACAGCTTTCTTGTCATTAGACAATACAAACATGTTTTCTCTTGAGGTTACTCTTGAAAGAGCGACATACAGTTGGCCATGTGAAAAACAGTCAACGCTCAAATCTAAGCCTGCAACGTTGAAGGTTTGACCTTGCGATTTATTAATGGTCATTGCAAAAGATGTCTTTACCGGAAACTGTAAACGTTTAAATTGGAAGGGTAAATCCGATGGTATCAGAGGGATTCGGGGAATCAATACATCTTCTCCGGTACCACATCCTGTGAGTATTGTGCACTCTATTATGAAAGTTTTCAGTGATTTTATCAGCAAACGCGTGCCATTGCAAAGTTTAGGTGGATTCAGGTTTCTTTATAAAATAACAGGACAACCTACTTTCAACACCATTTTGTGAGGAGGGAGTCCAGACGGGTTCAAAGAGTTTAGAAACTCTGTAGGAAAATGAACAGCTTCTTCCAAATCGAGAACAGTATCCACCGAGTAGTATATTTTCGTCGGCGCATCAATCTTTGAAAGAATCAAGTTATTGATTCGATTTGTTGGTGACAGAATCGCTCTTTCTTTAAACCAAGATATTGTCTTGTAACTTATGTCATCAATGTCAGGATAGACTTTGTTGACTAACTCTTGGATGTTGTCTATCAAAACACAAAGGTTTTCAAGGTTAATCCTTCCCTCACTTTGTGTTAATTCTCCATTGCCAACTTTTAGCAGCATCTCTGGAAATAGCCTGTTCTCACGTGAAGATGACGAAACCCTCATATTAGTTTTAAGCTCTAATTTATTGACATGTGGCCAAAGGTTTGATCTTTTTAGGGAAGCATTTATTTCGTCAGCACGTGTTCCCCGAGTCACAACTGGTAGGATTTGTCGAAAATCTCCTGAAAACAGAATTGTACATCCACCCATAGGTGATTTTTTGTTGCGCAAATCGCGCATTGTCCTATCCAGTGCTTCCACAGACGACTTGTTTGACATGGTAGCTTCGTCCCAGACTATTAATGAGCAGTCACGCATCAATTTTCCTGTATTGCTCTGTTTAGAAACACTACAGACGCTGATACTGTCATCGGTGGCGATTTTCAGCGGGAGCTTGAATGTAGAGTGTGCGGTTCGACCTCCTTCTAAAAGCGTAGCGGCAATGCCGGATGACGCAACAGCTAACGCAATTTTTCCGGTAGATCTCACTTTTTTTAAAAGCAGATTGATTAAAAATGTTTTTCCTGTACCTCCTGGGGCATCAAGGAAAAACAATTTCCCTTCATTGTTATCAATTGTTGATAGTAATGCAGTGAATATTTTTTTCTGATCGATGTTTAATCGTGGCTCATCTTGAGCTATATTTTGTAAAAGTCTTGTTTGATCGTATGATATTTCTCTTGTGTATTCGGCACCGTTAGTTAAATCTGAGTTAGTAGTATTAGCTGGCATCGGCAGCCCAAAATCCTTGATCGATTTACCCGAAAGTAATTGCAATACTTTATTCAATTCAAATAATGCTTCGTCAAATATGTGTTGATCATATTGTATATCATCTGAGTTTAACTCTCGCCGTCGTCGATTCAGAATATCACTGGCCATGTTTTCTTGAAATTTATTCCATAGATTAACGGAATCAGTTACTTGACAAAACGCTACTATGACAGCAAATAAATATCTTAATGATGTAGCTGAACTACAAACAGCTGCTTCTGATAATGTATTTTCCCAGTGAGAATCATCTTCCAAGAGCCCCATAATTTTGCATGCTGCTTGATAAGTATTGTAAACAACACCTTGTACAGTTCTTAGGCGTGCAAAGGTTGTCGGGCCTTTTACAATATGCAGTAACATTCTCAGATAAAAGCATTCACTGTTGTTGGGATGAATCGTGTAGACTCTGCCAAGAGCATCCGTTTTTTTTACTCCGGGGAAACCATCAACCGCAGTACCTTGTTTTCGCCGTTGAAAAGTTTTAGAACTCTGGTTCCATGTATAGTAACTTGGAAATCTGTCATATGTCAGTGTTTTCGCGAAATCATCTTGAGCACATAACTTGAAAAATGCTGTCAATGTTGTATCCCGCGGATTATTAACAACTTCTTGTATATTGTTCTCCATGAAATATACCCTTTGTCCATTTTCTAAATGAACTGCAAGGTGGACAATTGTGGGAGCCCGGTCGTGCACTTCGAATGATAATATCCTCCATACAGCTTCAGAGCTGCAGATGTAACGTCCAAACTGATATTTTTCCACTTCATTTGGTGATTGTATGCTGAAAGTGGCTTGATCACTACCTTTATTAATGTACTTAGTAACATATTGGATTGACTTTATCGAATTGCACAACTCTACGTTGACGTGGGCATCAAAAATTTTCAAAAGGAGCCGATTATAGGGAACGATCCATCGGTTATCAATATCACGGTTTCGGATGGTAGCACTTTTCCCGCCTTGTTCTGGCGATCGTCGACGATATTTGGGATATCCGTCATCGCTAGTGATTGTTTGAGTTTGGAATGACATCGGAAATTTTTTGCTGCATTTAGAATCTCGCATACATGGAGAATTCGGATTTAAAGCCCCGCAAGGGCCGTGTACCATATTTTTCTTTACGATTTCGTACAGGATAGGATCTTCATCTTTATCCGGCAACTCAGCTGAAATGACCTTGTCAATTTGGTTTGGTCTAATTTTGTTCACTAACCACACCAGCAGGTGCACATGTGGCAACCCACGTTTTTGCCATTCTATTGTGTACATATGACAGCGCGGGGGACCGAATATATGAGACTTGTTAATGAGGTGCAGGAGTTTCTGTACTTTTAAATGGAAGACTCTGTTAACTATATCATATGTGTCTTGTGGACTTAAATTAGTGTTAATATTTTCTTTAATTTCCGGCCAATTTGGGTTACATGTTGCAGTTATAAATAAATCAGGTTTGCCGTAATTTCTGACGTAAGTCATGGCGTCTTGCGATTTTTCGTGTAAATATCGAGGTCCACCTGTGAATGATGAAGGTAGTATAACTAACTGACCAATGCCGTTGACATGTTCATTCGCCTGTAACGCATCCTGAAGATGAACGTAATTTTCGGCTCTCAATTTAGTTTGATTATTACGGATGTAGGCCAATCTCTCAGATTCAATTTTCGCATATTGATCGACCAAGTATTGGTTTGTTAACATTCCATATCTAAGCAAAGTGTTGAAATTGTTACGTCTTGTCATTATACGGTAGCAATAGTAGTTCATACATGACACTGTTGTACGCAGAGGTGTTCCACCGATTGGATCAACTTGAGAAATATTACTGGCATAACCATTTTCTCCACGACATAGCATCAAAGGATACACAAACTGTCTTAAGATTTACTTACAAGCTGTCATAAGATCTGTGTAACTCTGAATTTTTTTGCAAATTATCATCACGACTATGCAATACAATATCTCTTTTGTCAAATTGCTGTCCAGCTATCACCACTGCTACCTCACTCGTAGAAGGCGCGTTATATCGTCCTCTGTGTTCTCCAACAGGAACTTTATTTGCATGGATTACGACATTAAAGTCAGGAGTATCTGCTGGAATACTCTCAATCGCAGTTTTGAAAGACTGTATATAGTAATTATGAGAATGTAACATATCTTGCAGAGATCTAATTAAATCTCTATCAATTGGTTGTGCAACACTTGAACACCGCGTAGATGCTTGTGTGTCTGGATCTGCAATAAAATATATTTGCAGAAATTTGTGATCATCGGGTCGAAGTGGTAGCAAGCTCCCAGCTAAGTGGTACACTTGCCCTTGAATTTTAAATGTAGGCATGAACCCACGCTCAACGACTTGCTTACTCTTAAAAGAGGTCATTTGAAATGCGTTATTATAACGGCGTATATTGCGCATGAATTGTTTGGATTTCTGATGATCACCCGTAAGAAGAGAGTGAAGTGGTTCAGGTGGAGGGAGAATTTCTTCTAATTTGACTTTTCCTTGTAAGCAACACATGCCTTTTGATTCGTCCTTGAATTTCAATGCCAAGCAATATTCACATACTACTGACATAGTACCTATTGATACTATACGATCGTCCTAGTAAGAAATCGAAGGATCGTAATTCATGGCAGAATTTTCTTTATTTACCCATGAATTAGTAACTCGTGCTGATAATTCTCTGGCTCTCTGTATTCGATGTCTATCCCTATCTCGACTGCGGCGAACCTCACGCTCTACTGAAGATTCTCTCTCTCTATCAGCTCTATATCTATCCCTAAGCTGACTGAGTCGAGCCTCACGCTCTACTGACGATTCTCTATCTCTCTGAACCGAATGCCTATCTCGATCCTGGCTGCGGCGAACCTCACGCTCTATTGAAGATTCTCTCTCTCTCTCGGCTCTATATCTATCCCTAAGCTGACTGAGTCGAGCTTCACGTTCTGTTGACGATTCTTCATCTCTTTGTGAACGTACTCTTCTAGCATTCACTGAACTACGACCATGTTCGAACGACGACGTCTTCCAGACATGACTTTATAATTTCTGAACAAAGTTGACTCAGTTCTAGACTTATGTATGATTACCTACCTATGAACAAATTGCCATATTTTTGGTACCTATGTACCGCAGTAAAAAACATCAAAATACTTACCATTTAGACACAAATGATAATCAACAATCATAAAAAACAAAAGATATTTATTCTATTCTTTTCTTTTTTTTACTGAAATAACTTAAACTACGATTTTAATGAAATCAACTTAAAATACGATTTTAATTAAATTAAAAACACCTAAAAAATAATTTGCCATGCGTGTGACTAAAAACAAAAGATAATCTACAATCATCAAGAACAAAAGATAGCTATATTCTATTAAGTTTTTTTTCTGAACTTACTTAAGATTTTTGAAAATAATTTCCTTATTATTAAATTAATTGATTATTATTTATCGTAACTTATAATTATTAACTGATACGTTGTCGCGCTGAAAAGCACGTTTTTATCAAGTTCTGTTATTTTCCTCGCTAGAGAGCTCCGATAATAAACGCGTCCGATTGCTGCTAAATTCAAAGTGCTATTTATAGGCATGCCTCCCCGCACTGCCCCGTCCGACCGGTACCACCCGCCGCAAACGCAAATTTTAAATTTGTAATATCTCCGAAAATATTTGTTTAATTTACATGCTGTAAGGAACCATATTGATCTATATTAATTGCACACTGTATTTAAGGTACTTAATTCGATAAGGATTAATGCCGTATTGCTTAAAATAGCTTCGTAAATAAGCCATTTTTTCACGTAAAAAGTAAACAATAAAAATGGTTAATGTGGGTTATCCCTAAAAGATAAACTTATACCATCTCGGACTTTTTTGTAGACCTTTTTATGGTGTACAATACTGTACATTAATTTGATCTAACTCGTAGGGTTTAGGCAGCGTTTTTGCTAAATTGCTAAATAAGCCCAAAAAAATAGGTTAATTTACGACATCACGTTAGAAACCTCTAAAATTAGCAATGTTGCCTTAGCATATGATGCATGTATTATACATATAAACCTTCCTCTTGAATCACTCTATCTATTGGAAAAAACCGCATCAAAATCCGTTGCGTAGTTTTAAAGATTTAAGCGCACATAGGGATATAGGGACAGAAAAGGCGACTTTGTTTTATACTATGTAGTGACCTTAGAATAATTACACCTAGAACGATAGTTCCCTTCAAAGTGGCCCGTTAAAAGTGAGGCAATAATATAATCTATGTGTGCATAAGGTACTTGCATTTACGCTTGACGAAACGCACACAGTGAAAAAATAATGTTGATAATACATTAAATTTTCCCTAAAAATAGGGAAGTTGAAACTATTTCACACTTATAGTTGTGATCACATTACAAATTAGATTACACCTTTTATTTATTTGGAACTCATCAATTCTTACTGCTGAATTGATGACAAAGGCCATAGATCCCATACAGAAATATAAGTGCAATTCGTTTACCGAAACTACTTGGTCGTTACCCGTTTTGTTTACATCCTAAACAGTGTAACGTACCTATTTACCAGAATACATGAATATTGCCGGCATGATGCACTAAAAAGAGTGAAATAAAAATAATCAGAAGGAAACCTAAAACCAAATCAACACATAAAATTACATATTATTATTATAAGTAAGTGACGCGGAAGTACGCGAACTTGTTGTTTTTTGTCTCAGTTTCCTTATTAATCAATTTAATTTAATCAAAAAGAAGAAACCGGCCAAGTGCTAGTCGGACTCGCGCACGAATGTTTCCGTACCATTGACTAGGTATACTATCTCCGTTCTTTAGATAGGTTCAGCCTGGTGACAGACAGACGGACAGACAGAGCCAAAACGAGTAAAGAAACACGTTTGTGTATGGGAGGCCCCCTTAAATATTTGTTTTATTTTAATTTAATTATTTATTTTTAAAGTGAATATACATATAACTAAATATTCTGTGAATATTTCAAGCGTCTACCTGTTGCCGTTATCAACAGCGAGCATAAAGAGGCAAAAAAAAATCACGTTTGTTGTAAGGGAGCCCCCCTTAAATATTATATTTTTTTGTTTATAGTATTTGTTGTTATAACAGCAACAGAAATACATCATTTGTGAAAATTTCAACTGTCTAGCTATCGCCATTCTTGAGATACAACCTGGTGACAGACGGACGGACAGACAGACGTTGTATGGGAGCCCCCCTTAAATATTATTATTTTTTGTTTTTAGTATTTGTTGTTATAGCGGCAACAGAAATACATCATTTGTGAAAATTTCAACTGTCTAGTTATCGCCGTTCTTGAGATACAACCTGGTGACAGACGGACGGACAGATAGTGAAGTCTTAGTAATAGGGTCCCGTTTTGACCCTTCGGGTACGGAACCCTAAAAAATTGCGCCTTTAATTGCCTAATTGAGACGTGTTTCACTTTTAATTAAACAACAAAATGTGGGAGAATATTTCCCCGTGTCGGCAACATTTTCATAAACTGTGCCATGACAAATTATTGAAATTTATTTTTCATTTTGATGAATGTTTTACGTAAAAATATAAGTTTAGACGCATTAATTACCCGTGAAATGTAATGTTACTATCTTTCTTGTGCTTTTCCGATGTACTGTGACATCCGTTGACTGCACTAACCGTCATTTTTAATAAAAATTTCGGGTGTAGTTGTCGATACGACACGACCTTGAGCACTGACGGGCTGAGTAATGAACTTAGCCAATATGGCTAGGTTTGAGTTGCCTCACTTTACCGAGGCGGACTCGGTTTCTAGGTGTAATTATTCTAAGGTAGTGACTAATAAATTACACAATACAAATATTTCATATCTTATTTCATTTTTGCCACACTTCAGAATCACATATTATCATGATTAGTTTACCCAATAAAATGAGGAAAACATTTAGCTGGTATCATTAAGTACACTCACACACAGATAACAATATGACGCGAGGCGAGTGTAAGACAGTATGCTCACGCACACCAGCATGCGTAACCTGGCCTGTTTCTGTTGTTGTGATTGTAGGGCGACGCGCTATCTATAGTGTAAATGATCTAAGCGGACGACATACGCCGCACGCGGCCATCCTATTCGATAAATTGTTAGCTATCCATTGCGTAGCGTAAATAAAATTAATTAACCATAAATCCTTAAATATTCGTTTCTATGATAAATTTCAGTTTACATCGTATAATATACCTATAGAAAAGCGGGTTTGTTTATTTTTTGCCTTGCTGTCTATTACACGCTGTATATTCGGTATCTAAAAAACAAATAACTTTTCGATATTCCTTAAGAATTCGCTATTAAGGGTGACCATGTTTTATGAATGAAACCAAGAGACTAGGTTTTGAAATTAAATTTTTAACAAATCGACATTATCGAAATTCTAACCAACTATTGTAATATACGAGAGTTTATATTTCTTTTGTCTACCTACTATTTTAAAGCTGCAACAGAGCAGTGTTACAGACACTGCTCTGTTGCTCATTTAAGATATTCGAGAAAAAATTACTGTACCTAATAGGCTATATAGGCGTGTCTAAACACAAAATATTTTTTTTAGAATTTTTGTCTGTTTATCTGTTTGTTTGTTCGCGCATCACGCGAACGCTATTGCACGGATTTTGATGCAATTTTTTAACTTCCCGTTAAGAAAATTGAAAATTTTTAAAAGTTGGAACATTATTGGTTTAAGTTGCGATGAATGCTGTAAACTACGAGAAAATCAGTTCATTCATTAAAAAGTTATTTCAATTTAAATATTCAAAAAATGCTGTTTTAATATTTTTTTATCAAACATTCGAGCTCGACTACCTTGGCTTAGTTTCCAGAAACTCAAATATTGCATTCTGAAATCGGTTCATTCATTCAAAAGTTATTGCGATTTGAAAATTCAACGAATAGTGTATTACTTAAGCTTTATCAGACTTTTGAGCTCTTCGAGCTAATAGACTGTTCATAGAACAGTTATCTCTTTGAGCTGGGAGAGATTAAAATGACACGGCGACAACCACACACACACACACACACACACATTCACACGCTCACGCGAGCGCACAACGTATTTCTAACACAAACGACAATTTTTATTGTTATATATTTTATTCATGGACACCCTTCAATACCATTTGTTAGGAAATTATAGGATAGCTAATAACTACGTAGATATTGATTTTTTTTATGGTATGATTAAACGTGCAATTAGTATAAATTTATACAAAACATTAATGTTTTTTGTTCCAAATTTCGTCATAAGTATAAGTAGATAGAGGCAAATCTATTAACGGAAGCATCTCAATTGAGGAGCCAGATAAAATGTGCCATATCTCCCAATTCATTATTTTTAATTACTGACTCTTGTCCTACAAATCTAATATACTTACTACTAAATGTTTAAAAAATTGTACATTAATTGAATAACTGCTTCTTTGAAAAATGATGAGTCTGAGAATGAGTGAGATACATATATGTATGGTCTGAGGAGCCACATATAGTGTATGGTAACTTTTTTAGTTTTGATACTACTGAGCTCAGATTTTATCTACTAATTACTCTCAAATGCTACAAAATCATACCAAATTTTGATAAATATTCATCTATCATATTCCTAGTTCTGACATGGCTCCTCAATCCAAACATTTAGATTGAGGTGTCACCTTTATGTCCATATAACTTTTGAAGTATTATACTACAAAATCGCGGATCGATCCTAAAATTTTTTTAAACTTACTTCTAAATAAGTATAATAACTTCATTAAGATAGGAAAAGTGGCTCCTCAATCCTTACGGACATGACATATTTATATTCTGAAACCACCTGGACGGAGTTGTGGGTAGAGTCTAGTTTAATATATTTTAGCTTTTATAGACAGTAATACAGACCCATTTTAATTCGGACTTCTAACCTATCATACTTTAAGGGGTTTGTGGGTAAATTGTGGGGAAAAAAATTTGAGAGCCAATGCTGCCTTGTTGATGACGTATGCATGGCAAAATTTTGTATGTCACTTCGCGATTTGAGTAGGCCTGTATTATTGGGCCATGGTACTATCTATATACATATCTAGGTTATGTTATATAATCAAAATCAATGAAACCACACATAAAAAGCAATTTGGCCCTTAAATATCTTTATTGAAAATAGATTGCATATTTTTTTAATACATGGGTGGCGTATAGTCTAGTCAGGTGGCAGCAAACCATCCGCAATTAATCTCTGCCTGCGAGCCTCTTCCCGTGCGCGTTTCTCGGCTTCTTTCTTTCCCTGCTCTATTCTTTCTTCTTCCGCCTTCTTTATAGCCATCGCAGCCAAAGTCTTTTGGTCCAACTTAAAGAAATTTACAGGTTCCTTGAAGAACCTTTCATCTTTGTTGTTCATGTTCTCAATAAACTTACCATAGCAAAACCTTCCGTCCTCTGGATTAAAAGTCTTGTCCTTGATGGCTAATCTAAGCCAATCCATGAACTCTATCTCTTGAAGAGGATCTGCCCATGACATCAGCTCTTGTCGAAACAATTCAAAGTCTACGAAGCCAGTTTCCTCATCATCGTGACCTAAATCTCTCATAGCCTTAACAAGCACAATCTCAAAATCATCACCGTAAGCTATTTTAGCTTCTATCATAAATAAAAACTCATGATACTCCACTGTATCCACGAGATCATCCTCCAAGAACCTTTCATATAACTCTTTTACTTCGGCCGGTTTGGGGTTCAATCCCAGTCTTCTTAACATCACTGGGATGTCTGCAATTGGTACCTGGGACAGAAATAAATGGTTACCAGTTACCAATATAATAGTGGCACTCCAGTCAATAACGCAATAATAATAATAAAGATTTTACCGGGCTTTACATGGGCCCGACGTTGACTTTTCAACTTCCGTGGCTTGGCTACGTTTCAGTAACCTCTTTGGGGAAACCGAAGGTTTTGTCTGTGCAATTGCTGACGAAGTTATCATGACGAACAACTACCGGAGGCATATCCTAAGGGATGGTACGGCTGACATATGGCGTGCCTGCCACCACCCTGGTGAGTCCCTTAGACATATTGTCTCGGGTTGTTCTCGTCTTGCTAACGGTGAGTACTCGCACAGACATAACCAAGTAGCCAGGATTATCCACCAACAGCTTGCTCTGAAATACAGACTTGTGGACGTCGAGGTACCTTACTACAGGTATGCAGCTGAGCCAGTACTCGAAAATGGCTGTATCACATTGTACTGGGATCGATCAATTATCACAGACAGAAATGTTGTAGCCAACAAACCTGATATTGTGGTGGTTGATCGATCTGAGCGCCGGGCAATGATTGTTGATATCACCATCCCGCATGACGAGAATCTCGTGAAGGCCGAGAAGGATAAACAGATGAAGTATCTGGACTTGGCTCACGAGATTGCTGACATGTGGGATGTAGATTCAGCGATTATTATGCCGATAGTAGTGTCAGTCAACGGACTGTTAACAAAGAGTCTCGACCAACACCTTAAGAGGCTTGCGTTGGATGGCTGGATCAAGAGTTTGATACAGAAAGTGGCACTTCTGGATACGGCACGCATTGTGAGGAAGTTTGGCCCTTGTGGTCGTTGCTGGTGGGTCTACACACTTTTTATATTTTTAAATATTTTATTATTTTTTATAATATATACAGGGATCTGTCGTAAATAATGGATAATCCGTTAATCGGAGATAGCCCTGATGCCAGGCTACAAGAAAATCGACTTTTTATTTTAGTATTGCCATTGGTGTGAAAACGATAGACAATTTTGTATTTTTTTCACTTTGGACAAAGTCCAATGGGCCGTTAGCATTTTCCATCCCTTTAAATCAACGGGTCCAGATGGAGTTTTCCCCGCGCTATTACAGTGGGGTGTAACCCAGATCGTGGACAGACTGGTGTACATCTTGAAGGCATGCCTGGCCTTATGTCCCTATGGGATGGAGGGAAGTGAAAGTAATTTTTATCCCAAAGCCAGGTACGGGTGACTACACAAATGCGAGGTCCCACCGGCCTATTAGTCTGTCTTCCTTTCTGCTGAAAACTCTTGAGAGGCTCTGCAAAAGGGAACTGAGAGATGGGGCCCTAAAAGCAATCCCACTTCATGTAAACCAACACGCCTATAGTGCGGGTAAGTTTACCGAGTCGGCTCTTCATCTAGCGGTCAGTAGGATCGAAGAGGCAATAGAGCAAAAAGGCTCTTGTCTAGGTACCTTCATAGACATTGAGGGCGTCTTCAACAGGACCAATTTCTCCAGCATATGTACAGCCCTATCTATACATGGGGCACATCCCGTACTGATTTACTGGAGAAGAAACATGCTTAGCAAAAGAGTGGTCCGGCTAGAAGGAGAGGAAAAAATGGCAATGATAGCCAAAGGCTGTCCACAAGGGAGGGTCCCCTCACCCCTGGTGTGGAATTTAGTTATAAATGACCTGATCACCAAACGCAATGCTAAGCACAAATACACGATAGGTTATGCGGACGACCTTGCAATCTTGATCTCAGGTAAGGTAACCGATACCATCTGCAACTTAACTCAACAAGCGCTAAGGACAGTAGAAACTTGGTGTGGTGAATACGAACTAACGGTAAGACTGGGCTAATAATGTTTACGAGAAAACGAAACCTAGGAAACTTCAGCCTTCCTAAACTATTCGGTACGGAACTACAACTATCAAATGAGGTCAAATATTTAGGCCTTACACTTGATAGCAAATTAAATTAGAGTAGCCACTTAGACAATAAAATAAATCAGGTTAGCATAACCTTCTGGCAATGCCGGAGAATGATTGGGAAAAAATGGGGTCTGAACCCAAAGATCATTCTATGGTTATACACCACAATCATATGCCCCATGCTCATTTAGGGTGCTGTAGGTTGGTGGCCTAGGACCAGACTGAGCACAGCAACAAATAAACTACAGCGCGTACAACGGTTAGCTTGCACGGCAATGACAGGTTGCATGAGAACAACTCCCACAGCGGCAATGGAGGCCATGCTAAATCTACCACCGCTCTCACTGTACATACAGCAGGAAGCAGCTTTAGCATCTCTACGACTCAAAACCTTAGGTTTATGGAGGTATTGTAAGACACAGCATACGGCCTTACTGGAAGAGCTCACCAAGGAGCTCCCTATCATCACAGCGGTAAGTGACCGTATACCGAAACAATTTATGTTTGATAAAAAATACAAGATCTAACTGTATAAAGACGGACACTGTGAGGGACTAAGGCCCAGCGAGCTCCGTATCTTCAGAGATGGATTAAAAACAGGTACAGCCACTGGAGCCGGAGTCTTCTCAGAAGTTCTCAATGTACATATAGCTACGCCACTAGGTAGGCATAACACAGTATTCCAGGCAGAATGTTTGGGTATCACCCTAGCAGCATCTGCAATCACATCCAGAGAGATAAAGGGTAAGAATCTCCGAATACTGTCAGACAGTATGGCAGTGCTCCAGGCGCTGAACAGCCATACGGTCACATCTGGACTCACACACACACACACACATAGCATCACGCCTGTATTCCCCGAAGGGGTAGGCAGAGGTGTATTACACACCCACGACTCGCCAGCTATGTTTAAGTCCCACGTAATAGGGGGCGAGCCTATTGACGTCTACCGGGCACATTTCCAAACTCCGGGCTGTTACTGAGAATTTTTCTTATTTTTTTTTACGGAAAATCTCAATAACCCTGGCCGACCCGGGGATCGAACCCGAAACCTCATGATCAGCAGTCGCTTACACTACCGCTGCACCACAGAGGCAGTTTGACATCTGGACTCATACACGAATGCCACCAAAGACTAAATCAGGTAGGCAACTTCAATAACATAACCCTACAATGGATCAAGGGACACAGTGGCTCAAGAGGCAATGATGCAGCAGATGAGCTGGCTAGAAGAGGTTCTGACATGGCATGCTGTCGGACCGGAACCCATCTTAGCTTTGCCCTTTGCCAAGCTTCGGACTCTGGTAAGGGAAAGAACTAGAGACCATCATCAACTCTATTGGTCGGTCGAGTCACGGTGAGTGTAGACAGGCCAAGGAAGCACTGTCGCTGTTAGACAGCCGAATCACTAAACAGTTACTTCGGCTAACTAAGCAGCAAATGCGGATAGTCACGACAGCTATAACTGGTCACGGATCCTTTAACAAACATTTATTTGTCTTAGGAATCACAGACAGCCGACTTTACAGAGCGTGCCTGCAAGAGGAGGAGACGGCGGTCCATGTGTTGCAGCACTGTACGAAGGTCGCCACATACAGGACCAAATACTTCGGGAGCTCAAGTTCTCTCCGGGAGGTCACCAGCAACACCAAGGGGCTGTTGGCGTTCTTCCGGGAGCTGGGGTGGATCGAGTGAAGGTTTCACACCCACCCACACGCAAAACACGCGCTCAGACGTGGAGTTGCGAAGAACAGCCCGCCGAACCAATACCAATACCAAAGGTAAATTTAGTGAAAGGTGTCACTTTGTCAGCAAATACCGTGGCTCGGCGGGTTCAAGACATTGCAGAAAATATATCATCTTAACTGTCTCACAAAAATGGACATCTTGAGTGGTTTTCTCTAGCCTTGGATGAGTCAACGGATGTGTTGCTCAGGTGTTGATTTTTATTCGTGGAGTAGATAAAAGCTGTGAAGTGTATGAAGAACTTATTGATATGGATAGTATTCCCGGCACGACAACTGGGGTAGATATTTTTAAGGGAGTTGAAAATGGCATTAATAAAAAGAACCTTCGATGGAAAAACTTGAAATCTATCACAACCGATGGAGGCAAAAATATGTGTGGTAAAAATAAAGGAGTGGTCGCACTTGTGTCAAAGGCTGTAGAAAATGATGGTGGTTCAAGACCATTAGTCTTACTCTGTATCATTCATCAACAGTACTTGTGCGGAAAATTTTTGGATTTGTCTGAAGCTCTAAAACCAGTCATATCAGATGTTAACTTCATCAGATCCACAGGGCTTAATCACCGACAATTCCGCGAGTTTATTGAAGAGATTGGAGAAAATGACTTGCCATATCATACTGCCGTACGCTGGCTTAGTTGCGAAAAAGTTCATAAGCGCTTTTTTGAACTTCGAGCATAGATCGGATTTTTTTTGAGAGAATAGCATCGCCTTTGTGCTGGTTTAAGAAATAGTGAATGGCTTTGGAAATTAGCATTCTACAAACTTTACTTTGACAAATCAGATGAACAAACTGAATTTGAGATTGCAAGGAGAAAATCAGCTTCTCCCTGATTTATACACCAATATCAATTAGTTCAGGCAGAAAATAATACTATTTCAATCGCAATTACGTAATAAATGTTTCACACATTTTAAAACATGTAAAATAATACTACAGAGACTGAATTTCCCGTCGATTTTGCAGTCGAAACTTAGAGTGCTTTAAAGATAAATTTCGATACTCGTTTCGCAGATTTTGATATCATTACGAATTAAATTAAGCTTCTTCAAAATCCTTTTGATTCTGACATTGAAACCCTGGCTCCGGAAGTTCAAATGGAAATTATTGATTTACAGTGTAGTGATATGTTTAAGAACAAATATCAAAATTCATCTTCGTTGGAATTTTATAAGAGTCTTCCACTGGTACAATTTGATAATTTGCATAAATTTGCTCGTGGGTTGTTTTCTGTTTTTGGTACTACGTACTTGTGTGATAAAACGTTTTCCAAGACGAAGTACACAAATAATGTTTACAGATCTAAATTAACCAATGAGTATCTTAAGTCTCTTTTAATAATTGGTACAAGTAAAATTAATCCACAACTACAAACAATTGTTGGTGAAAAATCACAATTACATAAATCTCATCAGTGTTTTTTTCGTATTGAAACGGTCGTGAGATTGATACATATTAGAAATATATCACCGGAAATAACTCACGTTGAGGATCGATTTAGTCAACCCGAGTTTCGAGCATATTCGATTCTCATCATCAGGGCGAGCGCGCAGCGGTGTCAACGAGTTCCCGGTGGGCACCGCTCCACCTACCGCATGTAATGCTTGCCGATAGATGGCGTTGGTCGTAAGACAAATGTGATTAGGAGATTGTGTTACGATATAACCGATCAAATTACTAAATAAATTATAAAGTTGCATATTCTATTGATACCGGATATGATATCCGCAAAATTAAAATGCGCGCGTTTGCCTAGCCCCTACCCAGGTAGATTATCGCCAATGGGTCGCATGATTCCACTCCCACAAAGGCCAGAATCTCATTATATTACCACATATGGCCAGCATGCGATCCCGGATGCGAGCAGAGTACGCCAAGGTTCGAAAACGTTCTATGGCTACTCCAATCGCAAGCGTATGGATAGGAAAAGTTCTAGAACAAAAAATTCTCCACCAATGAGCAGGCCGGACGCAAGGCGCAAGAGGGAGATGGCAATAATAATCTTAGAAGGGGGTACTACCAGAATGTAAATATAAGAGATGACAGCGGGTAGAACCTTTTTTCTCGGACTCTGAATTATCGTGTGTGTGAAGGCAGATAACACTGCGTAAATTACTATAGTAGTAATATTATATAAAATACTATTTTTTGCCTAGGGCATTTGAAAGTAAAAGTGTGTGACTAGGAAACCCTAAAGGTACGTTTTATAATCCATTCTATTGTATGACTCATATTCTTTCGTTTTACTTTATTAGTATGTCATATTTGAAAAGTAGATTTTTACGTGTAACTGTTCTATAAAGTTTGTTCTAACGAAATTTATTAGTATAATCATATTTGAAAAGTAGATTTTACGTGTAAATAACTGTTCTATAAAGTTTGTTCTAATGAGATGATTAGACGTATTGTATAATACATACCCACGAATCATTTGTTTCAAAGGTATATAATTATCAACAAACATCATACTGTTCGTACAGAGATTATTACCTATTTATTTAGTACTACACAATATTTCGTACCCACCATATAATTTTTAATTTTTTAACGCCACCAGGTCATAAAGTTTAAAAAAGTAGAATTCCTAAAAGTTTTGACCGTATACTTTCCCTGCAGAACTGAGCTGTAGCGAGCGTCGTGTCTTAAATATACCGCGCCCCCCATTAATAACTAACACCCGAATGAAAGGTAACGTACATTTCTTTTACAATTCCAAATTAACCTTTAAAAATAGCCCATGTCTGCTGCACAATTTCGTGTGTGTTTTAAAGATTCTTATGGAGGAATATTTCACCCTTTGGCACATATATTTTTTATTGTTACTACTCGTCATTTATTTACGTTAGATAATTTTCAAAATCAAAATTTGTACACTAATTTAGTTGACCGAAACTCCTCCAATAGAATTCTTATTACGAGTATAATATCTATACTTGTAAATACTTAGCAAAATGCCTAGTAGTACTCATAACATAGTTGTCATTCCATAGAATTTAATTCCAAACTTGTCAATACTAATTATTTAAGATTGTAGCATACAACGGCAAATAGACTTTTATTCCCTTCTACCTGTAAAATATAATAGTTCGCATACAGTATATAATTTAAGAATATTGCTTTTTGCTACTTGCTACTTAACATCACGCCGTCTCACTTATGGGGCAGACAGGCACTTTTAAAACAGTTTATTCATAAATGTTATACATCATCACGCCGTCTCCCTTATGGGGCAGACAGGCATTTTATTTATTTATTTGGGACAAAAAACAGTTACACATTATGGTTTAACAACAATAAAGTTCAATATAGTAATTTAAAAATTCGCGTAACCCACACTATTGTCCACGTGTAAACATATTAATTAAAGAAAAAGCAGAAACAGTACGGACGTGATTTAAATAATTATGAACAAGCCTTGTTAAATTAGAAAATATTTCAAGGATAGTCGTTCTGGCGAGCGAGCGCTGCGATGGCCATTTTTTTGTATTTCGCCGGGGAAAGTGCAAGAATGTCTATATCAAGAAAATGAGAGTTATAGGTTTTTAACAAACGACGGATAGGTGCCCGTTCCCCAGCATTAGTTTTGCATTTTTTTTGTGTAAAACAACAGCAGTGCCCGCGCTCGCCGCCGAATGCTAGTTCTAGGTACAACATAACATAGTTTACTGGTAAGTGGAATACAGTCGAATTTATTATTACATATGCCATTTAACATCATGGTCATGAGAAGAGCATGCCTGGACTCCAAGTTCAAGATATTGTACACGTTTAACAATGTACTATAAGGCAACCTGTTACGATTACATTTGAAATTAATGTTGCGTAAGAATTTTTTCTGTAACATTTCAATACTATGCTTATATTTAGCATAAAAAGGACACCAAATCGGCACTGCATATTCTGAGACCGGATAAGCGATTTATAAAGAAATAAGAAAGTGGGATGATTTTTAAAACCCTTGCAAGAACGCATGACAAAACCGTACATTCGAAAAGCTCTATCACTTATAGTTTCAATGTGTAAGTCCAGGTGTAATTTTGAGTCCAAAATTACCCCAAGATCACTAGTAGATTCTACTCTATTTAAAGCTATATCATTAAGAGTGTAAGTGAATTTCAAAGTATTTTTATTTTTAGTGAAAGAGATATAGTAACACTTTGATATGTTCAGATGCAATTTATTAATGGTACAGTACTGAGTGTGTCGATGTAGGTCTTCTTGAATCAGTAAACAGTGTTGAATGCTGGTACATGATTTAAAAAAAATTATATCATCTGCGTACATTAAAAAAATTGAGTTTACCATACATGACTTAATGTCGTTTATAAACACTATAAACAATAATGGACCCAGGACTGACCCTTGGAGCACACCGGACTGTACAACAGTGTAATCGGACTCGTATCCGTTGATAACGACCTTTTGTGTTCTTTGTAATATGTATGACGCAAACCATCGAAGAAGATTACCTCTTATGCCGTTATATGCTATCTTCTCAAGAAGAATTTTGTGGTTCACTTTGTCAATAGCTTTCCGAAAGTCCGTGTACACTGTGTCGACTTGGACGCGGTTGTCCATGTTTTCAAATAAGTAGTGAGTAAAAGTCATTAGATTTGTTACTGTAGACCTTGACTTAACAAAACCGTGCTGTTCTGGTATGATAACGCAGGTGTGGAAATACTGCACTGTGAACGAGACTCTCAAAAAGCTTAGACAAAGCGGACAAGATAAGTACGTTTTAGAAAAATAGGGGGTAGACCATCAGGACCCGACCCTTTGTTAATATTTAAGGCTTTTACGGGGGCTCGGCGGGAAGAACCAGAACCGTAGCCCCAGGAGTTGAGACGTTCCGCCCTGTGTTTTCCAGCTCCTGGGGTTCCAAGTTCCCAGTTCCGGCATCGATCAAGTTCCTAGTTCCGGGTTGCGGCTGTTTCACCCGCCTACCGGCATATATCTGCGCACGCCGAAGGACGAGGGCCTGCCTTCGGCCCAATTACAGCCTCCCCCCGCAGTTGAGTACCCGTAGGTGACGGTCTTGGGGACAACCCCCTGAGTTGCGAACCACCCCCTGATTTCTCATTGCTCTCTTCTCTTTTCTAAATTAATTTCAGAATCATAAAATTTTTAAATAATTAATTATTTTGTAATATTTTTATAGAATTAAATTGTAAATTTTGAATTTTATTTTTACTTCATTGTTAGGGATTTCTCCCGTAACAATTGGGATGATTAAAAAGAAGCGGTGCATGTCAGTTGCTAAAAAAAAAATTGATCTAAAATGTTAGATACTTAAGTTGAGTTTCCTGCGTCATTTCTGTCGTAAAGTTTATCTTGCAAGTAAATAAAACCGAGTAATTATTATTAAGCCGTGTGGGGCCGGCTTTTTTTTTTATTGTCTCAACCCTCTCTACCCACGGAAGTCGTAAGAGCCGACTGAGGAATACCGAAGGAGCGGGCAGCAGCACTCCCTCGAGTATTAACAACATCCACTACGATCGCCAACCCGCCTGCTAAGCGTGGCGATTACAGCATTACCCCCATTCTTGGGGAGGCCTATGTCCAGCAGTGGACGTTCAAAGGATGGATGGATTAATTATCATTTTGTTTTCATTCTCTTCCATTCAACTAATCACAGCAATAGTAACAACAGTAAAACATCGCCTGTTGTGGGCCAGATTGATGGCACTAGTCTTAAGCTATCGCGGGCCGGATTGATGGCACTGGCGGGCTGGATTTGGCCCGCGGGCCGTACTTTGGAGACCCCTGCTCTAGGAGATAATGTTTTCCATTCGCATGAGGTGTTTGGTTGTTGAGCATCCATATCTCAGTTACAATAAATAACAACAAAATGAAGTAAGTAACAAAATAATAACAAACAACAAAAATACTAACAAATTTAAACACAACGAAAAAAACTAATAAAACGAAACAATAAAAACCTTAGAGCATATAAACTATAATGCGCGCCTTACTGAGTATGAACCGTAAGCACAAGACAAGTATGAACAGTATCGCGCGTCGTTGAAACGCTCAATCAGTAGCAAAACAATACGGTTCATATTAAGTCGGAGAGCAATCTATTATTTATTTTTTCATAAAAATGGTGTAATGTACAGTGCCAGGTTATAAAAACGATTCCCGGCAGCAAAATAAAAGGAATAGTAAAATTTCTTTCCATCAATAAGTAGAATTTAGTTACTAAATCACTTTCTTGTTTTAGCAAAATTCAGAAGGGTCTTAGAGGGGTACGCCGGACACGCGGGGCGGTTCGTCCCGGCAAGCTATCAACCGTAATTTTTTCTTCACGATGAGATAGTGTTGTACCGCAATTAATTTCATACGATATTTTTTTAATGGTGTATTTTTATATAAAAATATTTTTTCTGTCTAATAAATAATCTGGTGATTAAATAATATAAATATAGGTACATGTATGCTATTATATTATTGATTTGATACGTGCAGTAGTGGAAAAATATATAGACGTAACAACAAAATACTTATATAAATATAATATAATAATTAACGCTCTTTAAGGGTCAATAATGGTCTAACTATGATCTGAGTTTGTTCATTCAGAAAAAAGTCAAGATTTATAATTTTAAAATTTAATAAATGATACTAAACTTATTTTAAATTATTTGTAAGTATTAATTATACTTATCATAGCAAACTGACAAATTTATTCTTCCAACTCTATTTACTCAGATTCAGAGCAGAGAGATCAGTTTGAGTGATTTAGGCCGTAGTTCACCAAGCTGGCCCAGTGCGGGTAAGCAGACTTCACAAGCACGTAGCCGTGGAGTAAATCTCAGGTATACAGTTCTCCTCATCCTCATCCCCCACCGAGCAGTAATAACTTGTAACAAATACACACATAACTTCGGAAAGTCAGAGGAGTATGCCGTACAAAACCTCGGGCTGGAGATTGAACTAGATAAAACTGTCTTTGCAGTCCTTGGTTTTACCGCTTCGCTATTTATTAGAATATTGAACATATAATTAATTAATTCCTAACTTAAGTATATTCCCGGCAAACAATCGATATACTTGCAGAAATTACGTCACGCATGGAACGTCACTATAAAACCGCTATACCATAGTTAAGTACCTATAACACATTTGCCTACAATTGGCACAACTGGACCGAAGCGATAAGCGTGCTCTATAGTTTTTATACTCTAAGACAAAAAGGACAAAAACTAATAACAAAACACAGCAAACAACGCACGGGAAAAAGGGAACTTACTCAGACAACGATTGGAATACAGATGTGTCAACTCGATTTATTAACCCGAGTTAACTCGAGTTAAGCTTAACTCGAACTAATTCGAGTTGTTTTCTGTCTGACTCGAATTGATTTGGCTTTCAGCAATATTCAAAGCATTGAACGCTGATTATGAACTTCCCAGTAGTAACAAATTACGTGTACGTGTATTTTTATCTAATAATAAGTTTCTGTTATTATTAGATAAAAATACATTATAACCGAAAAGGACGGGCCATTTATATATGGTCCGTCCTTTTACTTGTTGATTAGTTAAAAATTGTATTAAAGTATAAAGTAAAAATGCAACATAATACAATAATAAGGTAATAAATGATAATAATCAATAATACCTTAGTGGATGAATTTGTATATCTTGGATGTGGATTCAGTCGGGATGGAAGGTACACCACTGATGTAGAGATAAGAGTGAATGCGGGAAATAGAGTGAACGGAGCATTGGGACAACTTCTCGGCAGTCATCACCTGAGCCAGAGGGCACGTGTCGCAATACACAACGCAGTGCTTGTCCCAACGTTATTATATGGAAGTGAGAGTTGGGTATGCAAAAAGGAGCATGAGAGTAAAATCAATGCGGTTGGCAGGAATGTTGAGGAAGCGAGAGATGTATGCAAGAATTGAGCCTCTTAACACTCTGTTCTCTCTGCCTACCCCACAAGGGAAATGGCGTGATTATAAGTTAGTTTAGTTAGCTAAGTTTTATAAAAACATTTTGATTGTGATAATTAAACAATTATAAGCATAAGTAAGTACCTATGATGCTAGGTACATATCAAAGTGAGTACATTTAAGATATTTGAGAAAAAATTACTGTAATAGGCTATATAGGCGTGTCTGAGCACAGAACAATATTTTTTTAGATTTTTTGTTTGTTTATCTGTTTGTTTGTTCGCGCATCACGTAAAAACTACTGAACGGATTTTGATGCAACTTTTTTGGTTTGATAGCTCTTGATTAGACTTTAACAACTGGTAAAAATTTTATCTCGCTACTATATCGGGAACCTGAGATATAAGCTAAAAACTAGCTTTTGGCCGCGGCGAAGCCGCCGACAAAGGCCAGTATGTATTATTTCTGTAGCCTGTTTTTCTGTCGGTCCATGAAATCTTCCTTTTTCCTTTATAAAATTCCATGATTTACCCCCTTTCTTTATCGAATCTGATTCGATAAAATATATCAAACTGCGGAATTCCGCACGAGTGATCTAGTTTACTACGAATTTGTTTAAATTATTTTACTACAGTTTGGAAGATACACATAAAAAAAATCATTATTCACTTAGATTCATCCATTTAACTCGAGTCACGTAACTCGAGTTCACTTCGAGTTACGAGCATTTCAACTCGAGTTAAATCGAGTTGTGTTTATAACAAGTTGGCACATCTCTAGATTGGAAGCCGAATGACAAGCAAAACAAAATGGCGGTGATTTTTTATGAAATTGAATCGGGAAAAAATGTACTGTACTCTCTACACGTAAAGTGGGAATGTTTTTTATCGTCTATCCCATTGTGTAATGTGTGGTGTCGTATAATAATATGTCGATAGATATTTCGAAAGTACAATTATGGTGAAAATATGTTTTCGAATAAGGGATCTCGTTGTGAAATATTTAGATTTAAACGCTAATTTTTGTTAAATCCAAGTGATCTCGCTAAATGGTTATTTATGCAATTTCAAAAAACACGGTAATAGTATGAAGTTAAAAGGAAAATTAACACGGCTAAGAACGCTTCAATTTTTTTTAATTGGATTACTTATGATGCTATTTTGAGACTAAAAAAAATAATAATTTAAAGTTTCAAAAACACAAAAAAAAACACGATTCATAACTAGCTGAATTAAATAGGATATAATGTTATCAAATCATAGACAATGAATGTAAAAGCGTGAGGTGCTTGACATCAAATGTTAGAAAGAGTTCATTGATATAGTATATTATATCACTTCACCGTTGTTTAATCATTATTTAACATTATTTCCTTCTTTTACACTATTAAGTGACCCTTAGTCTGTATTATAGATATATAATTTACCTAAAGACCGCTCGATGTGGCGTTCTCTTGGGGAGGCCTATGCCCAGCAGTGGACGGTGAAAGGCTAATGAATGAAAAATTAAAAATTTACCTTAATTATTTTATTTTATTATTTTATAATTATTTGCAATTACTATTCACCACATGGAGTATTTTCATTGTAATTCTGTTTCTAATGTGTGTATAACATATTATACATATTGTGTTGTCTAATTCGCGGGTATGACAGCAGGATACCCTTTGGGTTGCAGCTGAAAACCAGCGTTAGGCATAAGCTTACCCTAACATAACGCTGAGCTTCTCACCCGTTTGGCACCACAACTTGTTGCTAAAAAAAATGTTTATGTATTTATATAATATAAGCTGTAAGGATTATGTAATGGGTTATATGCCAATAAAAACTGTCTTTCTTTCTTTCTTCAATATCGTTTCCAGGTAACAAGAATGAATTTTGCGGTGACAGAGTGTAATAAATGGCTTGAGTTGGTAATAGTAATAGTGCGCCGAGCAGTACCTACCTACTTCATAGTTGCCTATACGAAAAAGTGATATATGTTCTGTCATATTTAAGATCATTGAGGTAGATTAGACTAAATGCACTAGATTTTGAGCGCCAATATTCTCTTTCTCTCGGATCCACTATACCTTACATGAAAAAATAAATCTATACTTATTGAATTTGTGTGTGACATCCGTACCCGTCAGCAAGTAGGATAATAATAATAATAATCTTTATTTCATGGAATCTAAGAACCATAAAATCTTTCTCTCTGTAAGGAGCAACGCAGACATTAAACTTGTTTTGATCCAAGCGATACTGCGTCATGTCCGATAATTAGGTATACGATTATAAATAATAACTTCCGTACAATCTCAAGTTCCATGCAATACCTACCAGAAGATATTCCGTGTGTGAGTTGTATCTTGTGAAATAAAATAAAATCTCCAACCATTACCATACATAGCTGGCAAGCCTCTTCCAGTAAATCGGTTCATTTAACCCTGTGTAATAGCAATAATGAATATGGTTGCTCCTAGTTCAGGGACAATGATGGATGTGGTTTTACCTAGCTCTAACGCGCACATGAACCCCATGTGCGCATTTACCTTGTCAATGCCAGTCGTATCATGTAGCTTGAAAACCTCCTTGAATCGTGTCAGGTCTTCAGGGCTGAAGCATGCAGGTGGTGGAGGAATTTTCTTTGGCTTTGGTGGAGCCATACTTGCTAATTTTGCTGCTGCTGCAGATTCTTTACCCTTCCCTGCTTTGTCTTTTTTTGGAGCCATGCTGACGAAATGACGAGTTAATTTAAAGAAAAAAAATGTATTGAGAATGGAGCTCTTGAAGTGAAGTTAATAACTATGATTAAATTATTATTAATATCATAAATTTTTTGTATGTCACGGTCAATACCCATTACAATGCGCCAAACTATTTGTAAAAGGAAAAAAAAAACTATACAAATAATGTGGATTGCGCCGCCATTGGCAAAATTTGCTTCCCGGTTTATTATTATAGTTATACTCTCTGGCTCGAGTATAGAGGTTTTTATAAATCTAAGGTTTCTCTAGGGTGTTGATGAGTGACGAGCATTTAAACTGTAGGCAGCGGATAGGCCTTTATTTATCTAGGATTTTAAACCTGCGTTTAACACGTGGTGCTTAGATGTTTCATTTATCTAAATATATGTTTAAATAAATAAATATATGCATATATCTTGGAGAGTGTCATCAGGTGCGTCGAGACAAACAAGCACAGGTGCGCGTAGCTGCAAGAAAACGTGCGCACAGATGCGCGCAGCTGCAAGTGCTACACGTAGCGACTGTTTGCGTGTCTTCGAAGACATCATCGCAGACGCAGGACGCTGCAGTTAAGCCTCGTGAACCGGTGACTGCGTATCAAGATACGGTGCCAGCGCGTCGTGAGTCGGTGGCGATACTGTCACCCGGCCATTCCGTAAGTGGCTCTACGAACCACGACGTCAACGCGACCGATCGTATCGTTGACGCGATACGATGGTGAGATCTAACCAATCTTATTTTATTCCTAATCTCGATCCGAGTATCCTACGATATAGATTCCTGGTGTGCTGAAGTAGACAGTGCAAGAGTCAAGGCCACTACGTGAACCGATGTTCAGCAGTAAGTCAACGTGTACCTGATGGTGGTGGCAGTAGCAATGGCAATGGTTCGGATGCAGTACCCGCTGAGCGACGTCGTGTTGATATGTGCGTGGTTAACGCACTTACTGGGATTTTGCATTACTCTGGTGAGTCATTTGCTTCCTTTTACGAATATTGAGCTGAGTGCACGCTGGTTAGAAATTTTATTTCCTTTAAATTTAAGGGTGAGCGTATTTATGCTGTCGTAACCATGACTGGCATAGGTCGAGCTTCCGTAAATAGTAATTTGAAAATTTTAGCTTGTGTGGAAAGTAATAACATCTCTTTCAACATTGTTTTTTCATGTTTTACCTGATGAATATGTGAAACACATAATATAACTTAAAATCACACCTCTCCATACTGTGTCTGCTAAGGCAACTTTTAGGAATGACAGAGATGTTCGCGCCAGTATCTATTAAAAAAGTATACCTAGTTACACTATCCTTAACTAATACGATGATTTTCCGCTACCTGTCCTTAGGTACAACCGTTCACCGCTGCCGAATGTACCGCGCCTAGTTTCCCGTGGCCTTGTTAGACCAGGCGCATGGCTGCTTGCACCGCCTCGCGTTCTTCTTAAATCGGAAGCGGAACCTGCATAGCCAGTCCGCATCGCCGGGTGACCTCCTCCTTGACGCCGAACGACTCCTGTATTCCTGCTGACTCCCACTACGCGCTACGTGCTACGTGACTAATGACTGTTTGACTAATGGCGGTGCATCCGATGGACTGTGATGCACCCGCAGCCGATGGACTGGCTGGATTGGCCGAAGGACTGAGCCAAGAGACTGACTGTGATGGCCGAAGGACTGAGCCATGACTGTTAAAAATTAAAGCTGATGGACTGGCTTTAAAATTTTTTCAAAAAATGCAAAAAAAAACATTATATTTTGATAGAATTCCCTTCAAATCCTATCTTTAATATAATACTTTCTGATATTTACGCGAATGTTACACATTTTGAAATAAAACTACGCTTACGGAATCTATCGTGTTTACTTGACTTTACTACTATCCCGACGTTTCGAATACTTTACAGCATTCATGATCACGGGTGGACTTAGATGATAGACGTCCAAGGCTGATATGATATCAGCCTTGGACGGGATAGTTAGTAAAATCAAGTAAACGCGATAGATTCCGTAAACGTAGTTTTATTTCAAACTATCTTTAATACTTAGAAAATTAACTATTTTCACATGAATTATTTGAGAAAAGAAATTTCTAGTAGGAGCGAGAATCGAACCCACGTCTTTTCCAATCAAAGCACTTCCCCGGATTGGAAAAGCCGCGGGTTCGATTCCCGCTCCTACTAGAAATCTCTTTTTCCTTATTCACAAATAGTTTATACTTTAAACAGTAGCGGAACATGTCAATTGCTAAGAAATATAGATCTAAAATATATTTTCACAGAATTCTCTTCAAATCCTATCTTATATATACCTATTGTATGTGAAAAAAGTGGCACTATAAAAGTTGTAGATCTTTTTATTGCCTACAATTTTACCATTTACCTTTTTTCGATAGGACTCAAATGCCCCGTAAATTATTTTCCCTTTTATTTTTGTTATATTTTCTTACTTTTCCAATGGGTTTCATCCTACTATTATTTTTTTTTGTTTCGAAAATTATCGACACTGGTCTATATAGCAAGTGAATTTCTGTGATTCGATTCGGCGCGCCTGACGGACGTGGGCCTTTCATGAGTGGCCACGCGATGGCTACATCTATAGGTTTTTCATCTAATCTAAGTAATCACCATGGAAGTAACATGTATACAACAGGAATGCGCACTGTTACCAAAAAGCGGTCCTAGTGAGATAGTAGGTACGAGGTCAATTTGTTTCACTCTATTCGGGTGACCATGTTTGAAAACAAATAGAAATTTTTATTTTTTTTATTTTTGTTATTATCGGTTAAACTAATTTTTAATCGCCAACCCGCCTGCCAAGCGTGGCGATTACGGACGTCGAAAGGCTGATGGATGGATGGATGAAACTAATTTTTGTTGGTTTTGGTCTCACGCTTCATGTATTGAACCGAATTTTGATGAAATTTGATCCAGTTCTTAGGGAAGCTAAACTTTAAAAAAATACTAGTATTTATGCATGACTAGAACATAGGCCTCCCCTACATTCAAAGATGCAGATCAGACGTATTTCTTAGCTCATGCAAACAAAAAAAACCTACCAACGAACTATAGTTAGAAGTCTGAAAATAATAAAAATATTACATTGAGGAAGTTTGTTGTAACTGACAGTTGTTTTTATTAATTTTGTTTTCATGAACTGATTAGCCCTTCTGAGTTTAAAACCTTAAGGCTTAGATTTGAAAGAACCCGAAAAGAAAATTTATTGTCACCCTAATTATTCTATAGTAAGGCTTAGCTCGCACTGCAAATTATCACCGCGCGATTTTAAAAAAAAGTCGATGTTAATAAAATAACACGATTAAAACAATATATATTTATATGTTTTACATAACGTTTTACATTATATTAAAAAAAGAAGTCAGAAATAAAAACACAACCGAAAAGAAGAGTCACATGAAATTATTCTTGTAAAGTTATTCCCTGATTCCTATCTTAACTTGCGCATATACAATTATCACAATGTACCTATTTCGTGAAGAATTGGCACGTTCACTTCATATCTAAGCATACAACCTCGTGTATTATAATAACGTACGAAGCACAAATGAGCCATCAGATGGTATCATGATACATTGTCACACATCTCAAATGAGGTGGAACACCTAAATTCGTATATTGAGTAACTCATACAAACTCCTCAATATATTTTTCCTGCCCTTCACTATCACAATAGTGGGACGTGACAGAACGCGACTGAGTGACCAACCAACGCGTTTTTTTTTCGCAGTGCGATCAGAGGTATTCACTTTCATTCCACAAAACATTACCGCGAAACACAGATTTATTTTGAAATTATTCTTGCACAATTTTATTTTCGCAAGTGCGTGCATTTTCATACAATTTCCATTAATGTCACAGAATTTTGTGGATAAATCGCGTCGATAAAATTTGTAGTGTGCGCTAAGCCTAAGAATTCGTGTGTCAAAGGAAAGGGACACTGTCACTCCGTACTAACGATCTCATTTGGCTCGCTGATCTTTTCATTTGAAATATAAACCTTCTCTATTGAGCATAAAGTATATTTTTGTATACACAGAAATACAAAGCGCACAGTCCTGTTGTATTATAGGTCCATGGTAATCACAGAACATTTTTACTCTACGAGACGAGATTGTAGTCCGTAATTTTGCGCTTGAGTTGTGCATGGAAGATAGGTCCATGGTTTTCTAAGGTCCATGGTGTTGTGTGAAGTCTGTCTCTGGCTCGGACCAATAATACTCTGGTTATACCTCAGACTAAGAACTCAATAGACGGAGTCACGGCCTGGCCGCACTTGAAACAGCAATATTTTTTTTAAATGTTTCCACGTTGACAAATATTTAACCATATTTGGGCAAATTAAACGATAGTTAGAATGAGGTCTGTAACTTGACCGTAAATAAGAAACTCTTCGTAACAAATATTTTATTGAAAATTACAACGTTTATCAAAATAATTATTTAAAAGTAAATTCACCACCCCTTCTATTCATCCAACCGTCAGTCTTTAAACGTCCACTGCTGGACATTGGCCTCCCCAAGAGAGCGTCAGAACTAGCGGGCTTGTGCTGACTGCATCCAACGGCTCCCTGCAGCTTTGACCAAATATTTGATTCATCTGGTGGGAGGTCATTTTACGCTGCGCTGTCCGATACGTGGTCACCACTTGGGAACCTTTTTCCCCAAAGGTTGTCAGTTCGTCGAGCGATATGGCCTGCCCATTGCCACTTCAGCGTGCAAACCCGGCTGGCTATGTCGGATATTCACGTTCTACCTCCGTAATAAGAATTCGATCACATATAGAAATACCAAGACTCTGAATGAGCCTTGATGCAAGATAAGTATTGCTTCTCCATAAATTGCCATTCTGTTCAATATCTCATCTGGTAAATAATAATAAGTTATATTTAATAAAATAATAGTACACAAGAATACAATTAAATTATCTTTTCTTTCTTTTCTGGGTCAAATAAATAAAGAATTATCATCCTTCCAGCGCTGATTTAATTAATTGAATAAGAACTTTTTTTTTATTGCATTTAGTGGCAGACGAGCCAAGGCCCATCTGATGGTAAATGTCAACCGTCGCTCATGTACTCAACTATACTGAGAGTATTGTCAAGCCGCTGCTTACCATTTCATTTCACTGATATGAAATGAAAGAATAAACGGCTATCTCCTGCTACGACCAAAACGCAACGATGTGCTTCACGGCCAGTCCCACGGGGGGAGAGAGTTCTACAAGTGGTGAAGTTAGCTATAGGACGAATACCACGACCTTATAAATTTGTGTTGCCACTGACACCAGAATTGAGATGTACTTACAAAGTTGAAGAACAAAGACTTTAAAAGCTATACTTACATGAACATATTCACTGGCAATGATTTTGCTCCCAACGTTACTGTTTTCTTATTATGCATAACGAAACATCAACAAAATATCGTGAAACATATTTTGGGTATTTCGTGGGTTGCCTCGTTTTCCCGTAGCGATCTCTCATCTGGATTAGAGGAAAACCTAAAATGCTAATTTTTTATCATCATCTCATAAATTACATATAAATTTATTAGTAAAGTGAAAACTGGGCAAATCAAATTCGCAATGAGGCAACACCGAAACAATTCTCAGTAACAGAAATTTAGCTAGAAAACGTGTTTTGCGAGTGTATCTTAGTAGCAATTATTAATTTCGAGTAAAAAAGCCCATTTCATATCACTTATAGCATTCAATCATTAAATTATTACATTTTCGACCACATATGAATGAAATGTTATACCGGTATTATTACGCTCGCTGTAACTTTTGTAGCATAGTACACTATTTTACAAGCACTATTATCACGTAGTCTTTTTCTCAAAACACTGATTTAACACGTAAAGATAATGTAAAACCCGAATTTTTATACAAATGTTCGATTATGTCAGTTGAATCGTGAAAGACAAAGCATTTTGACATTGTGACAATACCAAAAAGCATTGTGACTAGCCACGGCGACAAAGACAAAAATCTATGACTTTGTCTGTTTTTTGCACCAGTAAATTGTATCTTGTGTTCTCGCTCATACATGTCAAAGAATTTTTTTCGCCCTGTCTAGATATATTTAGTCTGAGCGTTATACGTATTACTGTTTGGTGCGAGTTTTGGCGGGAACACGAAGAAGATCATGTCGTCGCTCTGCATTATTTTCCTAAACTTGTGTTATTTCAAGTATTAATGTGTAAAAGTGGTGGCCTTTTGCTTATTAACTATTTGTGTATGTGCATAAGTGTTGGCAAGTGATGTAGTGCGACATAACGTGTTTTTTCCTGTTGTCTCCAAACTCCATAGAAGCTTCAGTAAGGTCACTATCGTCTTACTGGAGCGCGACTTTGACTTGATTGACTAATTTTATATGACTGACTTCGACTACGACTTGTTTTATGAATTAAACTTACGTGTGATCAGAGAATAACGATGTTTGTTACTGTTAGGCTGATGGTTCTGCCAATGCCTTAAACAAAATAATAATAAAAATCCAATGGAAGTACTATATTAGTCTGTGGTTGTGTGGCTGTGGTGTGGTTCGATTCGCTTGTTTTGTGTCATCATAAAGTTGTATTTATTTAACTAAATGTGCAGATAATCTTGTTATCCCATTAATTTACTTGCCATATATTAGATACAACATGGTTGCTCGCATAGCAGGAGTATTTGATGAAAAATTGACGGAAGCCATTGCTAATTCTAAGATTTTGGTGGTTGGAGCCGGCGGTATAGGTTGTGAGATACTAAAAAATCTCGTGCTTACCGGCTTCCCTTACATAGAGATCGTATGTTTTAAAACATTATTGCAACATACAAATTGACATATTATAGTGATGAGATAATGATTATAGTGATGGTGATGAATAAGTTCATTTGTTTAATTTTCTTTGCAGATCGACCTCGATACGATCGACGTAAGTAATCTAAATCGCCAGTTTTTGTTCCACAAGGAGCATGTCGGGAAGTCAAAGGCCCAAGTGGCGCGAGACAGCGCCCTCAGCTTCAACCCGCACGTAAATATTATCGCTCACCACGACAGCGTCATCAGGTAAAGCTTATAATATAGAATCTGTTACAGTATTTAGATATTTTTATATATATTTTTACCATTTGACATGCTTAGCAACATACATTAAACACAAAATGAAAAATGTGAAATCGAAAATAACAGTCACGAGCAGGATTTGAACCTGCATATCCTGGATACCGTCCAGATGCTTTGCCAATTCAGCCATTGTGACCCTTGCTCCTGACTGCTAATTTCAATAACACATTCATACTTAACGTCTTTGGGTGACGCCTGCACCATCTGTCGGAAGTATTTTCATACATTATACCGGCTACAATAGACTAATATTAATGTACAGAAAAACATTCTAATGATGAACTGCACCAATATCTACCAGTTAAAATAGTGAAGGGAAAAATATGAAATGAATTTAATATGAATACAAAATGGATAAAAGATATCTCAATGAACTAGCATGCCAATTGACTATCAAAGATTATACCAACTGGCTAGAACTGCTTGACATCTGTAGGGTTACAAAATGGATAGTAGCGTCACCATATATGTGTAGGTGCCCTTATTGAGGCGCACCCTCTACACACAAATAGGTACTAATACATTGCATGTATAATGGTATAAAAAATATATAAGGTTAAATTTTTTCAGGCAGATATTATAGATTTGTATCTTAGATATTGAAAGACTTATTCAGCCATTAAACATACAGTGTATATAGAGTATATCAAATAAACTAATTAACAAATTGAAATAATTTTAAGAAAAAGTTTAGTAAATGAATGTATGTAGATGCGGGCTAATTTTCTGCTACTCGACATCAGTCATAGATGCATCTTTTTTGCGTGATGGGTTGATGGCACTACTCCCTTGGCAACATCTCTTACAAAGGCAATATTATGCCGCGAAGTTCTGTAGGTAGACCGGTGTATTACTTTTATGTTTTAGGTAAAAAGTGAAGTCTTTATTAAATATTGATAGCATGTCAATTAGTTTTGAAAAATATTGAATTTAATAATCAGTAAATAAATGGTGTAAAGTTTTAAATGGAATTACAAGTATTACTTTTATCCTTATCTGAGAATATTGGCTACGTAACTCCTAATTTATTTTAAGCTAGTAATAAATATTGTCACTTAAAGTCATGGCGAAGATTATTCTGTGTTTAAGAAATGGGAAATCTGGCAGTAAATATGCCTGAAGAATTATTCTGATACCATTATGACTATAATGCAATGCACCTATATTCATGAAACTGAAGCTTATCTACGACACGAAATCATAAAAATATTTTAAAAGCAGCTTCAAGAGGATGCGGTTTGAGAGCGGGCGGGCAGAGAGAACAGAGTGCCAAAAGGCTCTATTCTTGTATACAACTCGCGCTTCTTCAACATTAACGCGCTCGCCGGTTTCGGAGACCGGCGCCGGCCGGTTCCATCTTCCTTCAATACATGAGTAATTTGATCTAGGTAAATGAGTCTCGGTCTCCCCCAGTACCTACATCCTACCACTTTCGCATTGTATCTTCTTAACCAGTCGCTCGTTCGGCATTCTTTCTACATGTCCGAACCATCGCAGCATTCCCTTTCGCATTTTTATACCAATACTCTCCTTCATACCTACTCGCTCTCTTACGTCGTCGTTACGAATGCTGTCAGTTAGTCTCACTCACAAAGTACATTGAATATACGAGAGACATCAGCATCAAATATTAGAGTAGCGACGTCTGGTGAGCGGCGCTCGAATTATATCTTATTTTGTCCGTGTGGTGACGGATTAAGAATAGAGATGTCGCCACCCCATTCTTTCCCGCGGGTGTCGTAAAAGGCGACTAAGGGAAGTAAGCAATTATCATCTTTCTGCATTACTGGTGGTAGGGTGTGATGCCAAGTGGGGTTATTTGGCATCGGGCGATCGAGCGGGTCAGTACGACCGTCTCTCGTGTGACCGGCCATGAAGCACTTAGGTGTGTTTTGGTTGTAGCGGGAGATTGCCGCCCCTGTCCATTTTCCCTTCCTGTACGCGTGGTGGGTTTCGGTGATGCTTGGAACGGGCATTGATAGGGGTCATGGCTTGTGCGTTGGGCGTGAGGGGCTGACGCGGGATACAGGGAGTCCCGGTGGGAATGGTTCCCCGGCCACCTGCCGGTCAGTAGGGGACCCGAACCCGGGGAAATCCTACCTCGGGAGGCTGTCCCGCTAACCGGCGAAAATCCCGTGGAGTTGCTGTCGTGCCGGAGTAGGAGATCGGTGTGGACCCGACGGTTACTCACGGGGGGGCACCGGGGGCCCTTCCGTGCTTCGTGTCAGCTCCTCACAAAACCCATTGTCTAGCCATGAGCCAAGTGTCACTACCCTTTTTTTCCGAATGTCACCGGTACCCATTGTGCGCATGCCCATATCCTCCAAACTATTCAAAAATCATGGCCAAAAAGAAAAATAAAATGAGTTAGTGTTTTACGGCGGACTCCCTTTCCAAATCATCAGTGGAGTTTTGCAACATCAGGGGTCTTCATAGTAATCTCGACGCCGTCCATCACCATCTCGAGACAGCGCGGCCTGCCTTGCTCTTTTTGACGGAGACGCAGATAGGCGCTCCGGACGACATTTCTTACCTTAAATACCCTGGCTACGAACTGAAGCATTCCTTCCATCGTAAAGCCAGGGTGTGCGTATTCGTTCGGAGTGATGTCTGCTGTAACCGCCTTCGGGGCCTCGAACATGGCGAACTATCTATTTTATGACTCACTTCACAGATTCTCCGCAGAGATCGCATTTCGACAGCATTGATTTTATTCAATGCTCTTGATTTTATTTAAATGCCATGCTCCTTTTTGCATACCCAACTCTCGCTTCCATATAATAACGCTGGGACAAGCACTGGGTTGTGTATTGCGACACGTGCCTTCTGGCTGAAGTGATGGTTGCAAGTTGTCCCAATGCTCCGTTCACTCTATTTATGTCTACTTAAGTTATTTTGGCTATCACTTATAATCAAGTAGGTACTAGATAAACTCGTAACTCCAATTTTTATACATATAATATTTCATGAGTTAAACTTGTAACTCCTTTTTTTTAAGATAAAGTGCCTAAAATGTTTATATTTACGTACTTTAATAGTATCCATATATAGAAAAGTAAATTCAATAAACAAAATTATTAACATTATTTTTAAAATTAGTTTTATTGCTCCTGTAAAGTTGGTCAAAATGGATTTACGAGGTTTGCATATTAAGATAGAGATATGAGAAATATTGCCAAATAGTGGGACATAAAAAGGGTTTTTTTTTATATACAATGTCATTGGTTGTGAATAATACATGAAGTACCAAGGGGTAAAAAAAATAGCCCTTGGTCACACAGATGTTAAATTATATTGTGTTATAAGAACATGACAAAAAATTTACAGTCATATAAACATTTACGGTTAGGGAGCTGGGTGCCAAAATTTCTATATGATCTGTTCGTGTGGCAGACATGATTAATATCGATGATAGTACCATAATAAACATTAAGGACCGGGTCTGCCACCATAATAGGCCTGCGTTATCAATTGACAGTACTTTAAAAATGTAAAAAATACCTGTATGTTAAATCATTTGTTTGTGTCTTCCTTTTGGACTGATAGAGAAATCTTCAAAACGAGGAACATCGAAGAGGCAGACGTCCAGCCCTCTGACTTTTTAAGTAATTAATTTTTAAACAATTTTTTATGATTTAAAAATGTGTATATGAAATGTTCACTTGGCAGACCTGAATTACTCGATTAATGACGATATAAAGAACCACAGAAAAATAGTCTGCCATCATGGTAGCGCTGCGTTTTCAATCGACAGTGCTTCAAAAATGTAAAAAAAAAGTCTGCTAAATCATTTGTTCATATCTGCCTTTTGGACTGGTGGTCAGAATCATCCTCAAACGATAAATATCGAAGAGGCAGACATCTAGACCTCTGATTTTCCAAGGACAGACCATTTTTATACATTTTTTTTCGAAAGTTTGTCTCTAGCTTTTTTTCTTCCTTAGAGAACAGAGTGACAACGGTATAATTCCCCAAGTAGTTGTGGTTTACCTATAGGGCATTCCAACGTCAAATCACGCGGTAATTGGCCTGACCCCCTCGGATTTTGTATGCAATGAATCGTGGGTTTCGTTTGGCTCCAAATATAATTTCAAATTTTTAGAAATGTTTTGTTTTTATTTTTGTAAGGGGTTGTGCGAGCTAAAAAAATGAAGAAAAACGTAAAGAGGAGCCTTTTTTAAATTAATGTTTTTTTTTTCACAGAAAGTAGTACCCACAGCGGAAAGGGGACAATTTTTTCTAGGCCCAATAGAAAACGTTGCGTTTAATGATGGCATTATACTCTAAAATAATAGCTCGATTTTTAATGTGTTTTCCCAAAAGTTGAACTATAAATGAAACCGGAATATGAAATCTATAAAAAAATGTAATAGTATTGATTTTAATATTAAATCTATGAAATAAACTAATCTTCCATTTAAAAGGTTACACGCATAAATAATTAGCGTAAAGGAAAATCGGGGTAGTTCAAATTGAAAAAAATCATATTCAAATACACATGTCGTAAATAAATAATATTGCCATAAAAGATTATTTAATATTATAAATTAATTAAACTGAATTTAACTTAATTAAACTGAATTTAACTGTATCTAAAATATTTGAATTACATTTTTGAGAATGTTTTGTTATGATAATAAATGTAATGATCACAGTAGAATGAAACACAAATCCTATTGACACTGACAGCAATGAATTTTCCTTTAAAAAAAATCTTTGAAATCAGCTCCTTTTCCAGTAAATTGTTGTGTGAATTGTGTTTCAACGCAATATACAAAGACAATTACTTTCTGAATCAACTGAAAATGTGTGCGAACTTGTTTGCGAGTGGATTTGTAGTGAGGTGAGTTTTAAAGCTTGAAATCAATATTGTAACCCTATATACCCTATATACTACATATTTTTTAAATGTAAATTTTTATATACAATATTGTTGATGTACCGGCTTTAATTTCAGCTAAATCCACAAGAGGCAGTTTGTAAAAAGTGCTTAGTAATATTACACAGTATACAAACTTCTCAGACAACAAGAAGATTCGGGTACCGGAATATCTGCAATTCATGTGGTTCTCCGTTTTTAAAAGCACAATAAAAAGACAATGTTTCTGATGTCTCTGCAGAAAGAAACATCATTTTGTAGTGGATACCAACACATCGACGATAGACGTCTGCCAACTCTTTCCTATCCTGGATAGTCCTAATGAATCGAACAGACGCAACGAGAACGAGGAACAAATGATTTAGTATAGTTTTTTTTTTACATTTTGGCACCTACCTCCCGTGATAAAACAGAGCCCTGCACATCTGCCTCTTCGATATTTATCGTTTTAAGGATGATTTTGACCATCAGTCCAATGAGGAGCAAATGATTTATTATCTATTTTTTTTTTAATTTTTGAATCGCTGTAACTCGAAAACGCAGGGACATGACTATGACCTTCATTTACAGGACCAAATCGGTTTGTATTGGCATAAACTTTCATCCCTATCAATATGAAATACGAACAAATCATATACCAAAATGGCACCCAGCTCTTTAACCATTAGAACATTATGTTCAAATTCTTACTGTTGTTTTTCTAAAATGGCAGGTAAAATAGGGGTTCAATTTAGAAAGTAAATCTTTAACACTGACAAAGTCGGGGGTATCTGCAAGTAATAAATGTGTGATATTTCCTTTGATAACTTCGCGCCATTTTATACGTAACCCCATTGCTGTAGAAATTTTAGGACTTCTGATCAAAAATTGCGGCTGAAATTGCTCACTCAACAGAAAATTACGCACTTAATCAACATCTGTGAATAATAGTACAAATGTTTAAAATAATGTTCTGTGTGGTGACGGACTAAGAGTACAAGTGTCACCACCCCATTCTTTCCCACGGGTGTGTATGAGGCTACTAAGGGAAGTAAGCAAGCGGGCCGTGGCTCGTCTGCCACCAAATGCAATAAAAAAAACACGAATTTTGATGAAATTCTTATTTACGTGATTTTTTCTTCCATTACTCCCTCTTACTTATTGAAACTTCGGTTATTTTAAACTCTTGATAATCTGTAATTTTTCTCTGATCCTTTGAGTGTCAAATTATCGACAGTCGACTGAATTTACATTCTAAAGTCCATGCGGATAAAGTTGTGGGCAAAGTCTAGTTTAATATTATGTTATCTTTTATAAACAGCAATACTTTTTTTTATTTTGAACATCTAACCTATCATATTTGAAGGGTGTTCTGGGTAAATAGTGGTACTTTGAAAGTTTGAGAACCAACGCTACCTTTTTGATGACTATGCTTGGCAAAATTGTGTATGTACTTGCCTGATTCGAACAGGCCTGTATTAATGGCCATGATGTAATAAGCTTGGTTTGTGACCAGCAGCTATGGGTACCAGATTACGGATATAATGCATATATTTTTTTTTTATATTTACATACATATAATAGATATAAAACACCCAGACGCAGTACAAATATCTGTGTTCATCACACAAATAATTGTCCTGAGTGGGAATCGAACCCACGACCTCGTGCACGGAAGTGGGTTACACTACCGACTACGCCACGAGGCCCGTCGAAAGTAGTAGTATAAAATAGATTGACTCGGTCATAAAATACTGAGGGTTTTTTGTGGAAGCATGTAGGACTTAAAAGGATATACCTGACAACAAGCTGAACTGATCTTTAATGGCATTACACTGATTGTGTACTTTGTTTTTACTTCAGCAATGACTATGGAGTGAGCTACTTCAAGCAGTTCAATCTAGTCATGAATGCTTTGGACAACCGTGTAGCACGTAACCATGTGAATAGGATGTGCCTTGCTGCCGACGTGCCTCTCATTGAAACAGGTACAGCTGGGTATGCTGGACAGGTAAGATATTTAAAAATATTTTGATAATTTTTAAGCATTTGACATGCTTAGCCCATGGACGTATAAAGGAACCGAACAGAGTCTTGCTAAGACAAAATTGTGGCAACGTAATGGCGGCTATCATGTGTGAATGAAATTAGGAATGCCATGTTAGCCATATTTACCCTTTTTATTACATTAAAACAAATACAAGTCGGCACACAAGTTTATTGGAAAATATACTGTACTATTTGAACAGGTTATGGTGGCCAAATCTCCCTATTAAAATATAGGTATGCCATAAAAACACAGTTTTACTATATTTATTTATTTAAAGCTTTCTGCATAAATCTGTACAATGGAGGAGTATAGTGGAAGAAAGAGTATTATAGTAAAAGAAGATGTTTGTTTACTAATCTACTGTAGCTACTTAATGTTTAACATCATTAATACTTTAATAATCTTCTAGCGGTACAAAGTTCGCTGGGTGTGCTAGTTAATCTATGAAAATATAGGTTTTCTTCAGTAGACAATTGCGCATCTCTCACACTTTATATTTTTGCTAATATAAAAAACGAGAATTCACTGTTTAAAGTAGAATTTAAACATCAACTCAACAGTTATTAATTAATATTTTTTGTTGATGATGGATTTGCACAAAAAACATGACAAAATGCGAAGGTATCTGAAAAGGACGGCACTTGCTCTCGCATTGTACCTAACCATACCGAAATATATCGTGTCCGTGAGCGATGACTATCACCCGTCTAAAACGTTTCCTCAACCTTTCCTCGACTCGTAACTGAGGTTACCTTAAGGAATATATCAAGGAATCCTCGAAAGTATTCTTAGTTGAAAACTTGAACAAAGCTCGAGGAACCTCGAATGAGGTTGAGTCGAGGTAATACGTCATTAATTACGTCATTGTATTAGATATACAATATTGTTTTGGGCAAAAATGCTTTCATTTTATATCTGTGGACACTCAAAAGTCAACAGATGTTTGTCTTTTGACATGTTAACGTACAAAGAGAATATAACCCTAAGATAAGGATAGGCTAGATGAAAAGCCGGCTTCGCTCGGGTGAATTGTGACTAGGGTTGCCACCTTTTTTGTGAAAATAAAGTACACAGGTTATTAAAAGTAGGAAAAAAAAAGTACATAGTGCCAACATAAAGTACGATTTATTTTACTCTATCTTTTTGCTGAATTGCATTACTTTTAGCAATTTTTAACAGTTTTGGTATACATATTTATATATTTTAAAACACATGCATAACATACTTAGCCATATAAATTTACACAAAGTGCGAAAATGTCAAATCGATATCGAATCGTGAAAAATCGAATCACGTTTGCTCGTGACTGTTATTTTCCGATTTTACATTTTCGCATTTGTGTTAATTAATATGGCTAAGCATTTTGAAATAAAACTACGTTTACGGAATCTATCGCGTTTACTTGATTTTTATACTATCCCGACCTGTCGAATACTTTACAGCATTTATGATCACGGGTGGACTTCGATGGTAAACGCCAATTGGACCGAGTCTCTTCCTCTAGTGCTTCTTGGTATCAGGAGTGCTTTCAAAGAAGACCTCCCGACTTCATCGGCCTAGCTGGTGTACGGTGAGCCACTACGTCTGCCTGGCAAATTCTTTGGCCATGACGTTGTGAATTACACCACCGACGTCAGAGATTTCTCAGCTCGCCTGAAGTCTTTTGCAGAAAGCATTCGCCCAGTACCACCTCAGCACCGAGCCTTCGTATTTAAGGACTTAGCCAGCTGTAGTTACGTATTCCTTAGGGATGAAGTACTACGTGGCTCGTTTCAACCCGCTTACTCTAGTCCATACGAAGTACTCGCCAGAGATAGCAAAAATTTCAAAATACGCGTTGGGTCTAAAGACATGACAGTAAGCATAGATCGCCTTAAGACGGCCTATATACTGTCTTCCGATCATAGCCCACTGCCACAGGGTAGCTCATATCCATGCCCCAGCCTTCCAGAATCACCACCACAGGACGCTCCCTTTAAAACCACACGTTCGGGATGTCGAGTACGTTTCCCGGATTACTTTCGCCCTTAGCCGGTCTCTGGAGGGGAGTGATGTAGGTGACCCTACTATTGATACATAATATATATTTACTTTATAATATTTATTTATTACATCTATACAATACATTAATATCTTTATATATTATATGTTTCTAAATATTACACTTGCACACACTACTCCTAAACATAAATTTCATTCATTCATAAACAATAAATATATTATTTATTTAAGCAACGCCGCGCGATACGCGTTGTTTCTCGAAGGCATTGTTATTACGGCCGCGCGGGCGCCGCCTTCCCGTGCGATCGGCTTTCTTCGTTAATCCTCGCGCGGGATTAGTTTTTACCTGCTCCTATAGTGGCTATCTAGTAGGCAAGCAAACTCCACGTAACCTTTAATTGTGTCCGAGTGCGATATACGTATAAAACAGTTTTTTAATACTATGTACTGTATCCTGGCTATTAAAGGATTGTTGAGGATATACGCGCTTTATTTCAATCACCAAGTAACCGAAGCAGACGCCTCAACCACCTAAACTGGTGACCCGAGAAAGAACAATGTCGCAACCGGTTACAAAGGCAACCAGCCAGGAGTCGAGAGGATCAGAGACAGACAAGTGCCAGGTTTTCGTTGATACACGGAAACGCCGAGGACCTAGTAGGATGGCAACTCCCGTAAAAAACCCTACGACCGCGTCCACACCGCCGCTACCGTTTCATATAAAAATACCTCCGTTTTGGCCAGAAAAACCAGTCATATGGTTAGCACAAGTTGAAGACCAATTTAGCAAAGACAGGTGGGGGCGCACGGTGGGTTTTTGAGAGCCCCACACTACCCCGTTATCTCCCCAGGCAGCGGGGTGTGTGGTAGGACATTTTTGCCCACCTAAAATAAAAAAAGAAAAGTTGAAGACCAATTTGCTATAAGTAATGCGTGTAACCAATGACAAAGCTAAATTCTACCACATATTAGCCACACTCGATCGTCAGTATGCCGCTGAAGTAGAAGATGTACTAACTGGCCCACCAGATTACCAGCGCCTAAAAGACGAGCTTTTCAAGCGTTTGTCAGCCTCTCGCGAGAACAATGTGGAACAGTTGTAAAACGCACGAGCAGCTTGGTACCCGCAAACCATCACAAATTTTACGTCACCTGCAGCACCTCGCCGGACCTGACATTCCAGTAGATTTTTTACGTGCAATATGGGCTAGTCGATTACCTACCTCAATGCAGCCGATCATCGCCTCACAGCCAACGTTACCCCTTGACGCACTCTCTGACCTAGCCGATCGTATCCACGACATCGCAGCTCCAGCACTACATGTCGTGGTAGCCACGACATTACCATCAACAACGTCGTCGTCCATTGAGGAGTTGACTCGTCAGGTAGCCAATTTGACGAGACAGGTGAGTGCCCTAACTATGCAGTTGCATCATAACCGCTCACGACCGACCGATCGTCGAAAGGCAGACGTTCGCAATAGTTCCAAGTCTGTCCGTTCCAAGTCCAATTACCGGAGGTACCCTATCTGTTGGTACCACTCCAGGTATGGGACTGTGGCGCGCAAGTGTGAGAAGCTCTGCGATTTCAAGCCGGGAAACGCCTCGGGCAGTCAGTGATAAGTTAGTGGTAAGTTAAATTTAAATGTGTCTACGTCGTAATTTTCCGTGGCGCTTTATAGTGGCTAACGTAACTATAGTAGACTTTCTTTCACACTACCGCATCATCGTGGATGTTAGCCAAAAAAAAATTATAGATAGCTTAACTAGTGTTAGTACTGTAGCTTATTTAGATATAGGTAGTAGCTTAGTAACTAGTGTAAAGGTAGTCGATGGTTGTGACCATCACAAGTATCACAAAATTTGGCCGAATATCCGGAAATAACACGCCCCGCTGGTACTCCGGGTTTCGTGAAACACCACACCACATACGCACTACACCGGGCCCGCCTGTATCATCTCCACGTTGTCTCGCCCAGACAAATTAAAAATTGCCAAGCAGGAGTTCGATGCCATGTTGACTAACGGCACTGCCCGTCCATCTGACAGTCCCCGGTCATCACCCCTACACCTTGTCTCTACAAAAGACAACGGTTGGCATTCTTGCGGTGATTACCGATTACTTAACGCACGAACTATACCTGACCTATATCCGATTCGTCATATACATGATTTTTCGAACTGTCTGTCCGGGTGTACAGTGTACTCAGTAATTGATTTAATTAAAGTCTATAATCAGATCCCTATTTCAGAGAGGGACATACCCAAAACTTCCATTACCACACCTTTTGGATTGTACGAGTTCCCCTATATTGTATTTTATGTAATAAATAAATATTATAAAGTAAATATATGTATAAATAGTAGGGTCACAGGAACGTCGTCGTCGATTTCTGGGCTAGGCACTGCTAAGGGAGGCAAAGTCATGGGCGGTGGCGTATACTCCGCCCTAGCGGGGAACAAAGACCACGTTCTCTACCAGCTCTGGTCGAAGGATCTGGGTCAGTTAAGCTACGCCCGTGGGTGCCCCACGGGCGTAGCTTACCACGCACCAGACGGTACGAGTGTCCCCACGGATCATTGTCCAAAGCTTCCATCAGCTCCCGGCGGGCCTGACATTTCGCCCGCCATATCGCTGCTCCGAGCGTTTTTCTCGCTGCTCTGTACCCCTCATACAGCTCTACCTCCAAGGTTATTTGTAACTAACGCAAAACCCTTTAAGGGCGGGCGGCTTTGGTTCATCAACACTCACGACTTTTGTTTTAAGACTTTTTACTAGCTTAGGCATCACATCGACCCGGCCGGGCGATTGCGTAGCACTCAGGACTAGTTACCGGACATAGAGCTCACGATTGCTAGATTGTCCTACTAAAACTAATTTCTTTTTTTTTCTTGGGATGTATTACGTTTTATCAAAAGTCATAGAATAAAAGTTGTTAGTTTTGAAGTACCTAAGTCACCTTTAAAAAGTTTTGTGTTAGTTACTTGTAACCTGTATAATATAAAATAAATTCGACGGCTAATTTCCATCCATCCATCCATCAGCCTTTTAAAGTCCACTGCTGGACATAAGCCTCCCCAAGAATGGGGGATAATGCCATAATCGCTACGCTTGGCAGGCGGGTTGGCGATCGCAGTGGATGTTGTTAATACGCGAAGGAGTGCTGCTGCCCACTCCCTCGGTATTCCCTCAGTCGGCTTTTACGACTCCCATGTGTGGAGAGGGGTGGGACAATTCTAAAGCCGGCTCCACACGGCCTAGCCGGCCCCACGCGGCTAATTTAGGTGCCGGTAATCCTGCTGCAAAAAAGGCCTTTGGAATTCTACGGTATCGTAAAACTCAATGGGGTTTTCTGCAAGTAACGTTTTTCGGGATAATGATTTAAACACTAGAAAACAATATTCTCATGAAATAATTTATAGAACAAAAACTTCCTTGATTGTTCCTTAAGGTTGGTCCCGACGTACCTTGAGATTGACAGTTGTTTCCTCGCCTCGTGTGAGGAGGGCGTCACGTGGAGAAGATTTTTTGTAACTACTCGTATGAATACCAATGTCTTTGTGTGCGCTTGAGTGGAGTCGAGAAATTTTCGAGGAACCGTCTTAAAATATGGGTGTGTTAATAGGTTTAGAGTTCAGGTTTGTGTGTAGGGACGGCTGAGAAATAAAGAGACGCGCGTTCGCTTCGACAGTTTATTGTGCACTGTTTATAATCACGCCCCACCGTAACCACCGTAGCGCTCAGGCTCTTTAGGCATCGGTATTAACTTAGATAAGGGTATTTTTAGTGATTGATTCCCCTTATATTGTACTGTCGCCACTCTGGCAATGTTGTCTGTTCCGCGATGAAGATGTTTGATTCGCCCAAGTAACCACTTTGTTGATGGCATCTCCTCATCTTTTATTATAACGAGATCTCCTAAAGCAGGTTCTAGTACTCTCTTTTGCCATTTGTATCTCTGCTGTAAAGTGTGCAGATAATCAACTCGCCAGCGGTACCAAAAGTCTTGCGTCAATTTTTGTATGAGTTGCCAGAGAGAGGCTGAGATAACAGGCTGATTTTTTCGTCTCTGTATTGAATGTCAGGTACACCGATAATTGGCGCACCAACTAAAAAATGTCCTGGTGTCAACGGAGTGTCAGGAGTGTTATCCATCTGACAAAGAGGGCGAGAGTTCAGGCATGCCTCAATCTGAGCCAATAGTGTTGCTAACTCTTCATAGGTAAGTTTAGTGTCTTTGTTTATTCTCAACAGATGTTGCTTCACAGATTGAATACCTCTTTCCCATATACCTCCACAGGATGGCATTTTTGGTGGAATGAAATGCCATGTTGTTCCTTCATTTGCTAACTGTTCTGCTACTTCTTTAGGTAGGTTATCTTTTCCTCTTTCGAACAATTCTTTTAATTCTCTAGCAGCGCCCACAAAATTAGTAGCATTGTCCCTCCAAAGATGCAGACAACGTCCTCTCCGTGCCACAAATCGCCGAAATGATGGTAAAAATGGTTGTGTAGTAAGATCTGTGACGGCTTCTAGGTGAATGGCACGTGTAGACATACATACGAACAGACAAATATATCCATTAGTAGCATGGTGTCCTCGGCCTTTAGAAGTTCTTATCAGCAAAGGCCCAGCGTAATCGACCCCACTGTTTATAAATGCTCGATGTTGGTTGACTCTCACTGCCGGTAGCTGTCCCATAAATTGATTGTTTACTTTTGCTTTATCAATCACGCAAGTTTTACACTGATAGATACATTTTCTTACTGCTGACTTCAAACCTATGACCCAGTATTTGCTTCTCACATAAGCCATCATTAATTGAATGCCTCCATGAAGAGTCTTTGCATGTGCTTCGTTGACAATCAATCTTGTAATGTGCTGATTGCTGGGTATTATTAATGGATGTTTTGTTGTGTCTATTATCGATGCCTTTTGCAATCTTCCTCCTACTCGTATCAATCCCTTTTGGTCTAAAAATGGTGAATATATTATTAGTGTACTCCTTTTCTTCACAGTTCCATCTTTTTTAAGTTCTTGAATATCTTTTCCATATACTAAACCTTGATAAAATCTTATACATTCTTGTAAAACAATTTCTAGTTGTTCTGTTGTTAGATATTTTTCTTTCCTTATTTTTACCCTTCAACATTCTCCTACAATATGCTAAAACTCTTTTCATTCTTGACAATGTTGAAACTCTTTCCCAAATTGGCTTCTCTTCTAAATTTGTATGATGTGCTTTCATTTCTAAATCAGTTTCAGGAATGTCTTTTCTGTCAAATTCTACGTTTCCATGGCTTAACCATTCTGGTCCACTCCACCAAGTCTCTAATGTCGCTAGATCGCATGCTTGAATGCTTCTGGTAGCGATATCTGCGGGATTATCGACTGACTGAACATGTCTCCAACGGTCGTTATCTATAACTCGAGTGATATCCGCAACTTTATAAGCTACAAATGTGCGCCAACGATTTGGTTGAGATTGTAGCCACGAGAGTACCACCATAGAATCGGTCCATGCAAAGACCTTGTTTTTAGATACTTCCAGGATATCTATCAGATCGTTTAGAAGTTCTGCTAGTAGAGCCGCAGCACATAGCTCCAGTTTGGGTACAGTTGTTTCAGTGGTGCTACCCTGGTTCGAGAAGATATCAAAGTTACATGCACAGTGTCGTCTTCAATTATTCTAAGGTAAGTCACAGCAGCGTAATTTTGTATAGACGCATCTGCAAACCCAAGTATTTGTATATTTTTATCATTATAAGGTGTAATTTTTAACCATCTTGGTATTTGAATAGTTCGTAATTGTGTCAATTCACTCCTGTAGCTTATCCATTCATCATATAAACAAGTTAATCTTCAGGTGTATCTCGACAGACAATGCGTTGTAAATTTGTATGTTCTTCAGTCATTTTGACCATTCGATACATTTTAATTATATCTCCTACAACGCATATCTTATGTTTTCGCCATGATGTTATTAACCTTCGTAGATCGGGCTGTAATACGGACCCAATGAACATTGTCTGGTTTAGAGAAATGCCTTGTGATCCCTTGGCACTTGCATCGATGACTACTCGAAGGCGACTTGAATCTTTGTCTTCGCGTATAACCGCGTGATGTGGTAAGTAAATTGCATTATTATCATCTGAATTTGCTGTTCTTTTCATGTGACATCACATCATGCCGTAATCGCCACGCTTGGCAGGCGAGTTGACGATCACAGTGGATGTTGGTAATACTCGAGGGAGTGCTGCTGCCCGCTCCCACGGTATTCCATCAGTCGGCTCTTACGACTCCCGTGGGTAGAGAGGGGTGGGACAATTCTAAAGCCGGCCCCACACGGCCAATGTGTGATATGTAGGATCAGCTAATTCTAAGGTTTGTAGATGTCGCCAGTTCACCGTGATGTGTTTTGAGGGTAAAATTGTAGATATCTTCTTTAAAACATAAGCTTTTACCCGTATAACTTCCTTATTGCAAAATCGCGATGTAACGGTTAGGTCAACTAAATGTTTGATGGGTACTTTAGTTCCTTCTCCCACTCCAGAGACTACACCGTTGATGTTAGTTCTTTGCAAAGCTAAGAACTCCACTGCTCTTGCTGATACGAATGAAGCCTCTGATCCCTGGTCAATTAATGCACGAAGCATTTGTGTATCTCCATTCTTTGACTTGACTTCTACTTGTGCTGTTGCTAACAAAACTTCATGACCAGTTTGTTCATTTGAGAAGTGTGCGGTTGTAATTTTTCTTCTGGTTGTGATTGTGCATCTTCTTTTGTCTTGTCTTCGTGTAAGAGAGAATGATGTCTTTTTCTACAGATTCTACATTACGTTCTTCTTTTACAGATGTATACGTTGTGATTTGGTACGAGACGGTTGTAGCATAAATGATTACCTTTAACGAACTCTCTTCGCTGCTCGACCGATTGTTTTCCAAATTCTTTGCAATTGTGTATATAAGGGTGGTCACCCTTGCAGTAAGTGCACGACGGTTGTGCAGTTGTGTGTGCTTGTTCACCTTTTGCGGTTGTATGAAATGACCTTTGTACTTGGGGTTTGTCTTTTACAAATGTAAAAGGCGGTGCTACGAGTTCAAGTGTACGGAATTTGGTGTTAAGAAAGGTTTTCATATCTTTCCATGTAGACAATTCATCCCTTTTCTCCTTTTGTGCGTCTTCTTCCCAGTCTCTGAGCGACTCTGTATCCAACTTCTGTGACACCAGAAATATTATTAATGGATCCCAAGAATCGGTTTTATACCTAAATTGTTCAAACTGTTAATACATTCGGTAGTATTATCAACGACAGATTTAAGTTGGTTTTCTGACTGGGTATTCGCTCTCTTCTGTCCAAATAATCGTTTCAGAAGGGAGGTTAGAATCATCTTCTTGTTACCAAAACGTACCTTAAGTAGGTCCCAAGCTATAGTGTAATTGTTATCAGTGATTTGTATATGTCGTAATAATATCTCTGCTTCGCCAACAACACTTGTCTTCAAATAGTGTAATTTTTGTACGTTAGTTAGCGACGTATTGTGTACTAAAGCAATAAACAAGTCTTGATAGGTAGGCCAATCTTCATACTTCCCAGTAAAAGTAGGCAATTGAATACTTGTATTAGCACTATCTCCATGTTTCGGCTGTGATTGTATCTTCAACAACATATCTTTTAAGTCGCCTTGTAAACATAAATAAAGATCTTCATATTTAAAATAATCCTCATTCACAAAATACGGTAGAATTCCCTTTTGTTCTCGCGTCGTACATTTATTCAATGCACTATGAGCTTGTTTGAATGTTTCCCAGTAATCTTCAACAGATTTCAATCGAATTTTCAAGTAACCTTCCGTAAGTCTCGATTTCGGGCACTTCTTTATATTTGTTTGGGTTTTCAATATCATATTGGCCGTATCTTCCATGGTAGAAAGATATCCACTTTGTTACAGAACAAAGCATATCGAATATATATCGAAACCATGTTTGCATATAAATAAACTGTTTATAATCACTAATAAAGTCATTTCACAATGTATTGTTCAATTTAGATATTAGTTTTCTATAAAACTGCACAATTCACATAAGTCCGTCGTTATCTCTGGAATGCGGTGTTCTATTATATTCACTCGATGCGAACCGACCGAGCCTTCATTCATCCGGCGCGTTATGGACCATATGTTAATAGGTTTAGAGTTCAGGTTTGTGTGTAGGGACGGCTGAGAAATAAAGAGACGCGCGTTCGCTTTGACAGTTTATTGTGCACTGTTTATAATACTCGTATGACAAATACAGCCTAATAGAAATTAGCAAGTATATTACAGAAATGTATTGGACAGGGTGTAAGTGTGCGTTGCTCGAACGCGCGTTATAT
>OX411818.1:160000-361647 GCA_948253155.1 Leucoma salicis
CGGCCAGCTCGCCGTGCCCGACAGAGGTAACCTCCCCGCCGCCTGCGCCTCCGTGTTCCTGCGCGCGCGGGCCAACCACCGCGGCCAGCTCGCCGTGCCCGACAGAGGTAACCTCCCCGCCGCCTGCGCCTCCGTGTTCCTGCGCGCGCGGGCCAACCACCGCGGCCAGCTCGCCGTGCCCGACAGAGGTAACCTCCCCGCCGCCTGCGCCTCCGTGTTCCTGCGCGCGCGGGCCAACCACCGCGGCCAGCTCGCCGTGCCCGACAGAGGTAACCTCCCCGCCGCCTGCGCCTCCGTGTTCCTGCGCGCGCGGGCCAACCACCGCGGCCAGCTCGCCGTGCCCGACAGAGGTAACCTCCCCGCCGCCTGCGCCTCCGTGTTCCTGCGCGCGCGGGCCAACCACCGCGGCCAGCTCGCCGTGCCCGACAGAGGTAACCTCCCCGCCGCCTGCGCCTCCGTGTTCCTGCGCGCGCGGGCCAACCACCGCGGCCAGCTCGCCGTGCCCGACAGAGGTAACCTCCCCGCCGCCTGCGCCTCCGTGTTCCTGCGCGCGCGGGCCAACCACCGCGGCCAGCTCGCCGTGCCCGACAGAGGTAACCTCCCCGCCGCCTGCGCCTCCGTGTTCCTGCGCGCGCGGGCCAACCACCGCGGCCAGCTCGCCGTGCCCGACAGAGGTAACCTCCCCGCCGCCTGCGCCTCCGTGTTCCTGCGCGCGCGGGCCAACCACCGCGGCCAGCTCGCCGTGCCCGACAGAGGTAACCTCCCCGCCGCCTGCGCCTCCGTGTTCCTGCGCGCGCGGGCCAACCACCGCGGCCAGCTCGCCGTGCCCGACAGAGGTAACCTCCCCGCCGCCTGCGCCTCCGTGTTCCTGCGCGCGCGGGCCAACCACCGCGGCCAGCTCGCCGTGCCCGACAGAGGTAACCTCCCCGCCGCCTGCGCCTCCGTGTTCCTGCGCGCGTTCATTTCGACGTGTTTAATGACGTATAAAATAACTTTAGCGATGTATAATAGTCACAACCGATCTTTGAGTTTCTGAAATTGGTTGCAAGACGTTGCGCAGTAATTATTTTAGTGTCGCAAGGGATATGCAGTCTCTACCGTTTACGTTAATCCAAAAATATTCGATATAATTGAAAAATTGTAATCAATAATCATTAATCATATTATTTATAAATCCTATTTAAATATTTGAACGCGCGTTTAAATCTAGATTAAAGCTTGTCGAATCGCTTGTATACTTTTTAATTAATTAATCTATAAATTAAAATGGAACTTAAACACTTGGATATGTAAACATAGTTATCCTATTCTATTATTTCATTAATCGAATAATAATATACGAATTGCCTAACATTAATCGTATAATTCCGGCACAATCCCCACTAAACTGCTCTGTGCCTAACTTCAGAGACACAATTATCCGTCGTGACTACTATATGTATACATAGGTAAAGTAATTTACAGCTTTCGTACTTTTTTAGGACTCACAGCGCCCAATCCGAAATGCTACGTGTGCGCACCTAAGCCCGAAGTCGGGCTCGCCTGCGATGTAAAGTCCCTGACGCTGAAGGAGCTGAACGTGGCGTTCAAGGAGGGGCTCCACATGCAGGCGCCCGACGCGACCGTAGAGGGCCGCGGGCTCGTCGTGCTCTCGTCCGAGCCCGGCGAGACCGAGCACAACGAGCACAAGACGCTGCACGAGCTCGGGCTCGACGACGGCTGCGCGCTCATCGTCGACGACTTCCTGCAGAACTACGAACTGCGCGTGCGCCTCACGCACGACCGCGCCGAGCGCGCCTGGCGCCTGCTCGCCGCCGCGCCCGCGCCCGCCGCCGCCTCCGCCTCCGCCGCCACCTCCGCCTCCGCCTCCGCGACCGCCTCCGCCGCCAACGGCGCCGCGGCCGATCCGGGCCCGTCGCGGCGCCGCGCCGACAGCGACAGCGACCTGGAGATCGTGGACGACGACGACGACGAGCGCGTGTCCCGCCCGCCCAAGCGTCGCCGCACTGCGCTCGACGGCGACGTAGTCGAGCTGTGCTAGCGGACCGCACGGGGTGCTGTTTACTTATAATTAAGGACTGTTTAGTAAATAATCACTTGTGTCACGTTTTACATACTCTTAATAAAGATATTTATATTACATTAGTATATTTCACTTCGTGGCATAAATCAACACAAAGTGTGAAATCGAAAAATTTTGTCCGTGTTGTGACGGACTAAGAATACAAGTGTCGTATGATGCGACTAAGGGAAGTAAGCAATTATCATCCATTGCATGACTGGTGGTAAGGGTGGGTACCAAGTGGGAGTACTCACTTGGTATCGGGCCCGTGTGGGTTCGTACCACCATCTCCCGTGTGTCCGGCCATGAATCACATCGTTGCGTTTTGGCTGTAGCAAAGATAGCCGTTTATTCTTTCATTTCATATCAGTGAAATGAAATGGTGAGCAGCAACTTGACGATGCTCTCGGTATAGTTGAGGGCATGAGCGACAGTAACCGTCGTATTTACCATCAGATGGGCCGTGGCTCGTCTGCCACTTCATGCTTTATAAAAGAAAAAAGTAAGTTTTCCTATCTACTTTCAATACCAGAAGCGATAAAAGTATTTATTTTGATTTAAAGATCAATTTGTTACTACTAAATTTGGATTAGATATAAATTATAAATTTTTGATGTGAAACATCTAACGGAAGGAGGGTAAAATGGGCTTTTATTTTACTTGACCCGTTCAAATCTAGCAAGTTAAATTTGACACACTTCCCGGTTTCCGATTAAGCAGAAATTTTACACGCATGTGTATATCGCGTGACAAGGCAATATTATGATGACATGGAGCTGATCTGATGATGGAGCTGGAAGGTGGACATAGTAACTCTATAATGAAATGGCGCAACCCCATCGAGTTTGGGCTCGTATGTTTCGTCTTGCCGAGTACTTTGTGTCTAGATGGTATCCAGGGCCTGATGATGAAGCTAGTAGGTGGCCACAGTAACTCTATAATGAAACGACGCAATCCCGTCGAGTTTGTACACGTTTGTTCGTCTTGATAAGTACTTTGTCTTTAGATGGGATCCAGGGTCTGATGGAGCTAGAAGGTTGGCATGGGAACTCCGTTATAAAACGACATAACTCCATCGAGTTTGGGCTCGTATGATTTGTCTTGACGAGTACTTTGTCTCTAGATGCTATCCAGGGTCTGACAATGGAGCTGGAAGGTGGCCACAGTAACTCTGTAATGAAACGACGCAGCCCTATCGAGTGTATACTCGTTTGATTCGTCTTGAGGAGTACTTTGTCAAGTTATGATCATTTTATTTCTACAAAATAATTTCGATGTTTTCACATCTGCTAGATGTCCCGCGACGTCTAGATTTTTCCTATTTAAGGTTCACTACTGATGTGGTGTCTGCTGAGATGATCAATCTTGGAGGCTCATATGTCTGGGAATCCTTCCCGATGCTCACTTACTGTACACTGATCCTTACTTTATCAAATGCGTCCACTATCGATCTACGTAACTCGTCACGGCTTTCGTGTTCATGTGTGTAAACAAGTTTCTTTACTTCCGACCACAAGAAAAAATCCAGGGGCGTTAAGTCCGAGCTTCTCGGTGGCCACCGGCCCACCCCAGCCTATCCACCGATCACTAAATTGTTTAGGTATGTACGCACTGCACTCGCGTAATGAGCCGGACAGCAGTAGTACATACCTCTCGTGTACGCTAACGGCACATCCTCTAGTAACTCAGATATGACTGTTTGTAACATCTCTATGTACGAGTAGGAGGTTAGATGACCTTCGATAAAAATAGGCCCTATTAATTGGTCGTTAATAATACCGGACCAAACATTTACACTGAAACGAACCTGATGGTGGTGCTCTCGGATCGAAAGGGGGTAATAGGAGCCCAGTAATGTTCATTGTGCACATTGTACAGTCCCACTCGAGTAAACAGTGGTTCGTCCGTCCACACTATGTTGGCGTTTGTATTATTTAACAACCACTATGACCTAAAGGTCTTAGTAACCAGGTCATAAAATTACACAAAAAAAAAAAATTAACAACCACTGACAAAAGGCGATTCTTGCTGGTGCATCACTGTTGTTAATCACGTGCGGACTGCTGTACAGCTGTACCATCGCCATGTACTCTACGTTTGAGTATTCGTACTGACGATTCATTTTCGCGCTAAGGACTCTAAGGAGAAGGAAGCAAGGATACGTGTCGTGCGAAGTGCGGGGGTGCCCAAGAGTGGCGCGATTGGCTGCCGGCGCCGTCAAAGCGGTGTCGGTGTCTTTATTGGCAAATTTGATTTTGTGTGAAATAACACGAATGACATCGATAGTAAAATGCATATTTTAGTATTTGTAATAATGTGAGATTGAGTAGCGTTACTACCGTTTCTCACTTTTTCTCTTTAAGCGATATGAATCTCGATGTTGATTTAAAAAATATTGTTATTTTATGAAATTAACGTTATATATTATAGCTTCTCTTATTGATATATAGGTAATACAAAACTTTCGGGTCCTAATCGACCAAAAAATCCGCCCCAATACTGGAATTTTACTTAACTTATAGTTTATATATTTTGTTTTTCATCAATGTTTTTTTTTTAATTCATTGATTGATTAAAGTTTTGAAAAATGCAAAAAATAATTCCGATTTTTTTTTATTAAAAAAAAAATACTAAGAATGTCTTTAATTCCAGAAAATAGAAAAAATAATTATTATTTTAAATCTCCAAGGAAATAAATTGATTAAATCATTTTGATTATTATTTTTTACTAAAAATGCCAAAATTATAAAACTTAACTTATCTCACGCCATTTCCCTTGCGGGGTAGGCAGAGAGAACAGAGTGCCAAGAGGCTCTATTCTTGCATACATCTCTCGCTTCCTCAACATTCATAACTCTCTTCATACACGCTCGCCGGTTTCGGAGACTCCTGACTAGGGCTTGCAAATATTCGAAAATTTTAGTATTCGAATAATCGTTTCATTTTTGAAAAATTTTCTAATTATTCGAATAAACAAATGCCACTTTACTTGTCCACTCTTTCCATCCATCAACCTTCCATACATTAACCTTACATCCATCAACCTTCAACGTCCACTGATATATCCAGCAGTGGACGTTGGACACCTATAGGCCTCCCCAAGCGAGCGCCACAAGAAGTGCTCCTGCGGCGACCGCATCCAACGGCTCCCCACGGCTTTGACCAAATCGTCGGTCCATCTGGTGGGCCGCCTTCCTACGGTGCGACACGTCCGATACGTGGTCGCTACTCGAGAACCTTTTTTTTCCCAACGGTTATCGGTTCGTCGAGCGATGTGGCCTGCCCATTGCCACTTAAGCATGCCAACCTGGCAGGCTATGTCGGTTACTCCTGTTCTACAGATCTCCGTATTACGAACTCGATCACTTATGGACATACCGAGATAGCCCGCTCGCTAGCACGCTGAGCTCTGAGCTACTTTGAGCCTTGCTACAAGGCCAACACTCAGAGACCACGTGTTTAGGCCCTAACGGGTTTAATAATAATATAGTGGACTGTATAATATAGGTTTAATACCAAATCAATATCGCAATACAATTCAAATTAAAGAAATGCACGTATCTATATCTACGCGACAGTTATGTGTAGCGAATCTTAGTAACATATGCGCGCTGCTCGCGCGCGGGTCGTTACCCCCTCCCGATCCTCGTCCAGCCGCCGCTCGTGGAAGGTGCGCCGACATATTCCCCGGGTTGAAGGGACGTCTTCAAGAATCAACTGGAAGAGGGCAAATGCAGTTGAAAGCACGACGAATGGTGCCCCTCTTCGTCTTAACTTCTGCCACTCTCGTCACGCCGTCGATGCCTGGATAGGTCTTCACGACCCGACCCAAACATCAGAGTAAAGGCGGCGCTGTTTTATCCTTCACCAGGACTAGAGATCCTGGCTTTACTTCGCCTCTGGAACGAAACCATTTAGACTTGGCCTGTAGCAGAGAAGTATATTCATTATGAAACCGCCTCCAAAAGTGCTGCCTGATATATTCTATTCTCCTCCATCGATCCAGCCGTGTGATATTGGCGTCAGTCACACGAGAATAAGGTACAGTTAAAAGTGGTCGTCCAATTAGGAAGTGAGAAGGAGTGAGTGCCGAAAAATCGTTGGGGTCTGATGAGAGAGGTGTTAGAGGGCGCGAATTGAGAATCGCTTCAATGTGAGTGAGGCATGAGACCATCTCTTCAAATGTAAAATGAGTTAAATTTAACAGTCGTTTTATGTGATGCTTGCATGATTTTACGGCAGCTTCAGCAAGTGAATTAAAATGAGGGCTGTAAGCAGGCGTAAAAATAAACTCTATACCCTCCTGAGCTATTTCAGAAGCAACGCCTGACGACCTCACAAACCGACATACGTCGTTTGAGGCACCTACAAATCCCGTTATCGGACGTGATGCTTCGAGGTTTACCTCGACGCGCCACGAAACGATTCAGAGCAGCCATGTAAGCTTCAGTGGTGAGGTCGGTGACGAGCTCCAAATGTACGGCTTTCACTGCTGAGCAAACAAAGATGCACATATATGACTTTGTTAGTTTGCAGCCGCGACCCTTGCGATCGGCCACCAACACTGGTCCAGCATAGTCAACATAACAATTTAAAAATGGAAACTCAAGATTAGTTCTTGAAGATGGTAATTGTCCCATCATAGGCTGTACATTTTGAGCCTTGTATCTAAAACATTTAAGACACTTATTCACGACAAATCTAGATAAGTTTCTACCACCCAATGGCCAATATGTCTGCCGAATATGTGACAAAAGTAATTGAGGACCAGCATGTAATAATTTTAAATGCTGCGTTTCAAACATAAGTTTAGTAGTTAGTATATATATTCTGGAACTTGTTAAAGCGATCCTCTAAGTCTAAGCGTTGCAACTGAGATATCTCACTACTACTTTTAACTAAATTTAAATAATTATTGTAAATAGTCATCTTTGATTTTAATGAACTACGTTTTTTAAGCAATATTTTATAATTATCTGCCATTTTAAAGTAATATCTAAATCAAACTATGCAGGATTGAAGATTTATGTACAATTTTCTGAGTATCGTCTTAATGTTTCTCAGTCTAAAACTTTAGGTCTCAACTGGGTTTGTGACTCTGATTCGCTTACATATACTATCAATATCTCGTCCTCAGTCAAAGTAACTAAACGCCGTATCCTGTCTGTAATTAGTCAAATCTTTGACCCACTAGGCCTCGTAGGTTCGTGCGTTGTCGAAGCAAAAATTATCATGCAGCGTCTATGGCTAGATAAATATGACTGGGATGACGAAGTATCACTCGAAATAAAAAATATTTGGTCTACATTCGAAAGCACAATAACATCTTTAAATTATTTAAATTTTCCACGTTGGATTTTGTGTGATGGTTCTATTACATATGAGATACACGTCTTTACTGACGCATCTGATAGAGCGTATGGCGCTTGTGTGTATATTCGCTCGTATAGTAGCGATGGACCCACAGCTGTTCATCTTCTAGTATCTAGAAATCGTATAGCGCCTATTAAACCTACGACAACACCTAGGCTTGAGCTTTGTGGAGCTTTGTTAGGTGCAAGACTGTGTGTTAAGGTTCATGAATCGCTTACCATACCCATTCATAGATGTAGATTTTGGTGTGACTCTACCATAGTGTTAGGTTGGCTCTCTACACCTTCTAACCAATTAAAATATTTTGTTAGAAACAGGGTGAACGAGATTCAAGAAAGCACATATGGACATACCTGGAGTTACGTACCGTCGAAAGACAACCCGGCAGATCTTGTTTCCCGTGGTCTTAGGGCAGATCTTATTAGAGATACAACCTTGTGGTGGAACGGACCCACATTTTTATTAAAAAATGAACATGAGTGGCCCAAAATGCCTAACACGGAGAGCCATGATTTGCCGGAAGTAGTAAATCATTACATTAGTAACTGTAGTAGTGATAATATTCATTCATATAGTAGTCACCATTCAGACGTCATCATTCATTCATCAATCATACATAATTTATTAGAGAAATATTCTAGTTTAATAAAAATACAAAAAATATTTACATATATACAAAGGTTTATCTACAACTTAAAAAATAAAAACAAATTATGTGGTAATCTTTCTGCAACGGAACTGCAAAATGCTTTAAACATAATTATTCATTATTCACAACTTGAGATGTTCCCAGATATATATAATAATTTAAAAGCTGGTCAAAAATTGCCACATAAAAGTAGATTGCTTCCTTTAACTCCGTTTCTTGATAGTGATAATCTCATTCGCGTGGGCGGGAGGCTTGGTAATTCCCCCTACGATTTTAGGGTAAAACATCCCATTGTAATATGCAGTAAGCATAGACTTACTAAACTTATGTTTGAAACGCAGCATTTAAAATTATTACATGCTGGTCCTCAATTACTTTTGTTACATATTCGGCAGACATATTGGCCATTGGGTGGTAGAAACTTATCTAGATTTGTCGTGAATAAGTGTCTTAAATGTTTAAGATACAAGGCTCAAAATGTACAGCCTACGATGGGACAATTACCATCTTCAAGAACTAATCTTGAGTTTCCATTTTTAAATTGTTATGTTGACTATGCTGGACCAGTGTTGGTGGCCGATCGCAAGGGTCGCGGCTGCAAACTAACAAAGTCATATATGTGCATCTTTGTTTGCTCAGCAGTGAAAGCCGTACATTTGGAGCTCGTCACCGACCTCACCACTGAAGCTTACATGGCTGCTCTGAATCGTTTCGTGGCGCGTCGAGGTAAACCTCGAAGCATCACGTCCGATAACGGGACAAATTTTGTAGGTGCCTCAAACGACGTATGTAGGTTTGTGAGGTCACCACCGAAGGAATGTAACATAGTTCCAGTGGCCCGCCAATAAAGGCGGAGAGACGGCACACGGCGGGTTTCTTTAGTGGGTGAGGGCCCCACACTACCCTGTTCGTTGCCCCGAACGACGGGGTGTGCGGTTAGGTAAATTTTTTCCCGCCTAAACAAAAAAAAAAAAAAAAAAAAAAAAAAAAAAAAGGTTTGTGAGGTCGTCAGGCGTTGCTTCTGAAATAGCTCAGGAGGGTATAGAGTTTATTTTTACGCCTGCTTACAGCCCTCATTTTAATTCACTTGCTGAAGCTGCCGTAAAATCATGCAAGCATCACATAAAACGACTGTTAAATTTAACTCATTTTACATTTGAAGAGATGGTCACATGCCTCACTCACATTGAAGCGATTCTCAATTCGCGCCCTCTAACACCTCTCTCATCAGACCCCAACGATTTTTCGGCACTCACTCCTTCTCACTTCCTAATTGGACGACCACTTTTAACTGTACCTTATTCTCGTGTGACTGACGCCAATATCACACGGCTGGATCGATGGAGGAGAATAGAATATATCAGGCAGCACTTTTGGAGGCGGTTTCATAATGAATATACTTCTCTGCTACAGGCCAAGTCTAAATGGTTACGTTCCAGAGGCGAAGTAAAGTCAGGATCTCTAGTCCTGGTGAAGGATAAAACAGCGCCGCCTTTACTCTGGTGCTTGGGTCGGGTCGTGAAGACCTATTCAGGCATCGACGGCGTGACGAGAGTGGCAGAAGTTAAGACGAAGAGGGGCACCATTCGTCGTGCTTTCAACTGCATTTGCCCTCTTCCAGTTGATTCTTGAAGACGTCCCTTCAACCCGGGGAATATGTCGGCGCACCTTCCACGAGCGGCGGCTGGACGAGGATCGGGAGGGGGTAACGACCCGCGCGCGAGCAGCGCGTATATGTTACTAAGATTCGCTACACATAACTGTCGCGTAGATATAGATACGGGCATTTCTTTCATTTCCTCAAAAAAAAGAATATTAGGTGCGGGAACGATTTCTTCTCCTCAAACTGCGTAGTCTCGGTCGAAGCCCACAATGGTGACCGATGACGAAGCGATATTGAATACGGCAAAACTAGTATCGTATTTTACCGCGCTGAAGGACCAATGTTTAGGCCCTAACGGGTTTAATAATAATATAGTGGACTGTATAATATAGGTTTAATACCAAATCAATATCGCAATACAATTCAAATTAAAGAAATGCCCGTATCTATATCTACGCGACAGTTATGTGTAGCGAATCTTAGTAACATATGCGCGCTGCTCGCGCGCGGGTCTTTACCCCCTCCCGATCCTCGTCCAGCCGCCGCTCGTAGAAGGTGCGCCGACACCACGTCTGTGTTTCCTTATGTCCTTATTGATAACACACTGGTCGTAGACCTTCGTTTTCAGGCACTGCTGAATATTGTACGAGAAGACCTTCCTTAGCTTCCCGCACGCTGCCATGCCGAGTTGGATTCGTCGATTGACCTCTTTCTCGAAGTCGTGCCCCTACTTAACTGGAATGTTTGTCACAGCTAGACATAGTGGTATAGTTGAAAACTTCAACAAGCGCACTCCCGTTTAGGACCGGTGCTGAAATGACATGGACATTTGACATTACTTTCGCCTTGTCCATTTTTATTTTGAGACCCACTAGTCGGGAAACCCTACTGAGAACATTGAAGTCCAAGGTCCTCCACCGATTCTGCCATGACTACGATATCGTTAGCATATCGAAGGTGAGTGATGTATTCGTCATAATATTCATATTCATTTATTTTCGCATTCCACAGTGTAAGTATATAGTAGGTGGTAACATAAAGATAAAATAGTAACAATTATGGACCCTGTTGGGCACAGCGAAAAGTAGAAAAGAGGATGACGTAAAAGGTATTTTTGGTAATTATTCGTATTGTTTATTGCTATATGATACTTATATATTTTAATCATGTTTATTATATATTGTATTATAATTTAATTACATAAGATATATTTTTTTAAATTATATTAATGCATATTGATAAGTATTATTATATTGTAGATAATATATTGTAGATGTCCAATCCGGTCCAGTCCAAGACCTTGATGACATCTTCCAGTGCAGTGATGAAGAGTTTCGGTGCCATAACGTCTTCCTGTTTAACACCGCTCTGCAGTTGGATCTGTTTCGTACTCTTGTCCTGAACTTGGACTGACATGAGTTTTGTTGGCGTTTCTATACAAGCACTTCAGCACGTCGATATACCGATAGTCAATTTGGTACCGCTGAAGGGACTGCAGCACCGCTCAACTTTCGATCGAATCAAAGTAGTCCATAACCGCCAGACACAGAGGCCGATTATATTCCTCGGTTTTCTGTGTAACTGCCTCTGTGGTGCAGCGGTAGTGTAAGCGGCTGCTGATCATGAGGTCTCGGGTTCGACCCCGGGTCGGCCAGTGATATTGAGTTGTTTCGTAAAAAAAAATAAGAAAAATTCTCAGTAGCAGCCCGGAGTTTTGAAATGCGCCCGGTAGACGTCAATAGGCTCGCCCCCTATTACGTGGGACTTAAACATAGCTGGCGAGTCGTGGGTGTGTAATACACCTCTGCCTACCCCTCCGGGCAATACAGGCGTGATGCTATGTTTCTGTGTAACCTGGCGTAGCGTATGGAGGTGCTTTCTGGTGCTATAGCCTTTTCAGAAACCGGCCTGTTCGGAAGGCTGGAAGTCACTAAAGCCTACGCGAGAGTCGATTTGTAATGACCTTCAAAAACAACTTATAGACGTGGCTAAAGAGCGGGGTTGGTCAAAAATTCTTCAAGGGGGTTCTGTCACCTTTCTTGAAGACTAGCATCACCACCTGATATAACTGGTGCCTGGTATAACTAGCAGAAACTTGTATGCTCGATTTAACGAGATCTGTCTAGGACCCCCTATATCATACAGCGCTATTTCATGCGGATTGATGTCTCCAATTCACCTTGGTCTGATAAATTAGCGGCGGATTACTTGTTATTTACTTCATACAGAACACAATCTTGGTTACTGGTTGGTGTAATAAAAAGATAATATTACTAGAAAAGATTATTCGAATACAATATCTTTTTATTCGAATATCCGAATAAGTTTAATATTCGAATAATTCGAATGCAAGCCCTACTCCTGACTCCACCTTCCTTCTATACATGACTGATTTGGTCTAGGTAGGTGAGTCTCGGTCTCCCCCTGTACCTACATCCTTCCACTTTTGCATTGTATATCTTCTTAACCAGTCGCTCGTCCGGCATGCTTTCCACAGGTCCGAGCCATCGGAGCATTCCCTTTCGCATCTTTACAAAAATATACATTACTCTCTTTCATACATACTCGCTCTCTTACGTCGTCGTTACGAATGCGGTCAGTCAGCCTCACTCCACAGATTCTCCGCAGAGATCGCATTTCGACAGCATTGATGATACTCTCATGCTCCTTTTTGCATACCCAACTCTCGCTTCCATATAATAACGTTGGGACAAGCACTGCGTTGTGTATTGCGACACGTGCCCTCTGGCTGAGGTGATGACTGCCGAGAAGTTATCCCAATGCTCCGTTCACTCTATTTCCCGCATTCACTTTTCTCTCTACATCAGTGGTGTACCTTCCATCCCGACTGAATCCACATCCAAGATATACAAATTCATCCACTTGTTCTAGCACACCGTTTCCTATTGCTACTCTAACATCTGTTCTGGCTTCTTCTCTTTCAAAAACCTTTATTTTGGTTTTGCTCACATTCACACGTAGGCCTCACCCTCTACCCACGGCAGTCGTAAGAGCCGACTGAGGGAATACCGGGGGAGTGGGCTGTAGCACTCCCTCGTGTATTAACAACATCCACTACGATCGCCAATCCGCCTGCCAAGCGTGGCGATTACGGCATTATCCCCCATAACGGGACCGCTCGTTGTGGCGTTCTCTTGGGGAGGCCTATGTCCAACAGTGGACGTTAAAATGGTGATGGATGGATGGACACGTAGGCCCTTTTCCTTACAATCTTCTGCCATTACGTCGACTAGGGTTTGCAGGTCAGCCGCGGACTGCGCTAATAAAACCGCATCGTCTGCATATAGCATAGAGTTAACCACTGAATCTGAATCTGAACTCCCACATTCATTTAATTCAACCTTTGTAGACATTTATCCAGATATATGATAAACAATCTGGCTAATAGAACGCAGCCCTGTTTAACGCCGATATTGACATCAAACCAGGGTGACATTTCATCATCCAGCCGCACACAAGCTCTGCAGTCTATGTAGTTGGACTGCACCGCTTTTAGCAGTCTACCGTTAATACCATACTCCGGCAAAATGTATCAAAGTTCCTTTCGTACGACCGTGTCAAAGGCTTTCTCCAAATCCACAAAACTGCAGAAAACCCTCTGGCCTACAGCCAGATGCTTCTCCACAATGTTGCGCAGAGAAAACACTTGATCCATGCAACCCCTTCCACACCTGAAACCTCCTTGTGCTTCACACAAAAATTCATCAGACACCATCATCATTCCTTTCAATAATCTTACCATACACTTTGGCTGCCAAACTATTTTTTTTTTTGTTGAAATTTTAAAAATACTTATTATTAAAAACATTTGAAAATATCTCTTAATTTATTTACTTTAAAAATACTAATTACAAAAATTTCAAAAATAATTACTACTCCATGTAAGATTCACTTGCACAAAACTTATGGTCACCCTATCATTACATACGTATAAACAATATTTAATACAAACTACTGATTACACCGAAGCAATCACTATCAACAAAATTCTCGCGTATCCTATTACATCTAGCTCGTCGTAGGTAGCCGCGATGTTGTCGCGTGGATGGCGACAGGCGTCATGGCTAGCTACTCACGATCATTACCAAAAGTAGTAAACCAATAATTAACAACAATATTCGATACATTTCATGTGACTTTCAATATTCGAAAAATCCATTTAATTCGCACCATTCTGAGCTATTACAATCTCTTTATCTTTACTATATGATTCTCCCATTGTTACAATAATCTTGACTGAATTTTATTACAAGTTATACTAAACAAATTACCTATTCTTGATACTCAATTGAGATGTAATGATAGAATGTGACCATACCTAAACTTCTTACTTTTACATCACAATAACAAAATGCGCTTTTGCAATTTCACAATCCAAAAGTAGGTTGTTAATTATTAATTACAAATATTTATTATCTGCAGTTTAGCAAAACAATTATGTTGCAATGCTTAGAGCTGAATTCTTATACTTTTGCAATCTAGCAAAATTATATTCTGTAAACATATATTGAATAGACTAAGGCACGGTTATACCATACATTAACCAATGTTAATCTGCTGTTTAACTTAACATGTTACAGTTATGCAAATTATTTTAAGCTGAACAAAACACGGTTGCACCATATCCTAACCGTCGTTAATCTATTGATTACCATAACATATAATTCTACAAATTAAATCTAACTGGTGGCTTAACAACCCGGCCACTCTTGGTTGTCTTAACACACGAATCCTTAGACTTACTTTCTAAAGACGTATTTTTACCAACGCTGGCGTCATGTCCACTGTTTTTATCATCGACACTATCGTCGTTAATAAGAAAAGCTGGTTTTAACCTGTCAATCGACACATTTACTGTTCTATTGGGCAATTGAATTGTATACACTTTATTTCTCCTATTTATAACACGATAAGGACCTTCATAGGGCGGTACTAGCGGTTTACGAACTGCGTCATTTCGAATAAATACTTGTTCGCACTTAGATAATTCACGGTGAACAAATAATGCGCGTGAGCTCCGTGGTACTGCCGATACTGGTTTCAACTTTTCTATATTGTATCTTAACTGCTCCAAAAACGCATTTCCTTCGCTCAATCGCTTATCTGAGACGTCATAAAAGTCTCCAGGTAAGCGAATTGCTTGACCGTACATATATTCCGCGGGACTCACGCCATTATCGCTCCTACCTGCCGTACGTAGTCCTAACAAAACTGTTGGTAGTTCGTCACACCATGCGCCGTTTTTCTCTAGACGTGCCATTAATGCCTGTTTTAAGGATCTATGCCAGCGTTCCAGGATACCATTAGATTGTGGATGGTACGAACAACAGCGTATCCTTTTTATACCCATTAACTTTAATAGTTGCTCAAAAAGATTACTTTCAAACTGTCTTCCTTGGTCGGTGGTTATTTTGAAAGAGTTTCCAAATCTACATATCCACGACTCATAGAATACCTTAGCAACTACCTCTGCTGTTATTTCCGTCACTGGTACAGCTTCTGGCCACCTCGTAAATCGATCTATCATCGTGACTAAGTACCTATGCCCATCTTTACAAGTCTGCAGCGGGCCTACAATATCTATATGCACATGGCTTAATCGTTCTGCATTCGGAAATTGTTGTAACTCTGATACTGTGTGTCTACCTACTTTCGCTTTCTGGCACTTAATACATGTTTTCACCCATTGGCCAACGTCGCGATTTAAACCTGGCCAAAAGAATCGCTTTGCCATTAATTTTCGCGTTGATCTAGTACCTGGGTGACTTACATCATGAACTGAATGAAAACCTATTTGCGTGAAACTTTTAGGTAAATATGGTCTACAAATATTTAACCTATTTTCACAATAAATTGGTTTATCATAATTCGGCATAAAAACTTTCTGTAAAGAAATATTATTATTATTGTTCCCGTTTAATAATTCTGCTAACGCGCTATCACATTCCTGAGCTGAAGCTAATTCCGCGTAATCAATTACTGTAGGGCTGTGTATGGTTTCAATTCTCGAAAGTGCATCTGCTACTGTATTGCTATCCGCCTTAACATATCGAATGTCCGTTGTGAATTCACTGATGAATAATAACTGTCTAGTGCGCCTTGGCGTTTCGCTACTTGTTTCAATTTTATTGAATGCAAAAGTCAAGGGTTTATGATCCGTAAAAACTATTAATTCTCTTCCCTCATACATGTACCTAAAATGTTTCATAGCCAAAAATATTGCCGTAAGCTCTCTGTCATATGTAGAATACTTTTGTTGAGCATTGGTAAACTTTTTCGAAAAGTATCCTAAAGGTAACCACTTACCATCTACCAATTGGTGCAATGCCGCCCCGGCAAAGTTGTCAGAAGCATCTGAAAACAGCGATAGGGGTACGTTACTAACTGGGTGAGATAACATTACAGCGTCTTTCAGTTTCATCTTACACTGTTCAAAAGCTTTTATCGACTCTGATGTCCATGCGATTTTGGTTTTATCTCTCTTCTTTGCGCCTTTTAAAAATTCGTTTAATAGTGATTGATGTTCTGCTGCATGGGGTATACTAGCCCTGTAAAAATTTATCATCCCTAAAAATCTTCGGAGCTGTTCAATGGTTTCTGGCCGAGGGTACTCTGTTATAGCCTTGACCTTATGGTCAAGGGGTCGTATGCCGTCGGTCGAAACCTGATATCCTAGAAACTCTATATTTTCTTTACCAAATTCACACTTCGCTAAATTTATCGTTATACCAAACTTTGAAAATCGGTCAAATACTTTTCGTAATTCTGCTAAATGCATTCTGTGGCTATCCATTGAGTCACTTGCAATGATGACGTCATCTATAAAATTAAATAAAAAATCTAGGCCTTCCAGAACCGTATTACTCATAAATCTCTGAAAGGTTTGACTAGCTGTTCTTAAACCAAAATTTAATCTTAAAAATTCAAAGAGTCCAAAAGGTGTTATTACCGCAGTTTTCTCAATGTCTTCAGGTGCAATTTTGACAAAATAATACGCTTTATTAATATCTAGCTTTGAAAAAATTTTCTTACCTGACAGTATGTATGTGAAGTCGTGTAGCCTCGGTACGGGGTAGCGATCCGGCTTGGTGATCGCGTTCAATCGCCTGTAGTCACCCACGGGTCGGATGTCCCCATTTTTTTCACCACAACATGTAACGGGCTGGCCCACTCGCTTTTCGATGGTCTACAAATCCCCATTTCCTGCATCAACTGAAATTCCTTTTTAACCTTATGATACCTATCTGGCGGTAATGGCCGCGCTCTCGCATGAACTGGAGGTCCCGTGGTTTCAATATGATGATATACATCATTCTTGAAATCACGGTCCATATTTTTAAATGACACCGGCTTAGTTATCTCTGGAAATTCTGCTAATAAATCTACAAAGGGGTGGTTCCTATCTATGGTTATAATTGACACCTGATCACACGTGGCTATGCTACCCAGCGTTAGTAAATTCGTCTCCTTATCGACTAATTTACGCGCACTTAGATCTACTACTAAGGTGTGATGCTCCAAAAAATCCGCACCTAATATCGGTTGGTTAACGTCTGCTACCACAAAAGTCCACCTATATGGCCGCCGTAGGCCTAAATTTACATGTAATGTTTTTGAACCGTAAGTTTTGATTTCACTACTATTTGCCGCAAATAACTTAAAGTCCGTATGTGCTGCTGATAACTTCTGCTTCTTCGTGGCAGGAATAACTGATATGTTCGCGCCTGTATCCACCAAAAATTTAAAACCATTTTCTCTATCATAAACGCTGAGACGGTGATTAATCCCCGGCACAAAACTCACCGCCGCCGTATTTTGTACCGCGTCTAGTTTTCCGTCTTCCATGCGCAGGGTTTCTCACACTTTGTCGCTCTAGCCCGGTAACGAAAATGCCACCTGCATAGCCAGTCCGGGTCCGCCGATGTTCTTGATCTTGTTCTCGAGCGCCCTCTTGATGGTGTACGGCCTCGGCCCCGGGAAGCGCTGCGACGCTGCTCACTAACCTCCTCGCGCAGTGCCGCTACTTCGAGGCTCAGCTTGTGCATCTGCACCAACATCTCGCTCACCGGCAGTTGGGTACCACTGGCCGCCGTGCTGACCTCCGCTACTTCACCTCCCCGGATATTCTCGATGATTTTATCCGCTATATTGGCCAAATTTTCCAGCGTCTGGTCTTGGCTGACAAGCAGCACCGATCTAACCGATGCTGGCAAACGGGCGAGCCACAAGTTGTGCAGAGTCTGCTCGGATATCTGTGCGTTCCTCCCCAGGTCACGCATCCGCCGCAGAAGCTGAGATGGTTTTTGCGTTCCCAATTCCATCTCACTCACTAATTTCTGGAACTGCCTTTCCGCGCATAAGTCCGGTAGACGCGAATGCACACTAATTGCAGCCAATTCTATACTAGGGTTAGACATACCTGCAGCCGACGATGTCAAATCACTTATATTTACTTTTTGCGGCGTTTGGAACATCACTATAAATAAACACTTAGTGTCCTTATTCACCACTTAAATTACTCCTTAATCTAACCAGTGCAACTGTCCTAGCAATCCCCGCACTCAAAACAGCCTCACTTAAAAACGCGGGTCACCACTGTACGCGGGGGGTACGTGTGCTCTCTAACTGTGGGGTGCGTACTATCTCTGCCTATACCCCGCAGTCTCTATGTGTGATTATACTGTAAGATGCCTCACGTCACAACCTAGTTCCTAATAACCTACGTATGTGACGTGGAATGTAATGTGCGTGTTCTCCTGACTGTAGTGAGCGTGGGGATCCTAATTGCACTGTGAGCTACTGCACCTGGCCCTACGCGAATAAAGAAAACCAATAAGTCCCAAAAAACCAACTAATTTATTCAGTAACTTATTAATTAAATTCCCCAAATCTAACACACAAGTTTACGGGCTGGCCAGTGCGCAGTAACTGACCGAGCGCCTAACATACTTCTCGCTTGCACGCTAAACTGCTGACATGACTAACCTCATTCGTACTTACATGGTCCCTACACTGTGGAAATGCATTTACGCATCCCCTCCGTCAGTGACAAACGAAGGGGTATGTAGGACTCGCCGGGTGCTCAGATCTTAGTTGTGCCCGGAATACCGACTAAAACCACAGCGGCCCCTTCCACGCCTGTTAGCGGGGCGCCAGAGGGTCGTCTTTCGACATTCTACTCCGACGCCCCAGGCAGATGGCCAACCGGCCACGTCCTGTCGTAATCAAGGCGGTGGGAGAAGGTGAGCGTAGCGACGCCTCCTGCCCCCTGGTCGCCGCCGGCGGAGCGAGTCGGCGTGGGCCAACGCCTCACGTTCCCGCTCCGCGGCCTCCTTCCGTGCAATTACAGCCTCACAGAAGGAGGCAACGGCCGACCAGAACCCGTCACCGTCAAGCATTCGGCTTACTACGGCCGACAGCGACAGGTCTCTTCCAATTGCCATCGACAGGGCGTGGCGCTGGGGCCCCCAGGCGGGGCATTCCTCCAGAGTGTGGCGCACGTCACCAACTTGGGCGCCACACTCGTGGCATCCGGGGGCTCCTTCCCTACCAATACGATGCAGGTACTTACCGAAACACCCGTGTCCGGTAAGTACCTGCGTCAACCGAAAACTGAGGTTGCCGTACCTTCGATTTAACCAGCGGTGGAGGTGCGGTGCAACCGCCTCTAAAGTCTCCCGTCCTGCTCCGGGAGACTCCACCTCCCCCCTCCACCGCCGGATCAACGTCCTTCGAGCCGCTACACGCGCTCTGCCCAGACTCCTTTCAGAGATTTCCTCACCCCCGGCTCGCGCCGCAGCACGAAGCCAGTAGACCTCTGCCAGTGCCTCGGCCTGGAGAGGCCAAGGCGGGTCACCTGCCAGCAGTGTGGCTGCGGCCCAGGACACCGTTCGGTACCCCCTAATTGTCCTCACCGCTATGGCCCTCTGCGGACGTCGCAAGAGGGCGCTATTAGAAGCGTTAAGGGAGTCCGCCCAGATTGGTGCACCATACAGTGCCATAGACCGCAGAATACCACTATAAAGTCGGGGGCAGGACGACCCTGGGCCTCCAGTGTTTGGCAGAAGCCTACCCAAGGCCACGGCAGAATTAACTAGCCTAGGGGCGAGCTGGGCAAAGTGCAGCCCGAAATTCCACTTACTATCTAGGTGCAGACCCAGATATTTCATCTGGGTCTGCACCGGCACGGCAACCCCCTGCACCTGTAGGCATGCTCCTCGGGGGGGACCTCGGCGAGGGCCATGGAACAGGAGGGCCTCAGTTTTAGCTAACGAGACCCTCAGACCCAACATGCTGATCCGGTCAACGACGAGCGCGACTCCAACTTCCGCCGATCGGGTGGCCTCCTCGAAGCCGGTCCTCCTCACGGTGACGAGGGTGTCATCTGCATAGCAAACGACCCCCATCCCGGGAAGAAGCCGGCCCCGCAGAACTCAGTCGAATCCGACGTTCCACAGGATCGGGCCAAGGACGGATCCCTTCGACTCTATGATGGGGGCGCCGTGGGCACGGAGCTTGTTCCGCGCCCGTTGGTAAGGGCGCCCCCACGGATCCCTGTCGAGGCTCGCCAATAGCTCCTCGCGGGCCCTTTCTTTTGCCCGGCTGATGGCCAGCTGCAACTCCTTTTTTTGTTGCAATATTCTGTCCGCAGCTGGCCCTCAAGGACAGCGTCTCTGGCACTCCTTCCTCGGCACCGGACGTAAGCACGCCGCGCTCGGTTACTGGCCACCCGAAGATTAGCTATCTCGGATGACCACCAATAAACTTGTCGGCGCGGCGGCCTCCGCCGGGCCCTCGGCATCGCCGCGTCACACACTGCCGTGAGTGTATTCTTCATTTGGCCTGCGAGCTCATCTACGCTGTCGCTGCCCTGCCTGCCTGCAGAGCTCCAGCGCTGCACTATGGCAGACTCACGGGCCATTTCGTGGTCAAACTGACCCAATACCCATTTGGGGAGTCTGCCAGTCCCGCGCCGGGGCCCCGGTAGCCCCGGAGGGGTGGATAGCCTGAACTGGATGTATCGGTGATCCGATACATCCAGTTCACCTCCTCTTCCACTCTCCAGTCACACACACCCCGCGCAACATCAGGGGTGGCGAACGATAGGTCCACCACGGACCCCCCAGCTGCCGCACGCAGGTGTGGACAGTCCCTCTGTTGAGGAGGGACAGACCGGAGAGCAGGGACCACTCTTCAACGGCCCTACCTTTGGCATTCGTGGCAGGGTTCCCCCACGCCCGGGACTTTGCATTGAAGTCACCGAGGACAATAGTAGGCCTCGGCGACTGTCTGCGAACCGCGGCGCCGACAGAGTCCAAGAATAACTCGAACTCTGCCAGGCCGCAGTTGGGGGAAAAGTAGATACCTACTATGCTAAAGCCCCTCCACCCCGCCACGACATAGCCAGATCCTCTCTCAAGAGTGGAGAGGGGAGGGCCGACACTTCCTCTCGACAAGACAGCGACATCCTCATTAAGGTCCCCCACCCAGTTGGGCTGATGGGGGACAAAATATGACTCGCAAGCCACCGCCAGATCTATGCTCCACTCCGCCATGGACTGCAGTAGCAGGTCCTGAGCCCCAGCGGAGTGGTTCAGATTCGCCTGGAGGAAACCGACATTGTCACCTATTATGACGATATGCCGGTCTCCCCCTGGCCCAGGCGGCTTACTTCACTCGTGGGTGCGGCCCGAGGTCCTTGGGCCGCCACCAATCTCCCTTTTACTATGGGAGGCCTACATGACCTCCCACCCATGACATGCTCCGAGGAGCGTTTTGACGCCGTGCAGACCGCACAGCGGGGTGCAGCCACGCATGACGCTGATCGGTACCCGATATCGCCACACCGGTAGCACAGTTGAGACCGATCGACATCGCCTGGGCACAGCTGGCTCGTGTGCCCCAGTGCCAGGCACCTGAAGCACCGCAGCGGCAGTGGCTCCAGGGCCCTGACCTCGGCTGCGCTCCAGCCGACCAGGAGCCTCCCTGAGTCAGCGAGCGTCTTGGCCGCGGCAATAGGGCAGCGGATCTTGGCCATGCCCATTCCTCGAGGCCCGGTTTGGATGTCACCAACCCGGACCTCCTCGGCAGCGCAGTTGCAGGCGCGAACAACAGCGGCAATGATTTTTTCTCTAGTGACAGAGTCGTCCAGTCCCGTAACGCGAAGATCGGCGCACTTGACGGGACGGACAACATCCGCCACTCCATCCAGCGCTGTCCGAAGTTGGCCGGCCAGAGTTTCAGCCACCTCTGGTGACTGGGCCTTGGGTAGCTGAAGTACCCTGGCACCAGTTACGGACCGGCGCATCTTCAGCCCCTCGTTTATCCCCAGCGCGGGGAGGTCTATGGCCCGTTCCGCACGCAACATAGCGTCGGCATATGTAACCCCCTGTTTTTCAGCCGCCGGCTGTTATGTTACTATCACTACTGGCGAGCGAGGGGCCACGAGTGCCGACTTCTTCTTATGCCGCGCCTTCCTCTTCCTTTTGGGCGTAGCAGTAGATGCGACAGCGGGTGCGGCAGCGGGTGAAACAGTGGGCCCGACAGTTTCAGGGGGAGAAGACTTCTTTTCCCTCCCCTTCCGCACCACCGTGACCCAGCTTTCCTCCGACACAGGGACATGAGAGGCACTGGCATTTGGTGGGTTAGCCAGGGCTGGCAAGGCCTCTACCACCCTATTTGGGGCGGTATTGGGTGTCTCCTTCCGCCTGTCGGCAGCGAGCGGAGGCCGGAGGGGTCGTTCAGGAGGCAGTCGTGCCTCCATCGCTTCCAGGCGCGCGCAAACCATGGTCGTAAGACGCGAGATCGCGCGCGCCGTCTCCTCCGGCAGGCCAGCAGAGGCCTGTTCGGTGGTCGGAGCAGTCGCAGTAGGCCGTGCTACCACCCTGCTGCGTGTTGCTCAGCTCAGCAGATCCAGTCCCTGCCAGTAGCACAGCCGCCTCAAGCCGCACCAGTTTGGCCTGCAGCTCCTCGACCTTGGCATTAAGGCGGCTATTGTCTGCCCGCAGTTCGGCCACTTCCACCGTAAGACGGTCGTTAGCTGCCTTCAGTCGCTCCGTCTCTTCATTGGTGGAGCGCCTAGCCAGGGCTTCCACCACCCTCATGTTATCAGCGACTGCCTCCTTAGCAGCACGCACGAAGGTGCCCTTGATGTTCACAGACTTCGTGGCCACCTTGTTGATGATGGCTGCGTGGTCTTGGGCTCTCCTTTTAAGGTCCGCAACCGACAGAGTATTTACCTCCTCCGTCGATTCGCGGATCCTCAGAGAGAGCTGCTCGACCTCTTCCTCGGCCTGCAGCTCCCCTTCAGCGCGCCTCGCTCTTCGAGCGACAGCCTCCGATACCATTGGCCCTGGCGTCCCTGGGCGGTTCACGCCTCGACCCCTGCGCGAAGTTGTGACCTTCGGGGGAGGCATCTCCGTCGAGCTCCCGTCATCGGATGCAGCGCCCCCCTGAGATAGGGTACGCTTGCGCCAGAAGCGCGACGGGAGTGGCTCCAATAAAACCGCGACCTCCGCCGGCCGCATTGTGGGGACCGCCCTCGAGCCGCCCTCCTCGGTTGCAGACATTTCGGCGGCTGAGGTGCCTGCCGAGCTGCCCGCCACCGATCCGTCCCTTGACGATTGTCTTCCTCGCGGTCCGGGCTAGTAAGCCAAGACCCTCGTTCCTGAAATGGGCCGCGAGACATAACTACGATAATCAGGTTTACGATCTTGGGTGGGGAGGGGCCGCTGTGGCCCCGCCGTCCCCTACTCCAGAGCCAGGAGAGCCAGTATGGCCCCGCCAGCTCCAACGCCCTAGTCTAACCGCTGTGCCCTCTGCTGAGCCAGAGGGACACGCGGAGACCCATCCTGTCCGGAATTTTAGCCGCCAGCTACTGCCGACGTTGCCCGGGGTGCACCACTAGGAGGTAAACCGGCACCACACCCCTGCCAAACTGGTCAAGCTTATGGCTCTGTAGTTTGCACAGTCATAACGTGAACCCTTGTTTTTAAACAAGGGCACGATGACTGCGCTTCTCCAGTCCTTGGGAACCATTCCTGAGCTCCAACATAAATTGAGAAGCATCAGGAAGAATTCCCAGACACATGAGCCTCCAAGCTTGATCATCTCAGCAGACACCATATCAATACCCGCTGCCTTACCATTTTTCAAACTTCTAATAGCCCATTCAACTTCATCCATACTAATGTCATCAGAGGATGCCGGTACCGAATGCTGATCTGTTAGACCACATGTGGCACCAGCATCACCCTGAACATCCGCATACATGTCTCCAAAATATTCACTCCATCGGCTTAACACATCTTGTGTTTGCGTAAGAATGTCTCCACCTTTAGACCTTATTTTATTCATTCTGAAAGCTGACCAACCACTCCCGAGATTTCTTCACCTCCCTCCAGAAAAGGTGAAAAAAGAAAATTATAATTCACAAATAATAGATGAATTAAATTTCTTGAATTATCAATTAAACAGAAAATTATTAATGAACCCTTAATTGGGCGCGTGGGGTGTCATACACCCTTTTTTATTTAGGTGGGCAAAAATATCCTACCTCACACCCCGCTGCTCGGGGAGACAACGGGGTAGTGTGGGACTCTCACTCACTAAAAACCCACCGTGCACCCTCACCCGCCCTTACTGCGGCGGATCACGGGTACCGCGTCGTATCGACCGCGATCCGCAGGCGGCAGCCCCTTCGGACACCCTCTCTTGTGCGACGCCCCGCGCATATGGACGTCACACCTTCGCGGTAGGCTTCCGCGGACGGCAGGGTACTCCCCGACCCCGCTGTCCGCAGCCTCGGCTAGGGCGGCATCAGGCGCAGGTAAGCGCGCGCACGCCGCCCCGCGCGGTGGCGGCGAGTCAGGTCCGCGAAGGAGGGTTCCTCCCGGGACCTTTCCACCGCTCCTTCTGCGAGAGGTGTCATACACCCCAACGCAAGTTTCTTTCCCGGTAGGTGAATAATTGTTAACTTTGTTATTTATGGTCTAAAACAAAGACTGGATGGACAAATTATTTGTGAAAGTGGAAAAAGAGAGCTTTACTGCGAGCAGGATCCAATCCTGCATTCCATCCAATCCGGGGAAGTGCTCTGAACCGCTAAGCTATTGCAGTCACCTAATAGTGACACCCAATCTCCACTTCTCATTTGTTTTAGATGTCTTTAAAATTGAATGCTCTAAGTGTCTAAACACGTGTGTAATGATCATATCATAGTAGAAAGAGTGGGACTGTTGGGGACCCCACTCTTTCTACTATGATCGTAGTCTGCCAAAATTGTAACGTTTTACGTTAACTAGAATGAATCTAAACAAGTATTTATAAAAATTATTCTTTATTATTTAAAAATATATTAACTATTGATTATTTGATCTATATTTTTTAGCATTTGACATGCTCCGCCACTTTTTAAAGCACAAATTATTTGCGAATAAGGAAAAAGAGATTTTTTGTACTAGCGAGAATCGAACCCGCGTCTTTTCCAATCCGGGGAAGTGCTCTAAGCCACTGAGCTATAGTACAGGTCTTTCGACCATCCCAATCTCCTTATCACATTTGTCTTTACGACCAACGCCATCTATCGGAAGCATTTACACGCATTAAACCGATATAGTAAGTTTAATTTTGCAATTAAAATTCATACTATTAATTTGATGGCGCGATTTTTTAAATATTTTTGATCTATATTTTTTAGCATTTGACATGCTCCGCCACTTTTTAAAGCACAAATTATTTGCGAATAAGGAAAAAGAGATTTTTTGTACTAGCGAGAATCGAACCCGCGTCTTTTCCAATCCGGGGAAGTGCTCTAAGCCACTGAGCTATAGTACAGGTCTTTCGACCATCCCAATCTCCTTATCACATTTGTCTTTACGACCAACGCCATCTATCGGAAGCATTTACACACATTAAACCGATATAGTAAGTTTAATTTTGCAATTAAAATTCATACTATTAATTTGATGGCGCGATTTTTTAAATAATTTGATCTATATTTTTTAGCATTTGACATGCTCCGCCACTTTTTAAAGCACAAATTATTTGCGAATAAGGAAAAAGAGATTTTTTGTACTAGCGAGAATCGAACCCGCGTCTTTTCCAATCCGGGGAAGTGCTCTAAGCCACTGAGCTATAGTACAGGTCTTTCGACCATCCCAATCTCCTTATCACATTTGTCTTTACGACCAACGCCATCTATCGGAAGCATTTACACGCATTAAACCGATATAGTAAGTTTAATTTTGCAATTAAAATTCATACTATTTGATGGCGCGATTTTTTTAAATATTTTTGATCTATATTTTTTAGCATTTGACATGCTCCGCCACTTTTTAAAGCACAAATTATTTGCGAATAAGGAAAGAGATTTTTTTTACTAGCGAGAATCGAACCCGCGTCTTTTCCAATCCGGGGAAGTGCTCTAAGCCACTGAGCTATAGTACAGGTCTTTCGACCATCCCAATCTCCTTATCACATTTGTCTTTACGACCAACGCCATCTATCGGAAGCATTTACATGCATTAAACCGATATAGTAAGTTTAATTTTGCAATTAAAATTCATACTATTTGATGGCGCGATTTTTTAAATATTTCAATTCTCACGAAAAGTTGTAACGACACTTTTTGCTTTTTGTTTGTTTTTGTTATATTTTTTTATTTGTTTTTTTGTTATATTTTTTTATATAAGTTTATATTACATTATATTTGTTAATATAAAAAAATATTATTATAACTTAAAAAAAAAAAATACAATTCCTTCACTAATTAATCGAAAGGAACTTCGTACATCCGGGTGTCCCGTGACACCTCTCAAGTTTTGATGTGAAACATCTAATGCGGAGGGAGGGTAAAATCGGCTGTTAGCGCGGCGACGAAAAAAAAAAAAAGCATATCTTGCAAGTAAAATTTGACACACTTCCCGGTTTCTGATTGAGCTGAAATTTTACGCGCATGTGTATATCACGTGATAATGCAATATTATGATGACATGGAGCTGATCTGATGATGGAGCTGGAAGGTGGACATGGGAATTCTATAATGAAACGGCGCAACCCCATCGAGTTTGGGCTCGTATGATTCGTCTTGCCGAGTACTTTGTGTCTAGTTGCTATCCAGGGGCTGATGATGAAGCTGGAAGGTGGCCACAGTAACTCTATAATGAAATGAGGCAACCCCGTCGAGTATGGACACGTTTGATTCGTCTTGACGAGTACTTTGTCAAGTTATGATCATTTTATTTCTACAAAATAATTTCGATGTTTTCACATCTGCTAGACGTCCCGCGACGTCGCTTTTTTTTTAATTTTTAGATAGAATTTTATTTTTTTATGATACAGCATTAAAAAATACATACAACCCTAAATTTTCAACCCTCTACGATCAACCCCTATTTTTTGTTTGTTAATTATAAACTTTAATGTTTTTGGCAAGACTTTTATTTTTATTTTGTCATGACAGAATAAAAAATATTATATTAAATTTTGTATTACTCTCAATTTTTCACCCCTCTACGATCACCCCTATTTTTCCATCGCGATTTTTATTTTTTTATTTTTAATTATATCCTTTATGTTTTTTTTCTCAATTCAATTTGATCTTCTGCCTTCACCGGTCGATAACTGATCAACTATCAATCGATCAGTTATCCCCACTAGATATCTACCGTTGTCACCTCTCATCCAGCAAATATCACGGAGTAAGGATGAGAACGAAGCCGGTCTCCTGTCTTACTCACTATACAGATTCCGATCATTTTTTTTTAGTTTTATTTGTGTAGGTATCGATCGTAGCAGTGACTGTTATACGTATTATTTTAATTTTTCTGTGCAACTCTCACGTTAATTTTACTCTCATCGTAAATTTATTATTAATTTCCAGTGCAATAATTATTTATTCGCAATTTATTAATAACTGATAAAGACAGTTTTAAGTATTAGTTAATTAAGTGATCTCATGTAAGTAAACACGTGTTGTGAGCTCCCGCCAACAACGGCCATTACCGTACCTGTATATATAGTAGGTACTTAACATTTTTTGGAAATGGTTTTAAATCAAAACGAAAACGTGTACGTGTTTGATAAATATACCTGTTTTATTATTGTGAAAAGTAAGTCAAATAATAAGCAAACTAATACAATATTAATTCACTGTTTTTCACCAATACACTGATAGAAGGATTTATTAATTACTAATAATTTAATTTATTTGAAGACAATTTTAATAAATATTTATTTACATTCAATAAAAATTTATTTGGGAAGTGTAAAATATGAAATCGAAAATAAGTCACGAGCAGTATTTGAACCTGCATCTGCTGGATACCGTCCAGATGCTTTGCCAATTCAGCCATCGTGACAACGGTTTAATTGTTTTTGTGCGCTACCCTAATTATTTTTCTAAAATTAAAGTAACTTAAGTTAGTCCTTATAACAACAGCTATCTGCTAGTGAAAGTCCCGTCCAAGTTCCGGAGGTTAACTATTCCGGAGATTTTATTCATTCATACCATTTCACGGATTTTTTTGCGGAACCCTAATTGTTTTTCCAAAATAAAAGAATCCTAAGTTACGCGCTGTAGCAACAGCTATCTGCTAGTGGAAGTCCCGTCCAAATCGGTCCAGCCGTTTCGGAGATTCGTCTGCCACCGTTGGCAATAAACAAAATATCTTTATAAATTATAGCCTATGTGTTATTCTGATGTATAAGCTATATTATTGTAAAGTTTCATTAAAATCCATTCAGTAGTTTTTGCGTGAAAGAGTAACAAACATCGTCACAAACTTTCACGTTTATAATATTAGTAAAATTATTTGTGAATAAGGAAAGAGATTTTTAGTACGAGCGGGAATCGAACCCGCATCTTTTCCAATCCGGGGGACTGCCTCTAAGCCACTGAGCTATCGTACTGACCTATTCGGTCATCCCAATCTCATCACATTTGTCTTTACGACCAACGCCATCTATGGGAATACATTTACATGCATTAATCCAATATAGTAAGTAATAGTATTAATTTTAATTTCAAAATTAAACTTCACACGCTCACTTCTCATAATTGGGTTGGTGAAATCGGTAGAGCAACAAAATCTCGGAGTGGCTGTGTTGTGACTGGGCTTCCGACTGCGTTTGTGAACACTGTTAACTAAGATTATTCAAAACCAAAACAAAATATTAAAATTAAAATCTTGTTTCTATCTTTTCAGTTCTTCAATGATTGAATTTAATAAAGATATCAGATATTGACGCAGGCGGGTTCTTCTTTAATACTTTTTTTTTATTTAATAAAATTTATAAATTAATTGCGTTTATTTTCTTAATTGACACTAAAATTAGGTTAATTATTTAATGACTTACTTAATACAATAAAACAATATGTTGCATAAGTCATGTTTTATGAAAAAGGTAAAGTACAAGGTACAAGTATATTAATTGTGTGAGTGCACCCGCTAGCGTACCTACTGGTGACGAGATCAATACAGGGGAGGCGGATTCGTTACTCTTCAACAGCCACACTGATATAAATACCTACATATACGACATCTAAAGTTCTACTCACAAACTAGGAAATACTGAGGGTAAAAATTAAATGCACTTATAATTATTTGCAATATGCAACCTGTTCTGGCTTCACTATGCTTGAACACTTCAATAACAAATAGCTAGTTTTCGCGGTAAATGGGTATACATATATTATAAATAATGAACACTTAAGTCTATTATTACAAATCTAATAATACAATAAACGAACCGCTCGTACGTGACGAAAGCCATATTTTGGGATCATTGATCACCTGGTGATCCTCAACGTACTACAGAAGCCGGCGGTTAATAACCTTCTCTAGTACCTTGGAGAGTAGGAATGTCCTCACGAATGCCTTGGGAATCGGGTGAACATGGGTTACCTTCCAAGAAGCTGTGAAACTCTGTGAGAGACGGTACAGGCACGTAAGGGCGGGGGTTAACTCAGGGACGCATGTTTCTGCAGTGGTTGGAAACTAGACTCGCAGAAATTACCCTGTGTTACCTTGGCGAGTGACCAAAAAGCACAACTCCCAGTGGGATAGCTTGTAAGCCACTCGCCAATTCTAGAAAGTGCTCTGCCTTGTCTTTGGCAATGACTTGGATCTGGAATCAGCATAAAATTTTTGCTTCTCCTTTTAGTGTTCCATCCATCCATCAGCCTTTCGACGTCCACTGCTGGACATAGGCCTCCCCAAATTGGGGGTATAGTGCCGTAATCACCACGCTTGGCAGGCGGGTTGGCGATCGCAGTGGATGTTGTTAATACTCGAAGGAGTGCTGCTGCCCCCTCTCCCCGGAATTCCCTTAGTCGGCTCTTACGACTCCCATTGGGGGAATTTAGCATTCGGATGCTGACTATTCCTGGCCCTAGGGTCCCTAAAGGAAAAGCACTTTGTTCTCTGTTGTTATTCTGTGACTCTGTTCTTATTCACAAGTTCATAAAGAGCACAAGATAAACAACAACTTTTGTGGTTGAGGCATTAGGCATCTCATTTACTAAGAACACTTGACTCACTAAGCAACATAATTAGTTTGCCTACAAAACAATACTTATGGCTCAGTAAAAAGAAAAATCATAATCACATGTTTATAGTAAACAACATTGGCAGACAAGTAATTAATAGTTACTTAATTATAATAAAATTTGTCACAAAGAACTGGTACATTAACAAGTTACACTTAACATGACTACACATACTACTGCAGGCTGTCTGTCCTAAACAATAACATATGTGACAAAATATACTTCTGTAAACCATTTTGATTACTAAATCAAATGTTAACAACTAATGTTAATTATTTCAAGTTACATATTATCAGTACATTGTTCTCAAATTCTTGTATTTGAATAAATAGTGAGACAACTTTAATAGAAAAAAACTGACCCTTCATTAGATCATCAAATATTTATATACAAACTCTGACTTGGTAGTATACATATTGATTGGTATTTTAGTACTGACCTGCCCAGCTACATTAAAGAACACATAAAATAATTATTATTTATATTGTAAAAAGGGAAAAAGAGAACTTTTCTGCAAGCAGGATTCAAACTTGCATCCAATCCCATCCCGGGAAGTGCTATGGACCGCCAAGCTATCTCTGTCACCTATAACGGTGACCCTTTTAGATGTCTTTACAACCCATGCCATCTATTAGATGCATTTACAAACATTATTCCAATATAGTACAGTAGTATACATTATTAACCAAAAAAACAATTATGCAAATTGCCTCAGGAAATTTAGTGTCATACAAAAAATTTATACATAAAACTCTTCCTTATTTATAGTTAGTTAATGAAATATTTTTTCCTTAATTCTGTGAGCTTTTTCTGATGACAAGAATTCTCTGACAAAAAAAAAAATTTGATATTATTCATACCATTATCTGCTCCAATGTTATTAAATCTACAATATTAAAAAAACATATTTATAACCTTATAAAAATGTGTACTTTGCAAATAAGGTATGCTACTTTTCAGGTAACATTCCATATTCTATCAGAAATCTTTCTACATCTGTAGCATAGAAATCATTACCAAGTTCCAATGCCAATTGTACAAAATTGCCGATAATTTGACCTCCTTTGTACACTAACAGAGCTGGGACTCCTTCCACACGAAAGTGTCTGCTTAACCCAGCCATGTCTGCAGCAATGCGACAAAATTTTATTGTTGGGTAGTCTGCAGCTAAGATTTTCAGACAACCATCCATAGTGTCACATGCTAGCGTGATTCTGTTATAAATATGAATAACTACTGTCACCTTTGAGTCCTCTTTATCAATGGCATTCAGGAACTCGTCCTGCGTGTTAAGTGTGATTACGGCGCCAAATTTAGGCACCTTTTGCAACTGTGCCATTAGTTCCTGCATACGTTGCTTCTGGTATTGTAAAAGAATGTCTTCATCCATCAACTCGGTCAACTCATCCTCTAGTTCATCTTTTTTCTTATCTAGAGCAGCTTCTCTTTCGGGTTTTACGGTCAGAGTGAGTTTCTTAGCTAACGCAATACGCTCTTTAACCAATTCTGCGCGGTTTTCTGCTTCTAGTTGCTTGAATCGTCGCCAATCTTCTAAAACCCCTTTCGGGCCAGTATTGCTGGCCTGCCCGTTCCAGTTATTGATGGCCGGTGGTTCAGCGATGGCCGAAGCCTGGTCGATTGGTGAGTTTCCTTCCTCGTCACCACTTTTGTCGCAGTCAGATTCACCTTCATCTTCACTGCTGCTGCAGTAATTTTGGAGCTTTTCTCCTAGAAGTTTATCTTCCAATGTAGCCATATCTAACCACACTAAACTGTAATGAGATAATTAAAATTCACTCTAAAAACTAGTTTAACCTAAATAACTAATTATAAAAGTAATATTATTAATATTTTTTTTTATAATTTTTTTTTTTTTTGCCATAAGACAAAGAGTAATACGTATAACCAAGAAGATATAATATTTTTTTATTAATTTGCTTAAGACATTGGCAGACCCATCAGCCTAACAGTAACATAAACATCGTTATTCTCTCATCACACGAAAGTTTAATACATAAAACAAGTTGTAGTCGAAGTCAGTCATATAAAATTAGTCAGTCAATTAATCGTGTCTTGGAAAAACTTAGGCTAGCAAATCTCACGATTAACTTAGATAAATGCAAGTTTTTTAGGAGTAAATTAAGCTACTTAGGATACGTTGTCGACTCACAGGGCCTACGTACTGACCCTGAAAAGGTAAAAGCCATTCTAAATTACCCGACTCCTACTAATAAAAAGGAGGCTAAGAGATTTTTGGGCATTGCTTCCTGGTATAGGCGATTTATACCTAATTTCAGTACGATAGCAGGGCCTCTAAACAAAATGACCTCAACAAAAAAAAACACACCTGCCTTTCAGTGGTCACAGGAAGCTGAAAAGGCTTTTCTTAACTTAAAGTCCCTATTGGTTCAGGCTCCCGTGCTGGCCTGTCCTAATTTTAGCCATCCCTTTGAGGTTCATACAGACGCTAGCAATTATGGCATTGAAGCCATGTTAGCCCAAAGAATAGACGGAGCCGAACACCCAGTTGCTTACATGAGTAGGTCTCTTACTGGGCCCGAAAGAAACTACAGTGTAACGGAAAGGGAAGCGCTTGCTGTTCTGGTTGCTCTAGAACACTGGGGTTGCTACCTTGAGAATGGTCAGCCTTTTACGGTATACACCGATCATGCTGCTCTTAAGTGGTTTCTTTCCCTTACTAACCCAACAGGCCGCCTCGCGAGATGGGGTGTTCGCTTATCTTCTTTTAACTTTAACCTAAAACATCGCCGTGGGAAGGATAACGTTATTCCAGACTCTCTTTCTCGAACAATAGCCGTAGCTGATATTTCTCTGAGCCCCAACCTTGCACAAACCACTAAGGATGAAAGGTACCTTAGAGTTTATCATGGTTGTCTTAACTCTCCGTCCAGTTTTCCAAATTACTCCGTAGAGAACAATGTTTTGTACCGCTGCATTCACAGTAAAAACCCACGAATTTAATTGGAAGTTTGTACGAGTAGTACCATTAGAAGCCCGTGATGAAATCTTAACTCGGAATCATTCTGAACCAATTTCAGGCCACTTCGGGGTGTTCAAAACATACAAACGTCTTGCACTTCGTTATTACTGGCCTGGTATGTATAGGGATGTTGTCAAATTCGTCTCTAATTGTGAGATATACTTAGCCTATAAGTTGCCTACTCAGGGAACTATAGGTAAAATGGGTAGACCTAAAGAGTGTAGCAGACCTTTTCAGATGCTATCTATAGACTTGGTTGGCCCACTACCTAGTAGTAGAAAGCAGCATTGTTACATTTTTGTTGTTACGTGCTGCTTCTCTAAATATTGCTTACTATTTCCACTGCGTAGAGCTACTGCGGAGATAGTCTCTAAACACTTGGAAGATGGTCTTTTCTTAGTCCACGGGGTTCCTCAAACAATAATTCTAGATAATGGCTGTCAATTTGTAAGTCGGAAATTGGACAGTTTATTTAGGAAGTATTAAGTGCCCAACATTCATTTTACGCCCAAATATACTCCCCAGATTAACACAATAGAGAGGTACAACAAAACTATTGTTACGGTCATATCGACCTTTGTCGAAGATGATCACAGGGCCTGGGACGTAAACTTGCCTAAAATACAATTTGCCATCAACAACTCTGTGAATGAAAGCACACAGTACACTCCTGCATTTTTGGTTCACGGTCGAGAGCTAGTAACATGCGGGTCCCATTACATTGAAAATGATACCTCAAATGATATAGTTTTCTTGCCCCGGGATACATATGCCGAAAATTTAGGCCATTTGTCTGGCATCTTCGATAATGTTCAAGCGGCACTTTGGCGTAGCCATCTGAAAAACTCACAGCACTATAATCTAAGAAGAAAGGAGGCAGAATTTAATATTGGCGATGTAATCTGGAAGCGTACCTACTATCAAAGCGATAAAGATAAACGATTCACTAAAAAGTTAGCCCCAAAATTTGTTAAATGTCGCGTAGTCATTAAGCGATCGCCATTAGTTTACGATCTAGAGGATATGACGGGCAACACTTTAGGTACCTGGCATATTAAAGATTTAAAATTAATTAATTTTCAAAAAAAGTAACAACCTAAGAACCCTATGCGGTGTCCGGGTTAGAATAGAACCGACGCCTTTCATTCCGGCGTGTCGTAGGAGGCGACTAAGGGACTACACTATGCACTATACTATACACCACACTTAACACTACATATTTAACACATCTAACATATTACTCTAGATACCTATAACTTTCATTCAACATTCCTAACAGTTAATGATAGTATTTATTTACACTTAAATTTATTTAAGTATACTCGATAGATTTGTTAATTAAAATTGAAAGCCAGCACCGAGAGCGGTTTGTTACTCTAAAAAAAATAAGCCTTAGTACTAATCTTAATAGAAGCGGGTGGTGACTTCAATCAATAAATATTTTTACCGTTCGGCTTACCATCCATATGCGACCTACAGCCTCGAAACTGAATTTTGAGTAACCAGTACCTGCTAAACTACGGGTTACTCTGTCTAAAAGTTGTCATGTAACCCACTGATGGTTTTCACGACTAGTATGCAAGAAGTGACGTATGTCAGGTTTTTGGGGGTATGCAAGAAGTGAGTGTTGATGAATGCGAGTAGAAGTTTAGTTAAAGACGCTTGGCAAGTTCTGAGAAGGATTTTACTCAGGTAAAATCCTACCGTGTGAGAGGGGTATTGTAACGATGCGCCTTAAAGCTGACCGTTACATAACTAATTAAAACCAGCCATGACCGGGGGCGTGTGCACCGCCCGTAAAGGGAAAAGTCCCTCGACCAATTCAGAGAGGAAGCCCGGCTGGAGGGTCTCCGTTTGGGGCCTGGGCGCGGAGCTTGTTAAGCACCGCGTGGTACGGGCGTCCCCAGGGGTCACGCTCGAGACCTTCCAGCATCTCCTGCCTTTTCGCATCTTTGGCGCGACAGATGGCCAGCTTAAACGCGGCACGCGCACTGCTGTACGCCGCATACAGCTGGCCCTCCCGCTCTTCGTCGCGGATTCAGCGACATCGGCTGCGGGTGTAGGACCTCCGGGCACGAATACAGGCCGCACGGAGGTCAACCAGCTCCAATTTAGGTCCTACCAAACTTTTGTTTCTGGCGCTCTTAGGCGCCTTCATAATCTGTGGAATCGATGTACCTTTATTCAGCCATTAGTTTAGCTGGACAATCTAGAGCACCCGTAGAGTGGTTATGTGGCTTTTTATAGTGCATGCAAGTAGCACATTTGGCTTCCTCAGATTTCTTTGGGCATTCTTTTATCGTATGGCCTTGTTGTCCACAGTGTCCACAGGTGCTGGTTGTTTCACGGCATGACTTGGCCACGTGGCCATATTGCTGGCACTTGTAGCACCGAGTGACCATAGTATAGTCCCTGACAGGGCAAGACGACCAATTTATAAATACTCTTTCTTTCTTTATGAGAGCCTTGCGAATCACTGCTGGAACTTCTATAATGTAGTTGCAGGTATCAGCATCCCTCCTGCCAGACTTATGACTAAGTTTGACGGTTGAGAGAAACGATTCTAACGTTGAGCTCTGAAGGTCATCGGTAAGATTTTGTCTGTACACATATGTCAACACCTCTTTTTCCTGCATTTCCGAGGGCACATCAATGATTACAACCCGTGGATTTCTTTTATGAGACTCGTCAACTGTGAGACCTGAACTCTTTAATTGTTCAAACCGCTTCAGCTTTTCAATGTCATCCTTCCTATCAGTGCTGATGATGACGCCGCCATTCTTGGTCTTCCGCAAGCCCCTTACATGTAGTTGCATCTGTTCAGGCCGGATAATTTGCTGTACCAGAGTCTTTGTTTCTTCGCTGGTCTTTAATTTGTCCTGAGGGTAAATGGCCACTGCACTTACGTTTGAAGGCTGAACAAATTTGCTGGGTCCCTTTTTAACCATTTCAGCAAAGGAGGTTGATGGGGCTGATTTTGACGCTGCTTCTTCGATGCTGGCTTTGATCTCTTGTAGCCGCTGAGTTAGGTCAACTTGGTCTTTCAGGTCCTGTGCTGAGGAGTGGGCTTGGATGACTTTAGACTTGAGCGACTGATATTGAACCGCCAATTGCGAAGTGGCATGTCCTACCTTATGGCATAGGGTTGAAATTCGAACTTTCTGCTCAGCATTCAGTTTCCCTTCGGTGGTAATGTAGCACACCTCGTTTAGGCATTGCTCTATGGTCAACAGCCAGTTTTGTATTTTTGCCCTAGAGATCATTTCAGGTGGCGCGTCCCCTTTGAGGGGTCTTGGTGGGGGAGCAGGGGCAGGTGAGACCATTGCAGGTGGCGTACGAATAGTCCGTGCACTTCTGGAGAAAGAACTATCCATCTCAGATGTACACTTATAATAATTATCTTCAATATAGTCTCAGTTGATTCATATTACCGTACATAGTTCAGTTATTACCTAGTGACACAAATAACACTTTCTTAGGCAAACGAGGTCACGAGTCAGCAAATAATTGTATTAATTATTAAATTTATAATAAGTTACTAAACGTCCGTCTTTCTCTACGATCAAGATGTCCAAGTTGGAGTTAAAGACCTTGTGGATTAATATGGATTATATTATTATTTTATAAGATACAACAAGATAGCACTATACAATCTACATTTTACAACACAACATATCAAAGAATAATGCAATGCGTACAGAGTAGTTTGGATGTCCGGGCCAGCGCTGCACCAATACTCCTCCTCACTGGTCCATTAGGGAAGCAAGCCAAGAAGACGACGCAGTTCTTCCAGTCTGGGAGCAGGAACACCCTTCGTCAATATATCAGCCTCCATTTTTGCAGTGTCTAAGTAGCTAATATCAATCAAGCCTTGCTGCACACATTGTCTAATAAAGTGATATTTAATTTCTATGTGTTTTGATTTTCCACTAATAATTGGGTTCTTACACAATGCCTGTGCAGCCTGATTATCACTATAAATAATAATTATGTTTTGGTTAATGCCTAATTCGTTTCATTTTTTTTTAAGATGCAATGCTCCCTTGGTGACTTTGGTGAGAGCTATATATTCGGCTTCCGCTGTAGAAAGTGCCACACATCTCTGTTTTCTAGATTCCCAGCTAATACATGCATTTGCATATTTAAAACAATAGCCAGAGTATGACTTTCTATCATTAGTACATCCAGCCCAGTCGGCATCTGCCATGCCATATAAATGACTGCCTGATTTCTTGTATTTTATACCAACATCTTTAGTGCCTTGTAAGTATCTAAGTACACGTTTTACATGTTTAAAATGTTCTTCATCATAACAATTATTGAACTGTGATAAGTAACTAATTGAATACGCTATGTCAGGTCTAAATGCCACAGCCAATTACATAAGTGCACCAATTAAATTTTGATAAGGTAAGTTTAGGTCACATTTTTCACTTCTATTTAGCTTTAAGTAGGGGTCTATTGGTGTTCTGACAGATTTGCAGTTTTTCATTTTATATTTCTGTAACACCTTTTCTATGTATTTTTTCTGACTTATTTTGAATCCATCATTATCTTCAATTATTTCTAGACCAATGCATTAACTAAGTTTTCCCATGTCTTTAATTTCAAATATCTGATTTAATTTTTGCTTTATGTTTTTCATAATGTCTTAAAAATATATATAAAAAATATCTAAAAACTTATAATATAATACTTTCTGATATTTACGCGAATGTTACACATTTTGAAATAAAACTACGTTTACGGAATCTATCGCGTTTACTTGATTTTACTCCTATCCCGACGTTTCGAATACTTTACAGCATTCATGATCACGGGTGGACTTAGATGATAGACGTCCAAGGTTGATATGTTATTTCAACGGTTTCATCTACCCACAGTATATGATTTTACAAAATTAATAATAAATAAACCAAAAATTACGTTTAACCATTAATTATTAGTAACGTTATCAATTTACTTAGTCGATTTTTAATGAAACAGACTAAATTTCTACCATAATATTTATACTGTGGACACAAAACTGTTGAGTAAGACAGACTCGTAAGCGCAATGCTACAGCGAATAAAAGCGTTTCGCGCCATTTTGAGTATCATGTTTCAGTTCAGTGGCGTCGTTCGTCGCATGTGTACATTACATTAGAAGCAAGAGCGGTCAATAAATAGTTATAATCTTTAGACAAATGTCTGTAGAATGTGCTAAAAGTGTTTTATTATGTGTTCATTGTGTATTTTTTAAATGCAAACATAAAAATTTTTGAAGAACTTCCGAGCGGGTTCATGCTAAGAATTCTGTAGAATTGTTTATATAATACAATTCTAAATGTACATTTAAACAAAGTTTTATTGCTTGTAAAATTGTTAATAATTATTTAACAACGTTTGAAAATAATAGTTTCGTATTGTATGTGATTTCTAAAAAATCAGTTTCATTTTGACTACTCGACCGTAAGTACTATACACAGCGTTATCTCCAAGATTAGTCAATTGAAAGTAACAAAGCGCCCGCCAAGCGCACAGTGTTTGCTTTGGCAAAAGCCGCCATTTGTTTATATTAGTGTAAAATGTCGTTTTTGTTTAGATAATAGTAATGTGTACGTGAAGTGAAATATTAAAGTGATTGACAATGAAGTGTGCTAGCTAATACAATAATTGAAATTACAAAATTTCAATGGAAAAATATAAAACTGTTTTAAATAATTCGGCAGATCGTGAGAAATTAGGTAAGTACTAGATTTAAATAGATTTTTTGTAGTTTAGAAAAAATTTAAGACTTCATAATTCACTTGTATTCGCTAGTATACTTCACAAGGAATCTTGTGATATACGCAAAATAGTATATAATTATAAAAATAACGAGATATCGACATTTTTATAAATTGATATCCAGAAAAAACAGGTAAATGGGATGCTTAAAGGGTTAAGCTGGAATAACGTATGATTATCCTGAGTTTTTGAGCGATTGCCGCGCGTTATTTGTTTAGATGTACTTATAGTTTTTGATTTTAAATTATTCGTGGTGTTTGTTTGTTGTGTCTGTTTGTTTAGTGTATTATAAAACTGTAAATAAAATTTTGTTGTAGTATAGTGTAAATAATTTTAGTTTAGATAATACCTTTAAAAGTCTACTTAAATTTAATCAAAAATTTCATTGGGTTAGTAGTTATTGACATTTTAGTGTATAAAGTGTATTAGTAAGGATTGACCCAATTCTGAAGTCCACGCAGACGAAGCCGTGGGTAGAATCTAAATACATATATCTTAGATCACAATTTCAATTCACTTAGTAGACAGTAATCTATTGTTAAGATTGTTAACTGCTCAACGCGCGTACATAGCTATATGCGCATATATATGTAACCTCAAATAGCGCACGATGTGCTATACGACGATAATCAAAAGATATCGTTTAATATATTAAAGCGTAAAAAATAATAGACGTTTTAAAAATAGCACATCGTTATTTAACGTTTTTAATAAATAGCCGTTGCGAACACTCCTACCAATAATCCACTCCCCTGTCCACTTTGACTTGACTAACTAACTTACTTAACTAACTTATATGACTGACTTCAACTTAGCAGTGGGTGATGACGAGTGGTTAATGTCGATTGTTTCAAACATCTCGATTACTTTCGATTGTTTTCATTCCATTTCATTTCAGTCGATGGTTACTTTTCGATTGTTCAAACATCTCGTCATGGTTCATGATTGTCTTCATTCATAGTTTTCACTCGGCTCGGCGCTTACTTATCGAGTCCCTACTGACTTAATTCATGTTTGAAGGATCAACCAATCGTAATCCATAATCGCATCGAGTCCAAACCAAAGGACTTATTTGTTTGTACCATCATAAAAAATGAGCGAAATTAAAATCTAATTTTGGATCGCAGATTTAGGTTTGGTCTTTGGAGTATGGTGTTATATTATGGTTTCATAAAAAATGTTATACCTAAATATAAGTAATAAAATAGCTAAGTAGGTATGTATTATAATGAAACAAGATTTATATTAAAGATTATATCAATGTCTTAATGTAAATTATTTTAATTTTATATATCAATAAAAATAAATATTAAATCAATTTGTCAGTATTGATTTTGTACCAATTCGATCGTCAATCAATAGTTTATATTTTGTACTAGAATATAGTAGTGTAGGCAATAAACGATACCATCAAAGCATCGTACTTCTTGAGCCAATGAAGTTGACTAGGAACAATCGAACATCTCGATTGTTTTCTGGCAGAACGAGACAATCGTTTGTTCGAATAAAAAATGTTAACGAATGCGATTCATTCGATTATTCAAATATCTCGACATCGCCCATCGCTGCTAAACTAAACTATGACTTGTTTAATGAATTAAACTTACCTGTGATCAGAGAATATCTGCGATATTTATGTTACTATTAGGCTGATGGATCTGCCAATGCTTTACCCAAAAAAAAATAAAAGTTAACCTATAATCAGAAAAGCTGTTTACAGCTGTTTATGGCTGAACTTTTAAAGTTTCATTTAGAGTAAAAACTATATAATTGAATTAAATAAATGAGATAATCATTATTAACATAAAAGCTTACATCCAATAGTTAAAGCTTGAAAATGAGTGAGTTTCAACTGTAAGCTAAACAGCTGACATAAAATATGTAACATTGTTTGTTATTTAAATCCCATATTTTTAGGCCATATTCTAGAAAAGCTCCGCATGGTGGATCCAAATGATAGTAGTGCTGTAAAGAATAACATTAGTACGTTCTTTGAAAATGTCATGAAACATACAGAAGTTAATTGTAACGCGTGGCTACGTATGTTGAACAGCGTCATAACCCGGTAATATACTTAACCTCTTTTGACCTGCTCGCTTCTAGCATTTTTCTTGGTCTCTAAATTATAGCAATTCTAACACAACGTCAACATTCATTGGCGGTGTAAAATAAAAGTACTTAGAAAATTCTTAGCCATTTTCTCCTCCACCCTTGCTTTTTCAAAATGTAATTCTAATGCTGAACAAGATAACATGATTTGAAGGCACTAGCTTTTTATGTAAAAGGCAGAAGGCAAGTCATAATTTATGTCTAAACCTTTGCATCCCCAGATTATAAAATGATAACCAAAAATGTTTCTAACTTGTATATTTGGGCTCCTCAGATATGTCCAAATAGAAATACATATTATTTTATAGCATACAGCCTGACCAGGACTTATATTATTATAAGAACAAATTATTGGTAAAAGTGGAATAAGAGAGATTTACTGTGGATTCAAACTTGTGAAGTGAAGATTGGGACTCGCCGTCAGTGACTGCGATGGCTTAGGTAGATCTAGAGCACTTCCCTGGTTTGGATGGGATGCAGGTTCGAATCCAGCTCGCAGTAAACTTAACTTTTTCCAATTTCACAAATAATTTATTCTTTAAAGTAGCTAAGCATGTCAAGTCCTAAAATACAGATCAAATATAATATATTTTCTAACTTGAAGCTCTCTCTATTTGTCCAACTCAATTATGTTTGTCAATAGGTTCCCAAGATACTGTGCGCAGCACCGGACCATAATAGAGCACTACTTGGTTAATTTCTTGGACTCTTCTAATTATTTCAATGTTATTGAAGCAGCTAAATGTGCACACGGCTTGCAGCAGGTCAGCTCAGTTACTATCCATGATAAAGTTAAAAAAATATTTGGCATTTACATTGATTCCTTAATTTTAATGTGTTTGTACTTGTTCTGTGAAGGGGGCAGAGCACCTTCTCGCATGCTTCTTATTTTATGATATTAGTTTCCCGTGACTCTGCGACACTCGGTGAGCGGATGCAATGCTCAAAAGAGAGTACCGGAAAGGGTAAGCCGCTGACGAACCACTGAAGTAATGTAACACAGTTCCAGTGGTCTGTCAATACAGACAGAGAGATGGCACACGGCGGGTTTATTTTGTAGCCCCCACACTACCTTGCTCGTTGCCCCAAACAATGGGGTGTGCGGTCAGGTACATTTCTCCCACTGTAATTTAAAAAAAGGATATTTTTAGTGTCTTATTTGATTAGTGCTAGTTTACTTCGTAAAATAATTGAGTAGCTCTTCCATTATCTATTTTACTACAAAGCTGTAACAAAGTTATGTCTGTTCATTTATGATATTTGGATAAACGTCAATATAACTTATTAGGCTATTTAGGTGTTTCAGACCATAAAACTAATGTTTTTTTGAATTCTCTCTTTTTGCGGGTATCACACAAAAACTACTGAATGGATTTTGATAACGCTTTTTGTTTGATAGCTGTTGATTAGACTTAACAATGTTACAAATGTATACCAGATACATTTGTGTGGCTTGGTGCTAAACGGCCAAAATACGTTTTTGTTAAAAATAAGATTTTACTGCCAAATTTTTAAAGAAATATGATATTTATATGGGCTAAAAGGAAGAGTGAGTGTAACAACCATCTTTCAGAAAATACTGTGTAAAAAAAGGCCTATGTGGTGTGAGCTATCATACAATTAAACATAAGCCTTTTACACACCTTAGGTTGCTTAATTTTTATATAAAGCAAAATAGACCAATGTATATGGCCCATTTTGCACTAAAGCCAAAATCATTTTGCTAGTAACAGAGTTAGAGCTAAAACGATCAAAGTTAGTTTAAGTCCTTCTAACTAATCTTAGCCTTGGCTGATTAACTATAATATTCAAGGCAAAATAGATATATGTCTATATTGATTTAACTTACACCAAAGTTCACAATAGAAAACTAGAGTATCTCTGCCAATTAGGTAGAAGTAAGTTCACATTTGTCCTTCTTCTTACAAGAATTAGCTTTTTTTGTTATAATCTGCGATCACGCCAAGCGCCAATATCAATAGTGTACCACAACCACGTTTCTGGTTGATTTACTCTCTCCATAACCTAATCAAAACTGTAAAATTGCTATGTTGCTATTCTTTGTTCTGTCACCCTTGAGTTCCTACTACAGGACAAAGGCAGTCAATTGCTGAAGTTGAAGGTCAGAGTATATAAAGCCGCTACGCTGGTCATTACATAGGACCACGAATAACGTATCGGCGAGGGGCAACCAAACCCTTGGAAGAAAAAAAAGGAGGAAAGAAGGTGGTTGTGAGAGGGGGAGGGCCGGGGTCAGTGGAGCAGCCCTCAGATTCTTGAAGCGCTCGATTGCGCAAAGAAGGAACTCGTCAGAGATGGTGGGCAGCTCCGCTACGATACCTCCGCTAGATAAGCTGGAAAGGGTGGCGAAGAGGAGCCGAGACGCCGTGGCGGTCGTCACTGGTCAGGGAGTGCTATTAACGGTGTCACTTGACATTGCTAGCGCATGCAATAGTCTGCCATTCAGCTACATCAGGGAGATGCTTCAGTACCACGGATGCAACCGGAGGTGGCTAGTAGCAGACTATCTTGAGAGCCGCAGTGTCCTCTATGCGAGCCGCATAGGGGAAGTTGTAAGGCGACCCATGTCGTCCCACACGGTTTCGATCCTAGGACTGCTTCTGTGCGACATTGGTTACGACTGGGTTCTCCCCGGGCTGGCGCATGACACGCTAGTCGCGGCCCGGTGTCGATGGAGGTGACACTCCTTAAGGACCTCAAAGGTAGTCAGACGTAAGAGTCCTGAGGGTTAAGATGGCCCTGGATAACTCGAAAGTCCTACTATTCCTTGGCTCGACGTCGATCACTTGCTGGCACCTCGATCATGTTGAGCGGTGTTCAATTCGGGATCCGGGCCCAGATCAAATATCTGTACTAGATGGACAGTAGTTCTTTCGCGAATATTTCGCCACCATGCTCGAATACTTTTACCAATGATCACCAAGGTTTTTTGGCTTAACGTCTGCCGTCACATGGCTCATGCCGAATATGGGAGGCCAGTGATGCGAGCCGACGGCTTCACGCGGGGGTAGTCCGATCTATAGCTCTATATGTATAGTGCACCCATTTGGATGGAGTCCCTGGACTCCCCCAACAGCGCTCACTTGTGGAGATTACAAAGAGTTGTGGTGTCCTGGAGTTGTGGTGTCCAGGGTCATAGCTGATACCGAATGGTATCGACCAAGGCATTGGCCGACACCGTGGAACGTGGGACTTGGGTGGCATGCTGAGGTGCCAGAAAGTATCGGCGGGTGTAGCAAGAGTGGGGTCTGGGTGACTGTCCCCTTCCCAGCGAGGGAGCCAGGTTGCTGTCCGCCTAGCTACCATGGCCCATTAGAGGACACTGCTGAAGACGCCTCGGGCTGGTCTTTGAATCGTAGGAGCGCTCCAGCCAGTGCTGGAGGAGTGCGCAGGGCGACGACACAGAGTCCTTACCTTTCGATTAGTGCAGGTGCTGTCTAGGCATGCTTGCTTCGGTAGATATCTGCACATAATCGTAAGGAGAATGGTGGCTGTCCTTTCCTGTGACTCCATGCTGTCACCATTGTGGCTGCGACAAGGACTTTCGCTGCAGCGACAGAAAGTGAGCCGCGGTTGCTACCTTCTGCGAGGAAGTCATCTCGCAAAAGGAAGCGGTGGAGAGGACCAGGGACGAAGATCCCTTTGCTGTTTCGAACCGCCGCCAGCGACTGGGACGGAACAGGTGCAAGTACCTGCGCTTGATGACGTCCTAGCTGAGGCCAGGGGTGGATGGATCGGGGCACATCTGCCACTCACAATATCCTGCGCGAACGTGTGACACTTTGATGCCTGGAAGCGTCATTCAAAGAGGGTACCCTCAAAAAGAAAAGTGAAAGCTACCGGCGAACCACTGAAGTTATATCTTCCAGTGGTCCGTCAGTGCGGATGGAGAGACAGCACACAGCGGGTTTATTTAGAGGGTGAGGTCCCCATACTACGTTGCTCATTGCCCAGAACGACGATGTGTGGTTAGATGTCGTTTTTTGCCGCCTTAATAAAAAAGGGACGCCACGAAAAATAACAAAAAAAATGCAACACTTAGTCACAGTTTTATAACTTTCAAAAACTGTCTATAACGCAATACACACACCGAAAAATTAATTCAGAAGAGGAAAGATCAACGGGAATTACCGTATGCGTAGTAAAATGGATACAGAGTAGAAAACTTCACCCAGGCATAGTTTACTCATTGCTGTGGCGCTCTGGGGTGGCAAGAAGGATAGGCTGGAGAACTCACCTGACTTTCCTGCGGTTCACCAGAGCTGCCTACAACATTAACGTGCGCTGAGTTGATGGCAAACGGTACCACCAATTTTCTTGAGCTGAATGGGGGTGTAAGACACAGGCACACGCGATACCCTGGCCAGGGGGTTGAGTTCAATAAGTGCCCTGCCGTCCGCGGAAGCCTACCGCAAAGGTGCGACGCCCAAGTGCGCGAGGCGTCGCTCAAGAGAGGGTGCCCGAAGGGGCAGCCGCCCTCGGATCGCGGTCGTAACGACGCGGTACCCGTGATCCGCCGTAGCAAGGGCGGGTGGAGGCGCACGGTGGGTTTTTAGTGGGTGAGAGCCCCATTCACCCCGTTGTCTCCCCGGGCAGCGGGGTGTGCGGCAGGACATTTTTGCCCACCTAAAATAAAAAACAAAAAAAAAATAAAAAAAAGGGGGTTGAGTTCAATATCTGGTATTGCCTAACACAGATATCTATGAGCGTATTTACACTTGATGGACACAACACTAGGGCGATAGTTACATACAACAAACACTAAATACTTTTATAGGTTTAGCGCGGACACTAGGACTGTGGGTGCACTAGGGCTAACGGGTCTTCGCAGACTTCCATGCTGTGTCTAAATCCACAACACGCAGTACTCCATCCTTGCCAGGCAATATGCGGATGATTCTTCCCAACTTCCAGTGGAGCGGAGGCAGATTGTCCTCCTTGATGAGTACGAGTTCTCCAACTTGAGGAGGAGAGGATGGAGAGAGCTATTTGGAGCGGGTTTGAAGGGTATGCAGGTAGGATTGGGTCCATAGGGCCCAGAAGCGCTGACACACACCCTGGATGAGCTGAAATCGTCTGAGAGCGGATAATGGCCGATCATCTAATGACTGCTCGGGTAGAGCTGTGAGCGGACGGCCTATTAGGAAATGGCCGGGTGTTAGTGGCTCAAAGTCTGACGGATCTGATGAGAGAGGACAGAGAGGTCTGGAATTTAATACAGCCTCGACTCTTGTTAAAAGTGTATAGAATTCTTCAAAAGTGAGATGCTGTTCACCAATAACACGATAAAGTAACTGTTTCGTAGATTTAACCGCTATTTCATGTATCCCGCCAAACCACGGCGCCGCTGGTGGGCTAAGCCACAACGTTATGTGCTGATTTGATAATTTATGAGTAATTGTGTCATTATTTGCTGATAAAAAGTTCTGAATCTCGATAAGGTGGTTTTTAGCGCCTACATAATTTGTACCATACTGAGCGGATAAGAACCGGTGTACCGCGGCGCGAAACCAACCGTTACAGTGCCGCGAGAAAAGCTTCAGTGCTGAGAGAGGAGACATGCTCTAAATGTATAGCCTTTCTTGATAAACAAACAAATATGCAGAAGTATGCTTTCAAGAGCTTGGCATTACGTAATGTGCTGGCTTTAACTAGAAATGGTCCTGCAAAGTCAGTAGATACGTGACTAAATACAGGCTGAGGCGTAACTCTATCGGACGGCAAATCAGCCATGAGCGGAGGTGTAGAATGTGTGCGGAATCGAAAACATCGTATACACTTGTATGCGCGATGACGTATTATACGACGAGCAGAGAGTATCCAGAATTGCTGGCGTAATATAGCATGTAATGTATCTGCACCTGGGTGACAGTATATTTTGTGATAATGATCAATAATAAGATCTACTAGTGGACTAGAGCTGGGCAGAATCAGTGGGTGCTGAGCATCATATCTGAGCGGAGCGTGAGAGAGACGACCACCAACTCTCAATAAGTCGTCCTTTATAAACGGTGAGAGGCGCTGTAGTCGAATAGTATACAACAGCGTTTAGTTTGAAGGCGATGAATATCCTCTGCGAACTCATTATGCTGAACAGAGCGTACCCAGTAGAGCAACGCTTCTCTTCGCTCACTTACTGTCAGAGGGCCTGAGCGCCGTTGATCAATAGGGCTACGGCAATTATATTTGAAGCGTTTAATACACGCTGTCACACCTATTAATTTATCTAAAGAGCTGAAACGTGTGAGTAGATCAGCATCAATATCAGGAACTGCAATGTGAGCTAGTGCCTTCTTGGGTTTAAGGCCAGGTAATAAGTGATGTCCTAGGGCTGAGGGCATAGCAGGCCAACTCGTTGAGGGTTGTTTTAAGCCATTCAGGTGACCACCAAAGAACATGGGAAGCAAGAGATTGAGCTGACATTCCCCTGCTAGCACAATCTGCAGGGTTAAGTGCTGAGGGGACATGTCTCCATGTCAGGCTGGGTGAGTTAGTACTTATTTTAGTAACTTTTATTATTATTAGCTTCAAACGTCTGAAGCTTATGAGCTGATGTGTCAAGCCATGCTAGCACTATGGTACTATCAGACCAACATACATGATGTTTAATTTTAATATGAGCTGATAGATTATTTGAAACTAGTGTTATCAACTGAGATAATAGGTATGCCGCAGACAGTTCTAATTTAGGGATAGTGAGACGGTTTTTAATTGGAGCTACCTTAGATTTAGCAGCAACCAGATTAACCTGAACACCGTCTTTAGAGTTGAGCTGAAGAAGGTAAACAACAGCGGCATAACCGGCCTCGGAGGCGTCTGCGAATCCGTGTAGTGAATAGGTAGAATACTGTTTACTTGAGCAGATGTGGCGACATAGACGGATGTTAGACAAGTTAGGCAGATCTTGAGAAATGTGTTGCCACTCTGTGTGGACTTCATTGGGAATGGGTTCATCCCACTCTAATTTTTGTAAGAGTAATTTTGCGCGGAATATTACTGGAGTGACCCATCCAGAGGGGTCATAAAGAGAGGCAACTGTGCTGAGAATTGTGCGTTTTGTAAACTTTTCTAAGAGCGGAACATTGATACGGTAAGTAAATTCATCAGTCTGTGGAATCCACTGCACACCGAGGACTTTAATAAAATTAGGGTCTGGGCTGATGTCGAAATCTTTAGGCATGTCACATTTGTCATCTGGGAATCGCTCAAGCAGTTATTGAGTTTGAGGTCCATTTACTGAGCTGAAAACCTCCAAGGGCGAGCAAGTTAATTAGCTCGGTTCGTAACGCTTGAGCGTTTTCAATAGAGCTATGGCCACAGAGCATATCATTAACGAAAATAGATTTACGTATGACTGTATTTGTATTTAAACACTGTATTTGTATTTTTAAAGTGAATAATATAACGAAATATTCTGTGAATATTTCAAGCGTCTGCCTGTTGCCGTTATCAATAGTGAGCAAAAATGGGAAAAAAAATTGTTAAGGCGGGAAAAAATGTTCCTAACCGCACACCCCGTCGTTCGGGGCAATGAACAGGGTAGTGTGGGGCCTCCACCTACTAAAGAAACTCGCCGTGTGCCGTCTCTCCTCCTTTATTGGTGGGCCACTGGAACTATGTTACATTCCTTCGGTGGTGTATGGCAGGCCCCCTTAAATATTGTTTTGTTTTTAGTATTTCTTGTTATAGCGGCAACAGAAATACATCATTTGTGAAAATTTCTACTGTCTAGCTATCGCCGTTCTTGAGATACAGCCTGGTGACAGACGGACGGACAGACAGACAGCGAAGTCTTAGTAATAGGGTCCCGGTATGACCCTTCGGGTACGGAACCCTAAAAAATAGTACGTTTTTACGGCCCTTTAATTTTATAAACAATTGAATCTAATATAGGATTCTTGTCAGTGCTAAAAATGCTTAAGCAGTAATCAAATATTAAATATTTGTTAAAATTTGGTTTATGCCCTAAATCAACTTATAAACATGTATCCAATGATATAAACACATTTTTCTTATACTACAATATAATATGTTAATAATTACTGCATATATTGGCTCATTGTGGAACTACAGATTATTGACATTGGCCCTTTTAGCACCAGTCCACAGATTTTATCTCGCTACTATATCCGTAACCTGAGATAATATATAACCAAAAAACTAGCTTAAAGTGAAGGCTGGTTAAATATATTATTTGTATTAGATAGATAGATAACTCTTTATTAAAAAACCATTGTATGAAGAAACTTAAAGCTAATTTAACGCTAACAGGCTTTTAATTGACGGCCTTATCGCTCAAAGCAATCTCTTCCAGGCAACCAAGCATGGAAAGAATTTAAATTTACAAAAACGTAAGTCCTTATAAATATAAATTATGTACAGGATCTAGAACAAACAGTGAATTTTTAATAACAAATATGCATATATCGCATATAATATAAATAAAAATAAAAATGAAACATATATACATATAAATAAAATATTCAATATAATTACATAAATAATATAGAATTATTGCGATGTAATAGCAATTTGTATTGGACAGATTCGTCCGTCTTCAGACAAGGCAGCCACTCCTAAGAACTGCTGGCGAGAACAGATGAGTTTACTGTGTCTAGCTGCACATAATCTTGTAGAGGCCATCTTCTCTGGAACATTGGACATTTATAAGAGTAGTGGAAATGTTAAGGTGAGCACTAAACGAAAAAAACTCCAACTGCGTTGCAAATGTGTAGGTATATGTTTTATGACAGTTATTGTTGTAATTCGTGTCTCATACTTTATTAAGAACACATAGGTAGCTGAATGGTACCAAATAATTTGTAGGAAGGGTTACAAAGGAAAATCTTCACAGTTTTGGGGCTGTTCAAAAAATATGTTTGCACACAGGGATGGGAGTGATATCACTTGGTATGGCAATGTAACAGCAGGGGATAGAGGGCCTAAGGGAATATAATGTTTGCAGTTTATTTAATTTTTTAAACCATAATGAGTCATGGTACAAGGAAGTGCGAGTGGTTCTTGTGATTTTGCATTGACACACACATGAGTACATCACACAATGGGACATAGGAGAGGATAAAAAACAATTTAACATGACGTTATTTATGAACGATGCAGATGCAGATATTTTATACTTAAGAAATAATTACGAAGTGGTGTACTGCGTACCGTCTTCCATGTTACCATTGGTATGTATCATGACGTGCTTTTTTTTCAGAAATTGAACTCTTGTTTGTTATTTGGCTCACCCCTCACCATGGCGCTATCCAATATCGTTAATGTGAAAAAGGTGCAGAACACAAATATGACTAAAAACATGGTGCTCTGCAATAGACTAAGAAACATATATGTTTTCATCCAGGCTATGCTTGTGTGAGTATAAAGGACTTAATAAGACAATCACATATTTATAATGTTATTCTAAAATAAACTTAGTCGCCTTTGCAACACCCGCAAGAAAGAATAGAATGATTCAAACGTCTACGAGCAGTTTGTATTATCGGTGATGATTTACGGAACAGAGACGTGGTCTTTGAATGTTGGCTTTGTATCAAGGCTCAAAGTCGCTCAGGGTGCCATAGAACGGGCTATGCTCGGGATCTCTCTACGTGACAGTATCCTTAATACGGAAACTCGTTGCAGATCAAGGCGTAGTAGATAGTAGAACGTAGTGTAGGACGGCCTCCCACCAGGTGGACCGATGACCTGGTCAAAGTCGCAGGCAGGCATTGGGTGAAGGTGGCACAAGACTGTTCGTTGTAGCGTTCTCTTGGGGATGCTTATATTATATCCTGAAGTGGACGACGAAAGGCTGATGGATAGATGGATTACAGTATGCAGAGTGTGAAATAGAAAGTGGTAGTAACAAGCAGGATTTAAACCTGCGTCTCCTAGATACTGTTCCAGATACTCTGCCAACTGAGCTGTCTTGTTTTCCATAACATGTTGTGTTGCCGTGATAATGCTTAAATTATGTATAAAAATAACAAAATGCTTAACTTACTTTGATTTGAATAGTGAAGTGTATCCAGTGGGCAAGCCGGTACAGCCACAGCTGGTTCTAGAGGTGATAGTGCAGGCCCTCAGCGTCTCGAGTGGTAGCGCCGACATCGCGGAGGCCGCCGCCGTTAAAGTCCAAGCACTACGTACACTGGACGCGTTGCTGAGCTGGTGAGTATGGCCCTGTCGAGGTTCTAGCACTACGCACACTGGACGCGCTGCTGAGCTGGTGAGTTTACAGAGCCATCACTTTTCATTACTGGGACAACCGGTGTTCCTAATTGACTAAATTCAATAGGTGCAATTCGTCCATTTTCCAATAATCTATTTATCTCCGATTCAACTTTAGACTTAAGTGCAAAAGGCACACTTCTAGCAGGTAAGAATTTTGGTTTTGAATTTGTTTTTAATTTCAAAGTTATCTTTGCTTTATTAAGATTTTTATCCGTCGAAATTTTGATTTGTTTGAGTAGGTATTGTAGATATTAAAAAAATAATTTTTGAGACCGTTTTGAGTCTGATACAAAACGATACCATCTATGGGCAATATGGGCATTCTTCTTTGACAGAAAGTGACCAAACATCGGTCAGCTTAAACAGTGTTTACTTCAGTTTTACGTTATTATGAATAAGCTGAAGTAGTAATTTGTATTATTATTATTATCTTAAATCAATTGTATTTTAAATAAGTAATTGTCTTTCTTTTTCAGACTTCTAACGACTTCTGGCATAGGTTTGAAACAGGGATTTATTACATTCCTATCTGTAATAACGTCATTTGACGCCCAAGCGCGAATCAGCATTATGTTTCGCCAATTTTCTTTGTCAATCAAACTGAAAACGTCAAAATAATGTTTTTTTTATAATACGTGGGTGACAATCAAGCATACGGCTCACCTGATGGTAAGCGGTTACCGTAGCCTATAGACGCTGGCAATATCAGAGGCATCACTCGCTAGTGGCCATCGCCATGAAAACTGATCCACCTATCAGTTTTCATGGCGATGAGGGAGGATAAAAAGAAGGGGATTTGGGTCTCCAGTGCCCTCACAAGCATAAACTCACATACGAAATACAACGGTGGGGGTACCTACCTACTGTCGTTTCACGTTGATGTTTTCCGTGAGAGGGTGGTACCTACATCCCCAATCGAGCCGGCTCATTCATGCTGAATAAGCAAGGCTCTACCAATAGGCAGTAACATAATCCAAGTCGCACCGCGTCACACTAGTGAGCGACATGTGATGGTCTGTCTCAGTCGCACCACGAAAGACGCGCACGAGTGTGAGTGAGAGGTACACGTGTGTTACAGCGCGGGTGCCAACCTCATCCCGTTCTCGTCGCTGGTGTTCCGGTGTGTGCTACAGACGTTCCGCTGGAGTTCAGGCAGCCCCAGCGAAATTGTCAGGTGACGAACGTCTCATTAAAAATATGTCATTTTAAAAATAAATGAGTTAATATTTTACGATATAGGCACGCAACATTGTTTATATTGTTTAAAAGAACCAAAAGCATAGTAGATCATTCAACTGATTAACAAGAGAAAGACAAATCTCTAATAATAATAATTAAATATTTATTTTTTACCACAACTTCTTAATATAATTTGATATGTATATACATGGGACACTCAGAAAGTTTTGAGAAACTAAAAAACTTGATTTATTATTATACCGACAGTAACTCACGTTTAGGATCGATTACGTCGACCCGGGATTCGAGCATATTCGATGCGCATCATCAGGACGAGTGCGCAGCGGCGCCTGCGAGCTCCCGGCCGGCACTGCGGAGCGCTGGACGACTGTGAGCCTCAATTTATAAAGAAAGAGCTTGGGCACGTAAGGGTTGTACTAGAGGACAACGGGTATAATTGGCGCCAATGCTGCCGGTGGGCCAAGTGAACGTAGCCGACCGATAAATGTAGAACGTTCTCCAACTATCTACCTTATGTTAGAGGAGTAACCGATAAAATAGCTTACTTCTTAAAGCGTAAGTACGATATTTTCGTCCCCCTGGTCAAATAAGACAAACGCTACGTTCTCCGAAAGATAAAGACCACATCGGCGTACCGGGTGTTTACCGAATCCCATGCGATTGTGGCAAGAGTTATGTAGGAGAGAATCGACGCAATATCGCCACAAGACTAACTGAGCACGTCAGGAGCATAAAGAATATGGATACCAACCAATCAGCTGTAGCAGAACACGCACATCTCTGTGACATAAATCATTATATAAGGTTTGACAAAGCTTCCGTATTAGTTCGAGAAAAGTTTTACGTTCCTCGCAAAGTACGTGAGGCTATAGAGATCAACTGCCTTAACAGAGATGGTGGGTGGGGGCTCTCGTCAGCTTGGTTACCGACCCTTAATTCTACCTCGAAACGAAAAGTGAACATGGACTTGGAGGGCGACAGTCATTGTGGTATGTGAACATACGCGAGACAGTAATATAGTGAAGGACGAAGCAAAACACCTCCATCCACTCCCGGACACGATCGGCCATCTCCGGCCGACGTCGTCGGTGCCGGGCACGCTCCACCAGCGAGCCCGCACCGCTGTCGCGTCGGGCCCGCAGTGCCCGCCGGGAGCTCGCAGGCGCCGCTGCGCACTCGTCCTGATGATGCGCATCGAATATGCTTGAAACCCGGGTCAACGTAATCGATCCTAAACGTGAGTTACTGTCGGTATAATAATAAATTTAATATGTATCAATCTCACGAAAATCTCAATACAAAAATACCTAAAAAACTCACTTCTATGGATAAAATATTTTAATTAAATCTTTTTAAAAAACTCCACCAGCCTCCATACAAAGCTTCATGCGTCTGAACCAATTTTCGAAACATTTTTCCAGTCCGCCGCAGACACCTCTTCCACGGCCTTCTCGAACGCTGCTAGCGCGTTTTCCGGCGGTGAAAATTGTATCCCTTTCAGCAGATTTTTTATTTTAGGGAATAAAAAGAAGTCACACGGTGCCAAATCAGGACTGTAAGGAGGGTAACCCAAGACTAACCGGTGTGGTGTCTAGGTAGTCCCTCGTTTTGAGCTCTGAGTGCGCGGGTGCGTTGTCATAGTGAAGCAGTACACCGCGGAGCCCGGTGTTCGGTCGCTTGTTGCTCATTTCAGACAAAACTTCTGGCAGGCATTTTGTGGTATACCATTCGGCGTTGATGCTGTCTCATAATGGAATTAAAACCAGATACCCCGTCAAAGTGAAGAAACTAGCGATCAAAATATTCCCTGCGCTTCACGATCGCTTCACTTTCGTAGGCGTTGGTTCCTTTTGAAACAGCCAAACTGTCGACTGACGCTTTGTTGCTGGATCGTATTGATAAATCCAGGATTCGTCACCTATCACAATGTAAACGCGCCGAGACGAGCCTGCTTCAAATTTTTGAATCATATCACGGCACCACTCTACACGGGCCTGCTTCTGAGCTTCGGTGAGGTTGTGCGGCACCCAGTGTGAAACTATCCTCCTCACGCGAATGTGCTCGTGTAGAATCTTGTGAACGCTTCCCGAACCATTCTACAGTGTATGCTGAATCTCTTAGTATGTAATTCGCCTGTTTTCTTGAATTAATTTTTTTACTGCCAGAACACTTTCTTCCGTGACAGCCTTCGTAGAACGACCACTCCTTTGTTCATCGCTCAAAGTAAGGCGACCGTGCTTGAACTCGCTATGCCAACGGTAGATGGTTGCTTTTGAAGGTCCTTCATCCATAAAAGCCATTTGAAGTCGATCAAATGACTCATCAGGTTTTAGACCACATTTAAAATCGTAGAAAATCATCGCATAAAAATGTTCTCGATGCAGATCCATTTTTAAATGAGATACGATAGTTTAATTGGGCTCTCGAAAAAATGTGGAGAGAAATTCTAAATTCGAGCAATGGCATTTTTATTTTTAAATAACTATTTTTTTCAAAACAATTACAAGTGGTCAGTGCCATATAGTCTAGTCAACAAGTGCCTTTTAGGTAAATTTTTTTTAGCCGGCTCCTAAAAATATGGTTGAGGTGTCATTCGATTCGGAATCGCATGTAGAAAATTTTGACAAAATTCAAGATAATTCAATTCTATAAAAAGATTCAAAAATTGAAGGAAAAAAAAAGTCCCAACTCCCGAAACTGTAGGACCAATATTTATAATTTTTACCAAGGGCTAAAAATACGTCCGAAAACGGGTACTCGGATTTGCGCAAGCCCCTTCGAGCACTTCAACAAAAAATATTATTTAACATATTAAATACTAGTTAATACCCGTGACTTCGTCAGCGTTAAAGATTTACTTTCTAAATTCGACCCCTATTTTACCCGCGATTTTAAAAAATCGTTGAAATGTATGTGTATCCTATATCAAATATATATAAGCGATTTACCACTCACGATATCTGAAAATCTATCAAACCATCCCCTCTTTCCCTTCCTATTATTTTAACTGACCACTTCCTCATCTCCTCTATATCATCGTTCCTCGTCATGTCCTATAGCTTTTCTTGGGGTGGATTATTCGCGCAGGTTGCCTTTGGTCTATAGGCTACCACGCTAAACACTCAGGGGGTGGCAAACTTACCGTCTTACTCACCATCAAACCGTACAGCCTAGTATAATTATGTGTTATAAACATTGATGTATAAACAAAAATATAGTTTCACGCCTGTATTCCCCGAAGGGGTAGGCAGAGATGTACCTATAACACACCCACGATTGACCAGCTATGTTTAAGTCCCACGTAATAGCGGGCGACCCTATTGTCGTCTACCGGGCACATTTCCAAACTCCGGGCGGCTACAGAGAATTTTTCTTTTTACGAAAAAGCTCAATAACATACAACAGGGAATCGAACCCGAGACCTCATGATCAGTAGGTAGTCACTTAGACTACCGCTGCACCATAGAAGCAGTTGATGTATAAAACAGAGAAGATCCACAATTAGCCACTAACAGTGTCCACTATAAATGAGTGCAGATTACGCTTTCCTGCACTCATTTCGTTTAGTATTGTTTCCCGCAACGTATCAATGTGCCTAATAGTACCAAAATCTCTTGAAAAAGTCATTGACTGTCTCTTTTTCTCGTTCTTTCTGAATAACGTTATTAAGCTCACACATGCAGTTAAAAGTTGTTATTATTTTATAAAATCATGTGTATGTATGTCATATTGTCACGCCTTTTCCCCGTAGGTTTTAATCCGTAGGGGTAGGCAGAGACCACTTCTCTCCACTTGGTACGATACTTTTTTTTTTTTTGTTAAGGCGGGAAAAAATGTTCCTAACCGCACACCCCGTCGTTCGGGGCAACGAACAGGGTAGTGTGGGGCCCTCACCCACTAAAGAAACCCGCCGTGTGCCGTCTCTCCGCCTTTGTTGGGGGGCCACTGGAACTATGTTACATTCCTTCGGTGGTCCGCCGGCGGCTTACCCTTTCGGGTACCCTCTACTGAGCGACGCATCCGCACATGGAGCGTCGCACCTTCGCGGGAGGCCTTGCGGGTGGCGGACGTTCCCCGGTCCATCCACCCGCAGCCTCAGCTAGGGCGGCATGAGGCGCAAGTATCTGCGCCTGCGCCGCCGCGGTTTGGGTCAGCGGAAGAATCCTCCTCCCTAGCCCTCTCCGCCGCTTCCTTCCGCGAGATAACCTCCTCGCAGAAGGCAGCGACCGCGGCCCAATTCCTGTCACTACCAAGCATCGCTCTGACGACGCTCGGCAGCGAGAGGTCCCCCCCCTATTTCCGCTACGAGTTCACGGCGCTGCTCGGCCCAAGCCGGGCACGACTCGAGCGTGTGCCGCGCCGTGTCATCGTCACAGCCGCAGTGGTGACAGCCCGGAGTCGCTTCCCTCCTTGCGACTATGTGCAGATATCTGCCGAAGCAACCATGCCCCGACAGCATCTGCACGAGTCGGAAGGTAACAAGACAGGTGTCTCGTGTAAAATACGAATAGACCGTCAAACGAAGGAGATTGTTCGGTAGATAAAGGTAAAAGGGCCGGTGATTATGAATCTAACTACTGTAATGAGTAGACCAACACTGAAACAAACAATATGATATTAAGCATCTACAAAGAATAGGAGTTTCGTAAAATCCTTTCTTAGTGAGCGTCTACGTCGTGAAAGGATCTATGCAAAATTTTAAGTCAATCGGACGTATGGTTTCGGAGATATCGTGATGAGTCAGTGAGTGGTAAATCGCTTATTAAATATATATAGGTATAGATTAAAATTTTAATTTGAAAAAAATCAGGAACTTACAGGATATATCAACGAATAATAATCCACCGGCGAAAAATTTTTATCGCGATTTTTCAATTAGATATACATTAGTTAATTAGCAATTTCATGTAGCTTTAACATTGCGAGTGCGATTATTGTTTTATTACAAATCTCAGATTTTTTCCGTTCATAGAACCATTTTGAAGGGCCTCGTGGCGTAGTCGGTAGTGTAACCGACTTCCGTGCAGAGGTCGTGGGTTCGATTCCCACTCAGGACAATTATTTGAGTGATGAACACAGATATTTGTACTGCGTTTGGGTGTTTTCTATCTATTATATGTATGTATTTACAAAAAAAAGTAGTATATGTATTATATCCGTAACTTGGTACCCATAGCACAAGCACACAAGTTTGGGACCAGAGGACAATGTGTGAAAATGTCCGTGAATAGGTAGGTATAGGTATTCTTCAAAGGCTTTAGAAGAGATTCCCGTCGGCATAATTAAAAATTGTTAATTTTCACATTAAAAGGCTAAATTTATATATTATTTTAATATTAGTATTTATTCGTTTTTCTATAACGAAAGCTACCAAAACATTTAAAAGGCACTTTTTGACTAGACTATTATACAAAAAAACTTATCTTCGCATAACTTTCTGCGTGGCCTGGTATCCATTTGGACAGCAACGCTGTAAGATGTTTTCGGCATTATATTAATTCATAATTTTGTACATATACAGATACAGTGTTAGTGAAATTAATTATTATTGTGTGTCTGTGGCGTGCGTGCATGTTGTATGCATACACATATTATATTTTTTTGTGTAAATGGTAAATAGGACAGACGGCGAAATTATTATTTTTTTTCCATATATTTTTTGTGAGGTTAAAGATAGGCATCGTGCAATTTATTTTATTACATAGATATCCACCTGGATGGCAAAAGAAGGCCGCATGTGTCAGTGTGTCAGTACAGAGTGTGAGGACAGCGTGTGCTGCAGACAGGTGCGGCGCGGTACGTACGCCAAGCTACGCACGTGGCTGCGCGAGCTGCGGCCGCATGTGTTAGTGTGTCAGTACAGAGTGTGAGGACAGCGTGTGCTGCAGACAGGTGCGGCGCGGTGCGTACGCCACGCTACGCACGTGGCTGCGCGAGCTGCGGCCGCATATGTTAGTGTGTCAGTACAGAGTGTGAGGACAGCGTGTGCTGCAGACAGGTGCGGCGCGGTGCGTACGCCACGCTACGCACGTGGCTGCGCGAGCTGCGGCCGCATGTGTTAGTGTGTCAGTACAGAGTGTGAGGACAGCGTGTGCTGCAGACAGGTGCGGCGCGGTGCGTACGCCACGCTACGCACGTGGCTGCGCGAGCTGCGGCCGCATGTGTTAGTGTGTCAGTACAGAGTGTGAGGACAGCGTGTGCTGCAGACAGGTGCGGCGCGGTGCGTACGCCACGCTACGCACGTGGCTGCGCGAGCTGCGGCCGCATGTGTTAGTGTGTCAGTACAGAGTGTGAGGACAGCGTGTGCTGCAGACAGGTGCGGCGCGGTGCGTACGCCACGCTACGCACGTGGCTGCGCGAGCTGCGGCCGCATGTGTTAGTGTGTCAGTACAGAGTGTGAGGACAGCGTGTGCTGCAGACAGGTGCGGCGCGGTGCGTACGCCACGCTACGCACGTGGCTGCGCGAGCTGCGGCCGCATGTGTTAGTGTGTCAGTACAGAGTGTGAGGACAGCGTGTGCTGCAGACAGGTGCGGCGCGGTGCGTACGCCACGCTACGCACGTGGCTGCGCGAGCTGCGGCCGCATGTGTTAGTGTGTCAGTACAGAGTGTGAGGACAGCGTGTGCTGCAGACAGGTGCGGCGCGGTGCGTACGCCACGCTACGCACGTGGCTGCGCGAGCTGCGGCCGCATGTGTTAGTGTGTCAGTACAGAGTGTGAGGACAGCGTGTGCTGCAGACAGGTGCGGCGCGGTGCGTACGCCACGCTACGCACGTGGCTGCGCGAGCTGCGGCCGCATGTGTTAGTGTGTCAGTACAGAGTGTGAGGACAGCGTGTGCTGCAGACAGGTGCGGCGCGGTGCGTACGCCACGCTACGCACGTGGCTGCGCGAGCTGCGGCCGCATGTGTTAGTGTGTCAGTACAGAGTGTGAGGACAGCGTGTGCTGCAGACAGGTGCGGCGCGGTGCGTACGCCACGCTACGCACGTGGCTGCGTGAGCTGCGGCCGCATGTGTTAGTGTGTCAGTACAGAGTGTGAGGACAGCGTGTGCTGCAGACAGGTGCGGCGCGGTGCGTACGCCACGCTACGCACGTGGCTGCGCGAGCTGCGGCCGCATGTGTTAGTGTGTCAGTACAGAGTGTGAGGACAGCGTGTGCTGCAGACAGGTGCGGCGCGGTGCGTACGCCACGCTACGCACGTGGCTGCGCGAGCTGCGGCCGCATGTGTTAGTGTGTCAGTACAGAGTGTGAGGACAGCGTGTGCTGCAGACAGGTGCGGCGCGGTGCGTACGCCACGCTACGCACGTGGCTGCGCGAGCTGCGGCCGCATGTGTTAGTGTGTCAGTACAGAGTGTGAGGACAGCGTGTGCTGCAGACAGGTGCGGCGCGGTGCGTACGCCACGCTACGCACGTGGCTGCGCGAGCTGCGGCCGCATGTGTTAGTGTGTCAGTACAGAGTGTGAGGACAGCGTGTGCTGCAGACAGGTGCGGCGCGGTGCGTACGCCACGCTACGCACGTGGCTGCGCGAGCTGCGGCCGCATGTGTTAGTGTGTCAGTACAGAGTGTGAGGACAGCGTGTGCTGCAGACAGGTGCGGCGCGGTGCGTACGCCACGCTACGCACGTGGCTGCGCGAGCTGCGGCCGCATGTGTTAGTGTGTCAGTACAGAGTGTGAGGACAGCGTGTGCTGCAGACAGGTGCGGCGCGGTGCGTACGCCACGCTACGCACGTGGCTGCGCGAGCTGCGGCCGCATGTGTTAGTGTGTCAGTACAGAGTGTGAGGACAGCGTGTGCTGCAGACAGGTGCGGCGCGGTGCGTACGCCACGCTACGCACGTGGCTGCGCCAGCTGCGGCCGCATGTGTTAGTGTGTCAGTACAGAGTGTGAGGATAGCGTGTGCTGCAGACAGGTGCGGCGCGGTGCGTACGCCACGCTACGCACGTGGCTGCGCGAGCTGCGGCCGCATGTGTTAGTGTGTCAGTACAGAGTGTGAGGACAGCGTGTGCTGCAGACAGGTGCGGCGCGGTGCGTACGCCACGCTACGCACGTGGCTGCGCGAGCTGCGGTCGCATGTGTTAGTGTGTCAGTACAGAGTGTGAGGACAGCGTGTGCTGCAGACAGGTGCGGCGCGGTGCGTACGCCACGCTACGCACGTGGCTGCGCGAGCTGCGGCCGCATGTGTTAGTGTGTCAGTACAGAGTGTGAGGACAGCGTGTGCTGCAGACAGGTGCGGCGCGGTGCGTACGCCACGCTACGCACGTGGCTGCGCGAGCTGCGGCCGCATGTGTTAGTGTGTCAGTACAGAGTGTGAGGACAGCGTGTGCTGCAGACAGGTGCGGCGCGGTGCGTACGCCACGCTACGCACGTGGCTGCGCGAGCTGCGGCCGCATGTGTTAGTGTGTCAGTACAGAGTGTGAGGACAGCGTGTGCTGCAGACAGGTGCGGCGCGGTGCGTACGCCACGCTACGCACGTGGCTGCGCGAGCTGCGGCCGCATGTGTTAGTGTGTCAGTACAGAGTGTGAGGACAGCGTGTGCTGCAGACAGGTGCGGCGAGGTGCGTACGCCACGCTACGCACGTGGCTGCGCGAGCTGCGGCCGCATGTGTTAGTGTGTCAGTACAGAGTGTGAGGACAGCGTGTGCTGCAGACAGGTGCGGCGCGGTGCGTACGCCACGCTACGCACGTGGCTGCGCGAGCTGCGGCCGCATGTGTTAGTGTGTCAGTACAGAGTGTGAGGACAGCGTGTGCTGCAGACAGGTGCGGCGCGGTGCGTACGCCACGCTACGCACGTGGCTGCGCGAGCTGCGGCCGCATGTGTTAGTGTGTCAGTACAGAGTGTGAGGACAGCGTGTGCTGCAGACAGGTGCGGCGCGGTGCGTACGCCACGCTACGCACGTGGCTGCGCGAGCTGCGGCCGCATGTGTTAGTGTGTCAGTACAGAGTGTGAGGACAGCGTGTGCTGCAGACAGGTGCGGCGCGGTGCGTACGCCACGCTACGCACGTGGCTGCGCGAGCTGCGGCCGCATGTGTTAGTGTGTCAGTACAGAGTGTGAGGACAGCGTGTGCTGCAGACAGGTGCGGCGCGGTGCGTACGCCACGCTACGCACGTGGCTGCGCGAGCTGCGGCCGCATGTGTTAGTGTGTCAGTACAGAGTGTGAGGACAGCGTGTGCTGCAGACAGGTGCGGCGCGGTGCGTACGCCACGCTACGCACGTGGCTGCGCGAGCTGCGGCCGCATGTGTTAGTGTGTCAGTACAGAGTGTGAGGACAGCGTGTGCTGCAGACAGGTGCGGCGCGGTGCGTACGCCACGCTACGCACGTGGCTGCGCGAGCTGCGGCCGCATGTGTTAGTGTGTCAGTACAGAGTGTGAGGACAGCGTGTGCTGCAGACAGGTGCGGCGCGGTGCGTACGCCACGCTACGCACGTGGCTGCGCGAGCTGCGGCCGCATGTGTTAGTGTGTCAGTACAGAGTGTGAGGACAGCGTGTGCTGCAGACAGGTGCGGCGCGGTGCGTACGCCACGCTACGCACGTGGCTGCGCGAGCTGCGGCCGCATGTGTTAGTGTGTCAGTACAGAGTGTGAGGACAGCGTGTGCTGCAGACAGGTGCGGCGCGGTGCGTACGCCACGCTACGCACGTGGCTGCGCGAGCTGCGGCCGCATGTGTTAGTGTGTCAGTACAGAGTGTGAGGACAGCGTGTGCTGCAGACAGGTGCGGCGCGGTGCGTACGCCACGCTACGCACGTGGCTGCGCGAGCTGCGGCCGCATGTGTTAGTGTGTCAGTACAGAGTGTGAGGACAGCGTGTGCTGCAGACAGGTGCGGCGCGGTGCGTACGCCACGCTACGCACGTGGCTGCGCGAGCTGCGGCCGCATGTGTTAGTGTGTCAGTACAGAGTGTGAGGACAGCGTGTGCTGCAGACAGGTGCGGCGCGGTGCGTACGCCACGCTACGCACGTGGCTGCGCGAGCTGCGGCCGCATGTGTTAGTGTGTCAGTACAGAGTGTGAGGACAGCGTGTGCTGCAGACAGGTGCGGCGCGGTGCGTACGCCACGCTACGCACGTGGCTGCGCGAGCTGCGGCCGCATGTGTTAGTGTGTCAGTACAGAGTGTGAGGACAGCGTGTGCTGCAGACAGGTGCGGCGCGGTGCGTACGCCACGCTACGCACGTGGCTGCGCGAGCTGCGGCCGCATGTGTTAGTGTGTCAGTACAGAGTGTGAGGACAGCGTGTGCTGCAGACAGGTGCGGCGCGGTGCGTACGCCACGCTACGCACGTGGCTGCGCGAGCTGCGGCCGCATGTGTTAGTGTGTCAGTACAGAGTGTGAGGACAGCGTGTGCTGCAGACAGGTGCGGCGCGGTGCGTACGCCACGCTACGCACGTGGCTGCGCGAGCTGCGGCCGCATGTGTTAGTGTGTCAGTACAGAGTGTGAGGACAGCGTGTGCTGCAGACAGGTGCGGCGCGGTGCGTACGCCACGCTACGCACGTGGCTGCGCGAGCTGCGGCCGCATGTGTTAGTGTGTCAGTACAGAGTGTGAGGACAGCGTGTGCTGCAGACAGGTGCGGCGCGGTGCGTACGCCACGCTACGCACGTGGCTGCGCGAGCTGCGGCCGCATGTGTTAGTGTGTCAGTACAGAGTGTGAGGACAGCGTGTGCTGCAGACAGGTGCGGCGCGGTGCGTACGCCACGCTACGCACGTGGCTGCGCGAGCTGCGGCCGCATGTGTTAGTGTGTCAGTACAGAGTGTGAGGACAGCGTGTGCTGCAGACAGGTGCGGCGCGGTGCGTACGCCACGCTACGCACGTGGCTGCGCGAGCTGCGGCCGCATGTGTTAGTGTGTCAGTACAGAGTGTGAGGACAGCGTGTGCTGCAGACAGGTGCGGCGCGGTGCGTACGCCACGCTACGCACGTGGCTGCGCGAGCTGCGGCCGCATGTGTTAGTGTGTCAGTACAGAGTGTGAGGACAGCGTGTGCTGCAGACAGGTGCGGCGCGGTGCGTACGCCACGCTACGCACGTGGCTGCGCGAGCTGCGGCCGCATGTGTTAGTGTGTCAGTACAGAGTGTGAGGACAGCGTGTGCTGCAGACAGGTGCGGCGCGGTGCGTACGCCACGCTACGCACGTGGCTGCGCGAGCTGCGGCCGCATGTGTTAGTGTGTCAGTACAGAGTGTGAGGACAGCGTGTGCTGCAGACAGGTGCGGCGCGGTGCGTACGCCACGCTACGCACGTGGCTGCGCGAGCTGCGGCCGCATGTGTTAGTGTGTCAGTACAGAGTGTGAGGACAGCGTGTGCTGCAGACAGGTGCGGCGCGGTGCGTACGCCACGCTACGCACGTGGCTGCGCGAGCTGCGGCCGCATGTGTTAGTGTGTCAGTACAGAGTGTGAGGACAGCGTGTGCTGCAGACAGGTGCGGCGCGGTGCGTACGCCACGCTACGCACGTGGCTGCGCGAGCTGCGGCCGCATGTGTTAGTGTGTCAGTACAGAGTGTGAGGACAGCGTGTGCTGCAGACAGGTGCGGCGCGGTGCGTACGCCACGCTACGCACGTGGCTGCGCGAGCTGCGGCTGCACGCGGCGCGCGGCCCGGAGCGTGCGCTGGTGCCGCTGCTGGCGCGCACGCTAGCTCCGCCCGCTCCGCCCGCGCCCGCGCTCCCGCCAGTAAGTGTGATAGCTTTATTATTCTCTAAAAAAAATAATCCAACAATGTTTTTTTAACCACTAAGCTTAATGGTGCGTTTACATTATGACAAATTTACGGCGCTTAAATTTCGGCGCCGTGAACGAGCACCATGTAAACAGTTTCCGCGGCAAATTTCTAACGCTAGCACGGATTAGATCATGCGCCTATTTTTTTGATGCTTAAACCTCTGCCCGCGTCACTCGCATCTCCCGCGACAGTTTTATGGTAAACGTACCACGCCAATCGCTGGCACTCTTCCGTGGAGCGAAATACGGTGTCTGTATGATCTGAGTTTATAAGTATAAAACTAACTGTTTCTTAGAGTAGTAATTCATCAAAATTATCGGTCGTTAATCGTAACGCCAACCGGTACTCTAAAGGATCCTCTAATCATAGCTGTTTCAAAATCAAAGCCGAAGCCCCTGTAGTACATCTGTCACATCTATTTACTCACCCAAATTCATTTGTTCTTAAATACTTATTCTTCCAACATATCAATCAGTTTTCTTGTAATTTTTATAGTTTTACATTACATTGTCTTCTCAAGTTCCGGATTTGTCCCGAACATATGTTTTTGAGGTTCCGACGTGTGGTTTGATTGACACAAGACAAAACAACTGCGTACTGGCACTAAAAACTAGCACCGTTTAAACGACCATCTACTGCATGCTGCTATGCTACTTATTAGCACCGGAATTTAGGCGATGCAAATTTTTTAAAATGTAAACGAGCCATAACTTACGTTTCCAGATGGGTAGTTCGATCTTATATTGGTAGTTGTACATTGTACGTTTAAAGTAGAACTTTTTAGGCAATTCAATAACTGACAATGAGACTAGAATCGAGAGAGATTTCAAGGACGCGTTACGGTACATTTCGTCATAATGAAAGAGATAAAATGTATATCTATAGAGAACGAACAAGAAGGTTATACATTCCAAAGACGGCAATGTATCCATATCCTTTGACATCACCGAGGAAATCGGTCATTTTCATAAATAAAATGTGTTATTTTAGATGAGCGGGCACCATACGAATAAGCGGAACAAGAAGGCGCGACGCAAACAAGCATCTGCTGGACCCGCGCCGTGAGTAGCCACCACTTTTTATAAGCTTGACTATATCCCACCTTATGGTCATAATACTCCTTGCACTAATAGGGTTTTGAAAGGATGAAACTTGTCTTCTTGCACAACACTCTTCGGGAGTAAGCAAATGTAATTTCAATTTTGATCTGTTCTCTTATAATGCTAATCTTAATAGGTTAATAGTCAACTTGTGGTACCCTCCATTAGTGGTTAGTAGTACTAGCAATATCGATTAAGTTCATTGTGCAGTTCATAGGTGACCTCTATTAAACTCCTTGCCACATGCTGCCATCTATACTAACTCCGTGCTAGATCAATTTGTGTCCAGCTTGGTAGGTGTGTTCATACTTTGTCACTGTTAAATATGCCTTTTTAATGATCTACCTATATCATTGGAGTACAAAGGCACTGTGATCCCTTCATATTAGTTATAAATATGAAAAACTTATCAAGTGTATTATTGGAATTTCTATTATAATTATAATTAAGAGAACAACTAAACTTTTGTGGTATGCTAGCTACCCGCAATTGCGGGATAAATCGCGTTTATTTGATTTTCATTTCAGACATTCCGAATACTGCATTCGAATCTCATGGCCGGATATGGTGGGGTGTCCATCCGTAACCTGAATGCTGTAGTGTAAAGTGTCGTCGGGATTCTAGAAAATCAAGTAAACGCGATAGATTCCCTTAACGTAGTTTTACATCATTCGCATCGATATCAATTAGTATTAAAACTATATTCAATTAGTTTCAATACAAAACTAATATTATAATATAATAACTAAAATAATACGAATAGTTTTGTCTTCTCCATATCCGTGATTTCTGATATATAGAGTTCCCCCTAGGCCTGCAGTGCCGACGGCAGTAGAGGAGGATGAAGCGACATCGCTGGAAGCGCTGCGTTGTGTTGAGGCATTCCTTTACACGTGCGGGCTGTTCCTGCCGCGGGCCGCGCTACAGGTAAGTGCCGCCGATGTGTACCTGTATGATGTTTGGTATGCCGAATGATGCGCTGTACTGAAGTCAGGGTGCAGGTTGTTTAGTTACTCAGGCGACGAAGTGGGAACAATTCGACCACATTACTGCCCTGTCATTGGTAGCTGGGCTAGGGGCGGTGGGCGATAAAAATAGATGTTTAAATAAAGTTGTGTGAAGCATGCTACGCGTCGCCGCTCTCAGCGGTAAAGTGCGCGGATTTTGTGGAATTGGAAATGTTGAAGGTCGTGACGGGCCGATCTCGTATTGACAATAAATCAGTGAAAGTTTAGATAATGCATTGTTGCAATGCACACTCGGTATTGCCGCAGTAAATGGAATGGGCACCGCTCCGCCGCCTAATCTCTGCTCCGCCCGCTGTTAAGCAAACCATGCCGTAATGCAGTAAAATATTGCTAAAGGCTGTTGCTTTATTACAATGTTTAGCATTTTTAGTGGAAATATGTATATACCAATGCCTGCAACGACCCTCATTCACAATGAATAATTGAACTAAGTTTTAATATAATATTCCATCCATCCATCCATCAGCCTTTCAACGTCAACTGCTGGATATAGGCCTCCCCAAGAGAACGCCACAATGAGCGGTCCCGTCATGGGAGATAATGCCGTAATCGCCATGCTTGGCAGGCGGGTTGGCGATCGCAGTGGATTTTGTTAATACTCGAGGGAGTGCTGCTGCCCACTCCCTCGATATTCCCTCAATCGGCTCTTACGACTCCCGTGGGTAGAGAGGGGTGGGACAATTCTAAAGCTGGCCCCTCACGGCCAAATATAATATTATATTAACAGGTCGGAATGAAACATTCGGTCTTTGATCTTGAAAGTATCTAGAGAAAAATATTCAAACGTTTTTATTACTTAAGTAATACTATTAGCACGACAGTCCCGTGACCGAACACCATTGTTTCTGATCTAAACGTGGTAAGTTCTTTCACTAACACGAATTCCTACCCATACCATAACTGTGCCGCCATGATATGAATGGACTTCCTGAGGGTGTTGCAGACGGCTCTTACGACCAGGAACTCGCCATACGCGTACTCTTCATGAATCGGGATAAAAGCTGAATCGGGATTAATCGATAAATAGCACTACAGATCATTGGTTATCTTCCCAGAGCAAATATTTACGAGCCCACTGTAATCTTCATCCACGATTATATTGGCATAGTGCTGGAGTACGAAGCGGTCTTCAGCATGAAGGTTAGCTTCATACAGTCTTCACCTCACAGTTTGGTCACTCACAAGCAACTGGTACTCTGACTGGAGCCTTAGAACCAATTGCATGGCCATAATATTTGGCTGTCTTCTCGCGGTAACTTATAAAAATCCTGCTTCCCGCCTGGGTGTCTTTCACCACTACCATTAGCACGATAACGTGACCATAACTGTAGTGTCTGATACAGGATGTCCAGCGTTTCTTATTAATTAAAAGGGCACTTTGATGTAAATAACACACATGAAATTAATGAATTCGCTGTTTATTATGGACTATCTTACGTCGACATGTTTTATATGAATATCTATATCACAAGGGAGGGGGGGAGTGCATTGTGTGTTGTTGCGTATTGTTATATATTATAAATATATGTTTTGTTATATACAATAACCTTGATCACGTTTCGTTTAGTTACAATCTTCTCAGTAATAACACCAGCTCAGAGCATGCCTACTGCCTCTAACATTTCCTCCCTCGTTAAATGGCGCCGTTGCATGATGCATACAGTGGCATTAATTTGAAATTAACTGCCAACTTGTTTTTAAACTTTAATTTGTCATCTTCATTTGCATTCCTAAATAAATGTTTAGTATTCGCTGTAGCATTAGTAGATCCGTTAGTAGCAGTTTAATTATTTTTTATTTATTTAGGAAACATACAGTCATATACAAAGAAAAAAATACAAATCAAAAAGTACAAACTGACCAAAATTTAGATATTTTTATATATATTTTTAGCATTTGACATGCTTAGCCACATCACACTTTGTGTTTAATGTAAACACAAAGTTCACATTATACAGGGTATCAGGAGACAACTTCCGAAAACGAAGACAGATGATTCTACTAGTGATATTTTCGATGATGGGATAGAATTTTTTTTTTACGATGAATAAAAAAATTTTTTTTATCGTTATATTTACATTAGTTACACTCTATCATGTTAGTAGAGCTAAATAAAGCGATAATTTCATAAAAATAATATCACTTTAATAACAAAAAAAAAAAACAGCAATGTATTGCAAAATTTAGAATCAGCTGAGCGGTATACCTACCGCGCAGTCGCTACCTATCTGTTTTGTGCTAGCGGACAACACACTTGCGATCTAGGTAGGTACCTCGCCATTTTCAATTTTCATTCGCATTCAGTAGTTGAATAAATCAAGTAGGTAGGTACCTACGTACTTGGTTCGATTCCTTACTAAAGACAAATTTACATACTTAGATAAAATTCTAACAAGGTTACAGTTATGATTTTTTATTTTTTTAATACATACTTACATCGTTTAGATATGGTTAATAACATAACATACTTTCACGCCTGTATCCCGAAGGGGTAGGCAGAGGTGTATTTTTCTTGCCATCCACTGTTCGCTATGTTTAAGCCCCGCATACCTAATACATTTGCCATCTCCCGGGCATATTAATTAGTAAACTCTACAGGCTGCTCGGCAGGTACCTATCTACTGAGAAATTTCTTTGGAAAAAACCCGAAACCTCGTGACTAGCAGTCGCCACTTCCAAATTGGAAACATTGGAAGTTCCAATGTAAGTATTCAGTTAGGTAGGTACCTATCTACCTATTAAAAACAATAATGCTAAGCGTTTCAAAAAAAATAGTAGGTATGAAAAAGCTTACCGACCTAGACCAAAGTAGGTTTCCTCAGCGTTGACAAAGTCGAGTACCGGGTTCGACTCTTCGAAAGACGAAGAAAGGCACGAGCTTCCCCAAAGCACATTCACGTATTTCCGTATTCACGAGCACTATAAACGTACGCGTCAGGCATTATTAATACAAAACAATAATAAAAACAAAAAAACTTGTTAAGAAACACACAACGTAAAAATAAAGTAATAACTACAAGAATTAATAAATCGATCAAAGGTACAATTGTATCTAGGTATCACTCGCGTGCACATGCAAGTCAGTGAACACCGTGAACACGGAACTGAACAACTGAGTCAACTGAACTCTCAAAAATTTGCGTTATTAAAATTAATAAGGAATCCCCCCGCACCCACGCCAAAATAAATGCCTACAAAAGCCACGCGTGCGGTGTGACGTGACGTGGTACCTACATTTTCCTTGCCTTCAAAATTAGTTGGTTTCTGTCTTCTGATTCAATAACCTCCTGTTTTCTCTATTATTCGTTGATATTTGCACATTAAAAAAACACCGCCGATTAAAAAAACTAAAATTCTTTACTTTGTCGGATACCGACAAAGGCGGTTTCTTTTGATGCTACTTTGTCGGTCACCGACAAACGCGTTGTCTGTTGATGTTTTACTAGACTAGTAGGTATCTATCTACTATGAACTATCAAGTCAGTTACTCAGTAGGGACACGGTATCGAATAGAAAGTATCGATACTATACTCATGAGTAGTATCGAAAAAAAAGTATCGTACTCATAAAATTATCGAAACAAAAGTATCGATACTTCAAGGTATCGAGTACTTTACTTACGGTATAATGCGCTTAAGGTTATGATATGATAAAGTATCGATACCAGTCTCGCTTCAAAAGTATCGATCCCAAGTTAACTATCGCATTAAATGTTCGATACCATTTGAAATCGAACACTTTTTGTTAATAAGCTTCAGCAATTCTTCAATTGTGAATACTTTTAGAGTATACTTGAATAAAGAAAATAACAATCAAGTGCGCAATAAGCAATAAATACCAATACACAAAAGTATCGATACTTTAAGGTATTGAGTACTTTACCTACGGTATAATGCGCTTAAAGTTTTGATATTAAACGAAAGTATCGATACCAGTATCGCTTCAAAAGTATCGATCCCAAGTATCGCATTAAATGTATTGATACCATTAGACATTGATTGAAGGAATCTAATGAAAGAATGGTATCAAAATATTTTAGAAGGTTTTGACAAGATTGATCTAGATGGCGTTGCCATAAACTTGAGCCATGAAGCCAAGTTTAACTTAGGTAATCTCTAAATTTTTTTCGATACGATACCTGGCTAAAAGTACTCATTGAATAAAAGTATCGAGTACAAAAGTATCGGTATCGAAAAGAAAACAACCCGATACCAAAAAGTAAAGCTACTTTTTTCGTGTCCCACTGTCCCTATACTCAGTTTCATTCCGACTCAGTTCGAGAGCAAACGCGCGTTACAGTTCCATATTATTAGCTTCGATTGGTACTACTTGGTAGTATTTATACTGTTTTGTTAGTTTTAAATTTTGTGTTAAGTTTTTTTGTTACGTTTTGCTGTTTTATTATTTTTGAGTATTTTTTGTATTTAACAATGCCTGCGGCATACGTGTACAGTGCTCGTGAATACGGAAACATGTTGATGTGTTTAGGAGAAGCCCGTGGCAATGCTTCTCTTGCGTTGAGAATTTACCGTGAGAGATTCCCGAACGTCCGGCATCTTAATTTTATAAATGAACAGTTAGACGATATTCTAGATAATTTATCGCTGGCTGAATATCGTCGAGCATGGTTCCAGCACGATGGCGCTCCACCGCATGTTACACGCCCTGTCCGCGAGCGTCTCACTGAGCTCTTTCATGACCGCTGGATCAGAAGGCTGGGGCCGCGCACCTGGCCGCCTCGTTCACCCGATTTAACACCACTGGATTTCTTTTTGTGGGGATATGTGAAAGAAAGAGTGTTTGATCGGGAATGTGACTGTGCTGATGAAATGCGTAGCAGAATAGTGAGCGTTTTTGATAGGTTACGTGCAGAATGTGTTGAGGATCCTACACTAATGCCTCGTATTCACCGGTCGACACAGCGACGGGCCTCGCTTTGTATCGAAATGGATGGAGCACAATTCAAGCACAGACTTTAGACAGGTACGTAAAATGTCTCTGTCTGCTTTAAAGTTTAACAGTGAAATAACAATTGTATTAAAACTCACATGTGTATGTATGTAAAGTGTTGTAGGGGTAGGCATTTTGAAAGTAGTGTTTGTAAATTCCGTATAAAGTCCGTGACAGCGAACAGAGCGAAACCTACTTTGCGACACATGTGACAAACTACAGTTTTAATTTTATTTCGGATCTAGGTCGGTAAGCTTTTTCATACTTACAAATTTTTTTGAAACGCTTAGCCCTATTGTTTTTAATAGGTAGATAGGTACCTACCTAACTGAATACTTACATCGGAAGTGGCGTAGTGGTTTGTAATGAGACTGCTAGTCACGAGGTCTCGGGTTTTTTCCAAAGAAACTTCTCAGTAGATAGGTAAAAAAATTTATTAGGTATGCGGGGCTTTAACATTGCGAACAGGAGATGGCAAGAAAAATACACCTCTGCCTACCCATTCGGGATACCCGGGATAGGCGTGAAAGTATGTTATTAACCATATCTAAACGATGTAAAAAAATAAAAAATCATAACTGTAACCTTGTTAGAATTTTATCTAAGTAAGTAAATGTGTCTTTAGTGAGTAGTGAGGAATCGAACCAAGTACGTAGGTACCTACCTACTTGGATTATTCAACTACTGAATGCGAATGAAAATTGAAAATGGTGGCCGCTAGTACAAAACAGATAGATAGCGACTGCGCGGTATGTACCTATCAGCTGATTCTAAATTTTGCAATACATTACTTTTTTTTTTATTAAAGTGATATTATTTTTATGTAATTATCGTTTTATTTAGCTCTACTAACATGATAGTGTAAATAATGTAAATATAACGATAAAAAAATATGTTTTTTTTTTCATCGGAAATTTTTTGTTTTCTATTCCATCATCTAAACTGTCACTAGTAGAATCATCTGTCTTCGTATTCGGAAGTGGTCTTCTTACATGGTGTATATATATATTTTCGATTTCACATTTTTCACTTTCTGACCAAAATTGTTCCATGAAATCATATATGCTAATTTTAAATTACAAAGGATAGCTGTTGTACAAAGTATGACAACTACACAATAACAAACAAAGCAAAACCTCAAATAAACCTCAGTGATGAACAAGGAATTGTTCTAATAATTATTATATATTTGGTACTCTATCAAATATAAATATCACCCACTTTTTTCGTGTAGCTGTCCAATGACAGCGAAAAAATATCAGCGTTTTGAAGCTTATCGTTTAAATTCCTACAGGCACGTCTAATATATGAGTTTGTAGCGTAATTCGTAGTAGAATGTGAGATGTGAAATGTGTTTTTTGAACGAGAGGAGATTCTAGGGACATTGAGTTTAATCTTTCCAATTAATAATGCTGAATCAATTTTACTATTGATAATTTTATAAAGGAATATTTTATCTAAACACATGCGTCTCTTCTCTAAAGAATCTATTTTATGTATTTTTGAAGCAGTTTTGTATCATTCCAAGCCGTTTATAAGCTCTGGATATAACATTATCAATGTGAAGATTAATATTTAACTTAGCATTCAGTATAACACCAAGGTTTCTGATGTTATTGACCCGATTGATTTTATTACCAGAAAAGGTGTAATTAAAAGTAATAGGATTACGCTTACGAGTAAAATATATGGTGTAACACTTTTCACGATTAAGAAACAATTAGCCTTTATCACAGTAATTTTCAAATCTCTCTAAATCAGATTGCAGCTTAAGGCAATCTTCTGATGAATTAATCATTTTAAAAACCTTTGTATCATCTGCGTAAAGCAGAAGACATGAATTCTGGAAACATGAGTCTACGTCATTTATATAAATAGTAAAACGGAAGGGACCTAAATGTGATCCCTGTAGGATTCCTGATAATATTTCGAGGAATCTTGAGATATACAATCTGGCTTAATTCATTTGTAACAATTTTTTCAATGATTTTCCCTAGTATGCATAGCTTGGAGATCGACCTATAATTTCTAACGTCATGCTTATTACCACCTTTTGGGATAGGAGTAATAAAGGCCCTCTTCCAAATTTCAGGAAAATATCCTTCGTTCAATGATTTTTGAAATAATGTAGATATAGGAACCTATAGCTCCTTTGACAGTTTCGAAATTAACAAGCGATGCACACCGTCCATTCCAGCCCCCTTATTGATATCAACCTGTTGAAGGTGTATTTGCACCAAACTGCATGTGACATTTATTTCAGAGACGTCAATAAGAGATTCAACCGAATAAGAATCTGATACGTCATTAAAAGCAGATGAGCTAGGATTAGGATTATAAACGAACACAGAATGGAAATAGTCGTTAAAGAAATTACAAACAATTTCGCCATCACTCGATGACGAATCTTCGTAAGTCATATTTAAGGGAACGTTGTTAGCGGAGAATTTTGAGTTTATAAAGCTCCAGAAGTCTAGGAGAAACTTTTATATTTTCCTCGGAAAATTTAATATGGTTATTGTAACATGCGAACTGTATTTTTTTTACTCGGGATCGTAGTAATTGAAATTCCTGATAATCACGAGGGTCATTATAGGTTTTCCACCTTGCATGAACATTTAATTTTTCACGGATAACTAACTAGAGCTCGAGAATACCAAGGTGCGTTTAGGTACATGGTCTTCTATTAGTTTATATAAATTAAGTTAATAGCTTAATAGTTTATTGTTTTTTTAGAATTTTAGAAGTATTAGTAGTAATAATAATAATAATAATGTCATGGTCATGCCTGTCTTGATGTATTCCTTTGGCATACTCAGATGGACTCGGGCTGAACTTGATATCCTTGATAGAAAGGTCCGCTCACTTCTGACTGCATACCGAATGCACCACCCGCGCTCATCGGTAATGAGGTTGTATATCCCGCGGAGATGTGGGAGTCGTGGTTTTTTAAACATCAAAACCCTTCATAACCGCGAGGTATACAACCTCCGAGAATATTTTCTCAATACTGACAACGACGTACATCGTGATGAAGTTAGAGTGGATCAAGGATTTACCCCGCTTGCTTTGGCTAAAGAGAACTGGCACAAGCCTATAGTGCTTGGCATTGAGGACCGCCGGGAGGTATGGAGGAGCAAGGAGCTGCATGGACGTTTTTATCGGGCCTTACATGGGCCTGATGTTGATTTTGCAGCATCTGTTTCCTGGCTGCAATTCAGTGATCTCTTCGGAGAAACTGAAGGTTTTGTCTTTGCAATAATGGATGAAGTTGTAATGACAAATAACTACCGAAAATATATCCTGAAAGATGGTACGGTTGACATCTGTCGGGCATGCCACCGTCCCGGAGAATCACTCAGGCATATTGTTTCCGGTTGTACTCGTCTTGCCAACAACGATTATTTGCACAGACATATACCAGGTAGCCAGGATTGTTCACCAGCAACTTGCTCTTAAATACAATCTGTTGGAAATTAAAGTGCCATACTATAAATACGTGCCCGACCCAGTTCTCGAAAATGACCGTGCCACGTTGTACTGGGATCGGTCTGTCATTACTGACAGGACTATTGTTGCTAACAAGCCTGATATAGTGGTGATAGACCGATCAGAGCGCCGTGCAGTAATTGTTGATTTCACTATTCCGCATGACGAGAATCTCGTGAAAGCTGAAAAAGAAAAGCAAATGAAATATTTGGATTTAGCTCACGAGATTACCGACATATAATGTATGAAAATACTTCCAACAGATGGCGCAGGCGTCACCCAAAGACGTTGAGTATGAATGTGTTATCGAAATTAGCAGTCAGGAGCAATTGTCACGATGGCTGAATTGGCAAAGCATCTGGAAGGTGTCCAGGAGATGCAGGTTCAAATTCTGCTCGTGACTGTTATTTTCGATTTCACATTTTTCACTTTGTGTTTAATAAATAGTAAATAATTATAATTATATTATGCGAGTCACTAAGGATCTCCAAATAGGAGACGAGATCCTGTCCGCTATTGTGTTTAAGATCGTGTTGCGGCTGCCACGCACCCGGCTGATCATGGATGCCGCTCTTTTACGAATAATGGCCTGAAAGCCGTCAGTGCGATATAGCACGAACATCCCCGACGCACTACAGAAACGAGGCAGCCCCAAAACCATCCTGAAGATATTGTTGTACTGGATGCGCAGAGCATCCAGCGCCTGTTTGGTGTGGCTGACCCACAAACTTCCCGTATATAAGTTCTGACAATATGCCTTAAAAAGCGAAATCTTCACCTCAGAGCAACGGGAGAATCTGCGGGCCAGCATGTTACCTCTGACCGCTAGAGCCCTACACTCCCTCTCAATATCCACATCGTCCTTCAGGCCTTCTGTAAGGAAATGGCCCAGGTATTAAAATTTTGTAGCATTAGAGCTTACATTTTAAAAGTTTGATCGATGTAGGCGATCAATTGCTCCTATGCTAGGAGGGTATCCTGTGTTGTAGGAATCATTTAACCGTCCATTGTAATTACTGTTATTAACTAAAATAATTTTATGCAGTAAGTTTATAACATTATAAAATGGTGGGTAGATCATAATGCGAGAAGGTGAATGTGTAGTTTTAGCGTGCAGTATGTATATGGGTTTGTCTGTTTGTATGAGTGTATGTGTGTAGTAGATGTATGTGGATAAATGAGCGTGTGCGTGCATGAGTGTGTTTTTGTTTTTATTTTTACGGATTAGGTCTAAATATACTAAGAAGTACTTAATAACTTTTCAGTGTCTTCATAATTAAGTGTAAGAAGATAAGATTTAAGTATTATTTTGAAATTGTAAAGATTTAAATTATGTATTTGTAAAGACTTGTGTAATTTATTATACAGAGTGGAACTCAAATAAAAGCTATGTCTTTGTGCGAAAGTTGTATTAGTATATATTATAGGACAGATGGGAGGTGGTCTTCTTCTTGTAGATAAAGTATTTGCCTTATTCGGTAGCGTTTTATGTTTTCGAATCAAAATCCGGTAGATAAAAAATTGGAGAACTGTAAAAACTTTATATTCTGAGTATAACTGTTGCGTGGGATATCTAAAGGGTTTGTTATTTACTTTGATCACTGCTCGTTGAGCTCTTTCCAGATCTATCAAGTGTGAGTTTGCGGCCCCACCCCAAGCAGCAATGCAGTAAGATTATACTAATTCGCACAGTGCAAAATAAACTATATTGAGAGCGTCCTTATGCGCAGAAATTCTCAACTTTTTAAATAAAAAGATGAGTTTTCTGACGCGTGATGAAACGGCATTTATGTGAGTTTTCTAAGAAAGACATGAGTCAAGGTGAACTCCGAGGTATTTTATAGCTGTGACTCTTGTTAGTAAGGGACAAGTACAATTATCACTGAAATCAGTACACAAGTGGGCTTTAATTGCGAAAGAATTACGTGGAGGTATTGAAGATAGTCTGGATCCAAAGGGAATTAGTTTTTTCAACATTGATAGTGAGGCAATTAATCGCTAGCCATGATATTGCTATATTTACAGCTGTTTCCGCCGCCTCTCTAGTTACATCCCAGCTAGTTAGTAATATAGTATCATCCGCGTATGCTACAATGTGTGTAGATGGGAGGGTGAGCTGATATAGCTCATTTACGTAGATTTGGAAGAGGAGAGGTGAAAGCAAACTACCTTTGGGTACGCCGTAATCAAGCGTTTCGTCTTTGCTTAAGAATTTGCCAATTTTAACGAATTGTGTCCGATCGTCAGGAAGCCTTTTATTAAATTGTAAGGCGTGCCACGAATACCAATCCGATCCAATTTACACAACAGAGTGGGGACAGAAATCGTGTCGAACGCTTTGGAGAGATCAAGGAATATTCCGACACATTTATGTTTATTATCAATTGTCTGATCTACAATGTCTAGCAGGGCTGATACCGCGTCCTCAGTAGACATGCCCTGACGGGAACCGTATTGGTTGTTTGGAATTATATTATATTGATTGATATAATTAAGTAAATTTTGATGCATTATGCGTTCCAACACTAGAAATCGCTGGCAAGACGGAGATTGGCCGGTAATTGTTTACACTGTTTCTGTGCCCTGCTTTGTGAACGGGATGTACGATAGCTTTTTCAAAGCCTTAGGGAATATACCCGTTCTTAATTCTATATTGCAAATGTGTGTAATCGGTGGTACTAAGGTGCGTCTTACGGCTTTGAGAAGCTTTGGAGATATACCGTCCCAGCCTGGTGCGCTATCTGTACGCATGTCTCTTATAATTCGGTCCACCTGTTCTTCATTTGTTTCTATTATCACTAATGAGTTGACTAATGTCACTGGGTTAGAATGTAATTGTTTTCTGGTTTTCAGATTTTGGGGGATATTATTTGCGAGAGACCTACTTTAGCAAAAAAATTGTTTACTAAGTTCACAGATTCATTTGGGTTATCTAGTATTTCCAAGAGGTTAGTGGGGTTGTCCATGTTTTTGTTTCTATCTATTACATTACGAACGGCATCCCATATTTTTTTTTAATTACCGACGAATGCTTACTGTTCATATTTAATTTTGAGTTTTTTTAATAGATTATTGCCGAAATTTCTGTAGCGTAGATAAGATAGAGCCTCAGCGTGGCGTTGGAAGGTGAATTATTAGATTTTTTATGCATGTTATCACGATGTCGTATACATCTTAATAGACCCGCTGTTATCCAAGGTTTAATAATTTTGCGTTTGCTATAAGATTGTGTAAAATTAAGCCACAGCTTGCTCTGTGTTCATTCCGTGTAGCTCCCGCCAAACAACACTCATCAGGCCTTTGCTTAAATCAGCATAGTTTGCAGCGTGAAAAATATATCTAAGTTGTTCATTGTGTTTTAAATAAATGGTGTGAGTTAGCGGGTACGAAATTTCAATTGCCTTATGGTGGGAATCCTCAGCGGTGAGTGGTGAAATACAAGCCGATACGCAGCAGTCGAGAGTTACTGAAAACGAGATACAAAATACGGACATTCACTTCCATTATATTGTGATAAATTAGTCAGGCTCATGAAGTCTGATAATAACACAGCTCTCGGATCATTATTTGTATTTAATGAAAGGTACAAGTACTCTTATAATGACCATAACGCGTGCGATATGTTGAAATCTCCCAGTATTAAAAATAAGTCATCGGGATTTTGGTGTACGCGGTCAGTAGCAGAATCAAAGAATAAAGCCTTTGAGTTATAGTTCACACCGTGTGGAAAGTATGCGCACACGATGTGCAGAGCTGTAGGCGACCCCTTCACGTCCCCGGGTTGGGCGGGGCGCGGGGCCAGATCCAAAGTGAGCCACAGCTCCTCGGCGGTAGGTGCCGAGCGCCACTCGTCGCGTCGGCGCACGCTCAGCCCAGCGCGCATGGCGATCAATACCGCTCCACCGTGCGAGCCTCCAACGATATGATCGGGCCTATAAACATTGTAATTCGCGTAAAAATACTCAGAATCATTAAAATCTTGCGTTCACCAAGTTTTTGTGAGAAAAATCATGTCATAATTACTATGTAGTACTTTTGCTAAGAAGTCGTGTGATTTGGTACGTAATCCCCTGACGTTCTGATTATAAATATTTAATGAATATAAACGGGTCATTTCAACTAAAAACTAGTACTATTTTGATTACTGGGTCAAAAGAAAAGCTACGTATTAAGAAAGCCCATAATAAGGATACCGGGTATATATCATTGTATTTATAGTGTAAAATAACGCTGCGGTACATTTATAAATTAAATTCACCATAACGGGTATGTCGGACATTGTGGGTGATATATTTACAATGATGTAGTTACAAAATGTTCGGTTAAAAATAACAATTTGGAAATATAAAAATGTTTATAAAAATAAATTAATATAATATATAATTGATAATTTCAAATGAAATTGATTGCCCTGAGCTTCTTCAAAAGATTAATTTTAATATTACGGTCAGATATGTTTGATTTATTGAGTTATGCTCCCATTTCAATCCCCTTCGCTTCTACTAATTATACAGCGTGTAATTTAAACTACGTTCGATATCATAGCTACGTTCGATATCATCGCTATCGATATCCAAATGTAACAGCACAAGTAATTTTGGAAAATATTCAATTAAAAAAAATCATACTAAATATTAATTAATATTTGTAAAATTAAATCGATATATTACCTCTGACATTCTGCGTGCAGCGTTGTATACCTACACGCGCGGCTCCTTTGTGTTCGGGACGAAAGAGCGCCACTAGTAGGTATTTCAGCCTTTTTTTTTGTTAACGCTGTGGAAATGCATTTACGCATCCCCTCCATCAGTGACAGACGGAGGGGTATGTAGGACTCACCGGGTGCGCAGATCTTAATTGCACCCGGAATACCCACTAAAACCACACCGGCCTTTCCACGCGGGCGCCGGAGGGTCTTATGACATTATACTCCGACGCCCCAGGCGGATGGCCGGCTGGCCACGCCCTGTCGTCATCAAGGTGGTGGGAGGAGGTGGGCGTAGCGACGCCTACTCCCTCCTGGCCGCTGCCGGTGGAGCGAGTCAGCGTGAGCTGACGCCTCGCGTTCCCGCTCCGCGGCCTCCTTCCGCGAAATTACAGCCTCACAGGAGGCCATGGACGACCAGCACCTGTCACTGCCAAGTGTCACCGCGGTCCATGACACCGTACGGTACCCCCTTATGACCCTCACCGCTATGACTCTGCGGACGTCGCAAAAGGGCCCTGTTGGACGCGGTGAGGGCGTCCGCCCAGATTGGGGCACCATACAGTGCCATAGACCGCAGTATACCGCTATACAGGCCGTGGCAGGACGATCCCGGATCTCCAATATTTGGCAGAAGCCTACCCAATGCCGCGGTAGAGTTGATGAGCCTAGGGGCGAGCTGGGCAAAGTGCGGCCCGAATTCCCACTTACTATTGATGTGCAGGCCCAGATACTTTATATGGGCCTGCACTGGCACGGCAACCCCCCCGTACAACGAGGCACGCTCCTCGAGGGTCCCCTTCGGTGAGGTCAAGCCCAACATACCGATCCGGTCGACAACGAGCGCGAATCCGACCTCCGCCGATCGGGCGGCTTCCTGGAAGCTGGCCCTCCTCACGGTGACGAGAGTGTCGTCCGCATGACAAATCACTCCCATACCGGGAAGGAGCCGGCCCCGCAGGACCCAGTCGGACCCGACGTTCCACAGGATCGGGCCCAGGACGGATACCTGTGGAACGCCGCGTTCCACCCGATGGCGGTATAGGCGTCCGTCGGCTCCCTGCCAGAGTACGTGGTCATCACCTTGTCACGTGTAACTAGTAGATTTTTTAAATTTCATCACCTTACTAGACGATTGTTTGTAACTTTTAATTTGATTTGTCCGACAATACCACACAATAATACTAATTTATTATCACATCAACTTGACGGTTACGGAGATGTTGTTCAAAATGTCCGCCTTGTAAGTCTACGCATTTTTCGCATCGTTTACGAATGGTTTCACAAACACGTTGTAGCACTGATGTATCGGATTTAATTTGATCAAACGCCGAGACTATCTGTAAACGCATTTCGTCCTCGGTATCGCATGTTTTTCTAAATACAGACTGCTTCATGTTTCCCCAGAGAAAAAATCCAATGGAGTGAGATCAGGTAACCGCGCTGGCCAATTAACTGCTTCACCACGGCCAATCCACCTTTCCCCATATTCTGTATTTAAATAGTCTCTCACAGTCCGGGAAAAGTGCGGTGGCGCGCTGTCGTGTTGAAACCACATACAACGCACAAGATCGAGATTTAACTCATCAAGTTCTTCACTCCGTACTCCATTCTAGGCTCGTAGTCGGTAGGAAGTAGCGACTGAACTCGAAGATAGTGATGGGTGCTGGCCATCATCTTTGAGAGCTCGACAAACGCGCATGTGGTTTACACCGAGCTGGCGTCCTACTGAACGCGTGCTTCGCGTGGGATCTTCCCCAAACATATCCAAGATTTGTTCTTCGACATTGTCATGCAGTCTTGGCCTTCCTGCGTCAATACGCTGTTGTTCATGGCCGTGCACACTGCCAGTATCGTACATGCATACGTGTAAACGCTGAAATGCCATCGCTGATGGCAATGCAATGTTCCGTGGAACACTGAAGAGTTCCTCGTAAATTCTGCGCGCCTCTGCATAATAGTAGTCACATTTTCCAAGACACATCAACATATTAAAATACTCCTCATTTGAATACGACATCTCGTAAAACACAAGTCACTCACGGTAGATATTACGTGAAAATACAGACGTCCGTTCGAAAGAAATCTGCGCGGGAGACTAAGGGGTAAGGGGTGGCTTATAAAAGGAATAGGTACAATAGCGGCGCGTGCGACAGGCGGCGGCATCGTTTGATATTTTCGCGATTTAGATATTTTTACATATATTTTTAGCATTTGACATGCTTAGCACTATACATTAAACACAAAGTGAAAAATGTGGAATCGAAAATAACTGTCACGAGCAGGATTTGAACCGGCATCTCCTGGATACCGTCCAGATGCTTTGCCAATTCAGCCATCAGGAATTTTGCCTCGAGCTAAGTCTCATTCTGCGCAGGAATTGCGAAGGTTTCTGGTCTCCCAACTCCATTCCACTGAGCAATTTCTGAGACTGACGCATTTCGGATTCTTCGAATATTCTCGATAATCGCTCTTTTAACGTCTCGGATTTGTTTACCTCTGGCGGCTCAAGCAGGATGTCGCTAACTTGTTGCACGACATCTTTACCTAATTTGGTAACAACCATATTATATCTGGCCTCATCGCTGAGCTTCTGCGACGCGCAGATAGCTTCACATTGGACGTACCACAAACTTGGCTGATCGCTCCAAAACTCGGGAATTCTTGATGATATCTCTCTCTCTTGTAGTTGACGCTGATGTTGACTGCTGACCCGAATTATTCATTTTCAAATATTCATCGGAGATGGATATGGAGCCCCGCGGTATATTGCACAGCGCCAGGAAGCTTTCTTATCTTGCCCCTTTTTCATATAGGTTGATTCAGCCACCCCGGCGCATTGATAATGATAATTACCATTGCACAATCCACCAAGACATGACACAAAATCAGTAACCGAATCATTACATTTATAACATAATATTATTGCACGCCTCATAAGCGAAGCGTTGAGGTGGGTACTACTCTCATTCTCCGAATACAGTCGCAGCCTTCAGGCCCATCGTGTTGCTGGACGAGGCGGGCAAACTTCTCGAGCGGGTAGTCGCTGCCCGCATCGTCCGGCACCTAGGTGCGGTCGGCCCCGACCTGTCCGATGCCCAGTTCGGATTTCGGGCGGGTCGGTCTACGGTCGACGCCATCCTGCGCTTGAGGGCCGCGGCTGCGGAGGCCGTCACCTCGAGGGAAGTGCTGTTGGCGGTGTCGCTCGACATCGCCAACGCCTTCAATAGTCTGCCATTCGGCAGCATCAAGGAGGCACTCCGGTACCATGGAGTGCCCCTCTACCTAAGGCGGCTGGTGGCAGACTACCTCGACGGCCGCAGCGTCCTCTTCGTGGACCGGGAAGGGGACGTTGTAAGGAGGGCTATGTCGTTCGGTTCTAGGGCCGCTCCTGTGGGACATCGGCTACGACTGGGTCCTCCGTGGCCGGCTCCCCCCCGGGCTGGGCGTAATTTGCTACGCAGACGATACGCTCGTCACAGCCCGGGGCGGGACCCTGGAGGAGGCGGCAACGCTGGCCACCTCAGGAACCGCGGAGGTGGTCAGGCGGATCGAGGCGCTGGGGCTTAGGGTGGCCCTTGAAAAGTCGGAGGCCCTACTCTTCCATGGGCTCCGACGTGGCCCACCCGCCGGCGCCTCGATAACGGTCAACGGTGTGGGCTTTCCAATCCAGGCCCACATCAAATACCTGGGCCTGGTATCGGATGGACGGTGGCACTTTGACGAGCACTTCCGCCGTCTTGCGCCAAAGCTCGTCGGCACGGCGTCCGCCCTCGGGCGACTGATGCCGAATTTGGGCGGACCGAGTCTCGCGTGTCGACGACTCTACGCGGGGGTAGTACGGTCAATGGCACTGTACGGCGCGCCCGTGTGGGCGGAGTCCCTGGCCGCTCGCAATAGGGCCCTTCTGTGGCGTCCACAGAGGGTCGTAGCGGTCAGGGCAATACGCGGGTACCGCACGGTCTCGTGCGATGCAGCCTGCGCGTTGGCCGGAACCCCCCCGTGGGATCTGGAGGCGGAAGTGCTCGCCAACGTTTATCGGCGGGCGTCGACGGTGCGGGCGGGGGGCAGCCGCCCCTCGCCAAGCGCAATCTCAGCGTGGCGGGAAGATGCCCGCCGCGCCACCGTCCTAAAGTGGAGGTCTCGGCTGGAGACGCCCCGGGCTGGTCTCTGGACCGTGGGGGCGCTCCAGCCGATCTTGGAAGAATGGGCAGGGCGGCAGCACGGGGTCCTCACCTTCCGGTTGGTACAGGTTTTGTCGGGGCACGGTTGCTTCGGCAAATACCTGCACACGATCGCTAGGAGGGAGACGACCCCAGGCTGTCACCACTGCGACTGCGGCGAGGACTCGGCGCAGCACACGCTCGAGTCGTGCCCGGCCTGGGATGTGCAGCGCCGGGAACTCGCTGCAGTCATAGGCGTGGACCTGTCGCTGCCGGCCGTTGCGCGAGCGATGGTTGGCAGTGACAGGGCCTGGACCGCGGTCGCCGCCTTCTGCGAGGCTGTCATCTCGCGGAAGGAGGCGGCGGAGAGGGCCCGGGAGGAATCCTCCTTCGCGGACCCGATTCGACGCCGGCGCGTGGGGTGGCGTGCGCGCGCTTACCTGCGCCTGATGCCTCCCTAGCCGAGGCTGCGGACGGTGGGGTCGGGGGGTACCCTGCCGTCCGCGGAAGCCTACCACGAAGGTGTGACGCCCAAGTGCGCGGGGCGTCGCACAAGAGAGGGTGCCCGAAGGGGCTGCCGCCTGCGGATCGCGGAGAAACGACGCGGTTCCCGTGATCCGCCGTAGCAAGGGCGGGTGAGGGCGCACGGTGGGTTTTTAGTGGGTGAGAGCCCCACACTACCCCGTTGTCTCCCCGGGAAGCGGGGTGTGCGGTAGGACATTTTTGCCCACCTAAAATAAAAAAATAAAAAAAAGGGTACTATTTTACACAGAACAAGTGATTTTTCAAACTTAAAATGTCTCTATTTATCATATACACCGTATTATTCAAACGCTCCCGAAAAAAAAGACAGATGTTAGTACTAATGCTACCTATGCTTAAAGGACCAAAAAAAATCGACACTGATGAAAAAAAAAATTTCATCACTTCACGTTATGAAATCCCGCAATGAACTCGAGAGTAGTAATACTCAAGAGCGCAGGTCAATAGCCGCGCGAGTGACGGACGCAGCACGCAGCCCGGAGCTAGCAATCGCACATCGCAACAATACCTATTTACAATACTTAAAATACCTAACACCTACTTAACCTCCTATTTTGCCACTGTGCTAGTCTCTATCTATCCACTTGCATTAGAATTCACTGGTTAAATAAACCAAGTGGGCAACAGGTTCGATCCCGCCTAATGAAAAATTTACTTAAAATTAAATTTTAGCAAGGATAGTCATGCTTCTTGATCCATCGTGTAGGTAAGTTTATTATTCTGATGTATTCAGATATGTAGGTACCTATTCAGATGAGTTCAGTAGTAAGTTATTTAAGAAAAAATGTGTTTCTTACCGATCTAAACCCTCCGTGGCCTTATGAGATGCAGTTCAAATTGTGCCCCATTCATTTCGAGGCAGATTTGGGCTCGGCGTTGCGTCTCCTCATGCAGGCGGTGCATCATCGTGGGGTCTTCGACACAGTCCGCACGTAGTTTGTCGAATACTTCCACGATCTTTTGGCGCATTTCGTTAACACTATCACACTCACGATTAAATACCCTTTCTTTCACATACCCCCACAAAAAGAAAGTCTAACGGGGTCAAATCAGGTGAACGAGGTGGCCAAGCGTGTGGTCCTAGTCTGCCGATCCAGCGATCATCAAATAGTTCGGTGAGGCGCTCACGGACAAACCCTTTCGACATGAGGAGGTGCTCCATCATGCTGGAACCATGTGCGCCGATATTCAGCCAACGATAGGTCGTCTAAAGTGTCCACCAACTGTTCATTGATAAAATTAAGGTATCGCTGTCCGTCAAGTCGCTGTGGTAGAAACACTGGTCCTAGTATGCGATCCTTAAATAACCCTGCCCATACGTTTACCGACCATCGGGTTTGGTGTCCAGTTTGTCGAACAGCGTGTGGGCTGACCTCGGAATACACGTGTGTATTTCTTCGATTCCACAGCCCGTTTCTGGTGAACTTTGACTTGTCCGTGAAGATTACGTGCTCAATGAAACCAGGCACACGTCGTTGCTGGTCTAATAACCAACGGCAGAAAACTCGCTGGCGGTCGTGATCGCCGGGTACTAAAGCTTGCACTTTGTGCACTTTGTATGGGCGTATTCGGTTACGTTTTTGTACCTTGTGAACTGTCCACTTGTTCCATCCCGACCTCTTAACAATTTAGCTAAGCTTCATACACCTAGGTACGGATTCTGGCGAACGACATCCAAAATGCGCTCCTCGGACTGTACAGCCACTTGACTTCCATCTCCTGCTGCTACTGGGGCAATGGGCCGGTTTTCCAACACTCGCACATGCTGCTGTTATCAGACGAGAGTCAGTCGGATGTCTAGCGGTCGGGAATCTCTCTCGGTAAATACGTAATGCACGCGCAGCATTCCCACGAGTTTCTCCAAGGCACATTATCATGTTACCATATTCACGAGCACTATAGACGTACGCGTTAGGCATTATTAAAGAAAAACAATAATTAAAAAAAAATCTTAACAAGAAACAAAACGTAACAATAAAATAATAACAAGAATTATTAACAATATGATTGAACCGAAAATTATCTGTCGCTCACGCGCACTACATGAAAGTTAACACGGAACTGTCTCACTCAAAAACAATTAGTAATAGGTAAATAACTAATGCCCTTGGTTCTCCTGCTTTGGCGGTAGCCTCTTTCATCCTTTCCACAGACCAATAAACCGTTACGATATACGCAACTATTTTTAATAAATTTAGTTATCCCTACTCACTAATCGTCTTATATGGAATTTTGTAGTTACATACCTACCTGGTTTATCATTTGTTAATATGACGTAACGGAAAGCTCTACTGCTATTACTAAATAAATGATATTTAAATCAATCAATGTAGGTATGTAGTTGGGTACCTACTAATGTAATTCATTGTAATTTCTAAAAAATAATTCTTTATACATACTTTATTTTAATAGTCTTTCCGTTTTTAATCGGCCCATTATTTTGAATTTGAAAACAAGTTCGTAAGAATAATTGAAAATTACGTGCAAGTTTGATTGTGATTCCCGCCTTTAATTCTTAAGACGCCTGTAAATTAGTGGATAAATTTCTGTTTACAATGAGTACCTACTTTGCTAGGCGACGAGCCAGCTGGACAGCGGCGCGCGTTTGTGAAAGGGACGGGTAGAGTGAGTGAAAGAGCGAGTAGCGTAAGTGTACGAGCAGTAATACCTAATGTAGTTCGTACCGAATTAGATAAAACACATTAGTTTAAAGGTAGTTTAGTAGTTACAAAACAAAGTGCAGTAGGTATGTATTGATAATTACTTAAATTTAGTATGCATGCAGTTTAGTACACATTCTACGTCGCAAACTTCTTATAGAATTAACATTCGAACTTCGTCATTACGTAGGTAGGTACCACCGAAGGAATGTAACATAGTTCCAGTAGCTCGCCAATAAAGGCGGAGAGACGCCATACGGCGGGTTTCTTTTGTGGGTGGTGCAAGGCCCCACACTACCCTGGTCGTTGCCCCGAACGATAAGGTGTGCAGTTAGGAACATTTTTTCCCGCCTAAGCAAAACAAACTTTGGCGCAGAATCGAACCCAGCACTTGGTTTATTCAACCAGTAAATTCTAATGAAAGTGGCTCGGTACAGACTAGCACAGTGCAAAATAGTAGGTTAAGTAGATTACGTTAGGTATTTAGTGTTGTAAATAGGTAAAGCTGTGGACCGCGCGTGTTCGTTTCGTTCGTTGACCTGTCAGCTGTTATTAGTAGTGCTTTATTTTGTCGTACATTGCTGCATGTTTTTTTTTAATAAAGTGATGATTTTTTTTTTGCGAAATTAACGTTTCATTTAGCTGTACTAACATGATGGAGCATAAATAATGCTTTTAACCGTTGTAAAAAAAATATTTTTTTTCATCAGTATCGATTTTTTTTTAGTCCTAAGCATAGTTAGCATTAGTACTACCATCTGTCTTTTTTTTCGGGAGCGTTTGCATAATACCCGGTATATTGCACTTGTAAAATAATATATACACACACATATCAAGAAAAAACACTATTTTTAACACTCATGATATTTTTTGTGCCATTTTGTCATTTAAACTAGTTAAAAAACTGTTTAAAGAAGTTATGTCTTGGACGTCCGTGTGTTGTAGGTAATGTATGTTAACACGATAACGACCGAAATACTTTACTAATCGAGTATTTTTTATTCTATTTAATTTCAGTATTATTACGAATAGAGCCCTATTACTTTTCACAGTCTGATTCGATGTGGTTTAATTGTTATTAAATAAACAAAAAAATAGTGAATATTTACGATCGACTCGATGGCACAATGGTACACTAAAACCAGCGCTATACCTTATTTCGTGAGAACTATTTGAACTACTTCTATAGATTAATATATAAGTACCTACTTCTTAAAATTAGCGCTAGATGGCGTATAAGACATGAGAGCCACATTAGTATTTTTTGAAGTCGCTATCTATGTGATTTATTGAAAACTACTTAGTAAGACCAATACATTATTAGTTACTTATCAAATAATCAATTTTATTGTGAAAAATGAAGATTTTCCAAAGTATTGTATCTATTATTGTGTAGGATACAAATTCACCGTAGGTAAAAAGCGACCAGCGTAAATGGGTAGATAACCGTACACACGCGCGCGCACACAAAAACTACTCGACTATCCTTCACAAACTCAAGCGTGTAGCTGTAATACAGGTGGGCCAAAATTTTTTGCAAATAGCAACACTTGATTTCTCAAAAACCGTTAGAGAGAGGGGCGCGCGGGTAGCGGGGAATTGTGCGTCGCTTCATGCAGTTTTAGTCACGATGGAGCGCTTCACGGTACAACAGCGTGCTTTTTGTCCAAAACAATTTTACAAAAATAACTATTCTCCTACGTTACTGTACGACACCTATTTAGAATTGAATATGGATTACGCCGTGTAAATGAGTATTCAAGTGCTAATTTAATCAAAGCTTGGGTCAAGAAGTTCGAGCAAACGGGATCGACAGCGAATATAGACAAACAGAGCGGCCATGTTCAAGTAGAAGCGATGATAACATTCGAGAGGTTGAAATTCCCGTAAGGAACAATCCAGAATCATCTACGCGTAAGCGTTCGGCGGCTCTGGCAATATCAAGGACTACTCTGTGGCGATTTTTGCATCTGGACCTTAAACTACACCCATGTAAACTTCAAATTGTGCAGGAGATGAAACCAAACGATTACATTTAACGTAAGATATTAGCTGACACTATGCTGGAGCGATTCTCTAGTCTTGAGAATGTATTGTTTACGGTCGAGGCCCATTTTCAAATCAATGGCGTGTCCATTATGTCGTATTGAACAAGCACAATCGTCGTTATTGGAGCAGGGAAAACCCTCGCCTTAAACACCAAAAGCCACTTTATTCACCTAAAACGACAGTATGGGCAGCCATATCAGCAAAGGGCATAATCGGCCCGTATTTCTTTGAAAATAATCAAGGAAATAACGTAACTGTGAACTCAGTGGAATACGTGAAGATGTTGCGAAAATTTTTGACACCACAGTTACATGAATTTGAAGGATTCTTGGATGCAACAAGATGGAGCAACGTGCCATACGTCAAATGTGACTGTACCGGTGGTTAAAGAAATGTTTCCTAACAAATTGGTTTCTCGCAGAGGTGATATTCCATGGCCTCCAAGAAGCCCGGACCTTACACCTTGCGATTTTTTCTTGTGGGGATACCTGAAAAGTCGAGTGTGCCTTAATAAACCGACGACCATATCCCAATTAAAAGAAAACATCAACAAGGAGATATCCGCAATCCCTCGCAGCATATGTCAGCGAGTTTTTCAAAGTTTGCGTAGTCGATTGCAGAAGTGCCAACGACGAGACACATCTCGACGATGTCAGTTTTAAAAACTAAATTTCAATAAACGTTTTTTACGTTAAATAAACGATCAACAAAATAAAATATGTAGTTTTATTTCTATTCATGTTTCAAATGTGCAAAAATTTTTGGCCCATCCCGTATAACGCAGTAGAAGTAGGGTTAGAAGTGGGTAGGGTACAGAAAGTAGTTCATTTGAACTAGTAACCTTGTCAGAAACATTTTATTATGTTGTTGATTACCGAAAAGCCAATCCAAATCCAAGGGCCATTTGTAAAAGCTCGGTGGGCTGCAGTTTAACTGTGACCGATCTAGGTATTCGTATACCAAAGAGAGACATAGCGTAGACGATAGGCAGTTGCGCGATGTAGTAAGCGCGAGTGTCCTGTCCTGCAGATGTTCCAGCAGCGCCTGGCGCGCGAGTGTTGGGGCGCGGACGAGCGCGGCGCGCGGGGGCTGCTGCTGCTGCGGGCGGCGCGCGCGGCGCGAGCGGCCGCGCCCGCCGCCACCGCCCCCCCCTCCCTGGCGCTGTACGCGGCGCTGCTGCACGCCGCCCAGCCGCAGGTGAGTGCGTCGTGTGCCGCACGCTGTACGCGGCGCTGCTGCACGCCGCCCAGCCGCAGGTGAGTGCGTCGTGTGCCGCACGCTGTACGCGGCGCTGCTGCACGCCGCCCAGCCGCAGGTGAGTGCGTCGTGTGCCGCACGCTGTACGCGGCGCTGCTGCACGCCGCCCAGCCGCAGGTGAGTGCGTCGTGTGCCGCACGCTGTACGCGGCGCTGCTGCACGCCGCCCAGCCGCAGGTGAGTGCGTCGTGTGCCGCACGCTGTACGCGGCGCTGCTGCACGCCGCCCAGCCGCAGGTGAGTGCGTCGTGTGCCGCACGCTGTACGCGGCGCTGCTGCACGCCGCCCAGCCGCAGGTGAGTGCGTCGTGTGCCGCACGCTGTACGCGGCGCTGCTGCACGCCGCCCAGCCGCAGGTGAGTGCGTCGTGTGCCGCACGCTGTACGCGGCGCTGCTGCACGCCGCCCAGCCGCAGGTGAGTGCGTCGTGTGCCGCACGCTGTACGCGGCGCTGCTGCACGCCGCCCAGCCGCAGGTGAGTGCGTCGTGTGCCGCACGCTGTACGCGGCGCTGCTGCACGCCGCCCAGCCGCAGGTGAGTGCGTCCACTTTTTGAAGCGTCCTACAATATTGATTAGAATGTATTTTCTCTATGTATCGAATCACAAATTAGATTCAAAGTTATTCGACTTCAGTAGTAGAATAGGGTTTAAGCCCGCAGCGACGCCGTGTGCGCAGGTGCGGCGCGCGAGTGCGGCGGCGCTGCTGGAGCTGCGCCTGCAGCTGCACGCCGCGCCGCCGCCGCTGCCCCCCGCCGCCCCCGCCGCCCCCGCCGCCCCCGCCGCCCCCGCCGCCCCCGCCGCCCCCGCCCGCTCCAGGAACAGCGCCGCGCTCCACGCGCTGCTCGACGAGGACAGGTCAGGCTCGCTCGCACTCTAGTTTACTATAGCTAGCAGCGGAACAACCTACTTACTTATCATCACGCCATCTCCCTTGCGGGTAGACAGAGATAACGGAGTACCGAAAGACTATTCTTGCATACATCTCTCGCTTCCTCGACATCCATAATTCTCTTCAAACGCTCGCTGGTTTCGGAGACTCCTGCCTCCACCTTCCGTCGATACATGACCGATTTGGTCTCAAACGTATACACCTTTCAATCTTAACATACAATTTCCAAACGCTCTCGCTGTCTAAATCACGTTATATAGTGTTAAAGGGAAGATTAATATTCCTTGTCGCTTACTAATTTTCCACATACGTATCAACTGAGCTCCACCTAATTGTGAATTTTGTGAATTACGTTCACACTCAAGTGAACCTTGTATGTCTATCAGCTAAATTTATATCGTTCCATGAAGAAGTTTTCTCTAAACTATTACAATCTCAATTAAATCACATGACATAAATGTAATTTAATATTTTACAGGATGACTGCATCCAGCGATGAAGTAATAACAATATCCGACGAACCTTGTAATAAGAGACCGCGATTGGAACCAGAAGCCATTAGCGACAATATTAGCGTTAGCAGCGACTCTGTCGAATCTACTGATAGTCACGATGATGACGATATTACTATGAACACAGAACATGAAAGTGAAAAGTCGTCACCGAGTGTGTCAGAAGCGACGTCTAGTGAAGTCTCCAGAAATGTTGAAATAGACAACCGCATAAGTGAACAAAACGAAACCGATACCGTCGAAGATACAACTAACACGAGTCAACCTGAACCTAATCAACCTGTACTCACGCCACAAACTGACATTCATGAAGCAAAGACGCAGATTCTGTACACTTCCATTGATCAAGACATTGTTGATGATGATGACAGGCTTGAATCTATGGAGGTTGTTTACGATCCAAATGTAAAGAAAAAAGTAACAGTGCTAGAAAACATGGAAGATGACAATCTCCCAAGTAGTAATGATATAGATGATGTACAAATAACTTGTGGTCAAGTTATGCAGAATTCGCTAGAACTGGATATAGAGAAAAATAAAATTGCTGAAGGAGTCGCTAAAGATAATGAAAATGCTGAAGAAATTCCTAAAGTAAATGGAATGTATGAGCCTGCTAAAGAACAGCCCGAAGTAGATATGATTAATGTCAATGACGTTGTTGACAGCCGCGACAAAGATGGAACGATCGAAAATATTGAGGTAAAAATTACTGCCACAGAAATTACGGTAGATGATATGTTAGCCGACTTTGTGGACGAGCCTAATGAAGAGGCTGAAACCGAAGCTTAATTCCTTTGTGTCAAGTTCAATTAAATATGATGTATTCCATGTTTATTCATCATTATCGATTATTAATAAATAAAATAATAAAAACTGATTTTTTTTTGGAATATTAATTACTAGCCTTTGGCCCGCGGCTTCGCCGCAGCCAAAAGCTAGTTTTTAGACTATGTTCCCGATATAGTAGCGGGATAAAATGTTTACCAGTTTTTAAGTCTAATCAAGAGCTACCAAATAAAAATCCGTTCAGTAGTTTTTGTGTGATGCGCGAACAAACAAACAGACAAAACATCTAAAAAAAATCGTTTTGTGTTAAGACACGCCTATATAGCCTAATTCAGACATTTTTTCTCAAATATCTTAAATGTACAGACATAGCTATAATAGTATAGATACTTTAATCGGTCTACGTATGAACTTTTATATTATGATGAACAGCAAGCACAATATACCTATGCTTGGGAAAAATCACTCAAAAATGCCAAATTCAGTAATTTTGTAATATATTATAACTAGCATAGATGTAGTATATAGATAGATCGGCTATAGAGTAATTATGACGAGACCAAAACTGATACGTACCAGTGTGCGTGTCATGTGTGCACTTCAAATAGTGCTGGGACGTTCACTAAACGCGACTATCGACACATTGTGTTGTTTTAGTGTCACGAGGTGCAAAGTAAATTCAAATAAATTTTATATTCGAGGGAATAGAAATAAAACATGTTTTATTAATACAAGGGACATTCATAAAGTTCTGAGAAACTAAAAAAATAACTTCTATGGATAAAATATTTTAATTATTTTTTTTTCAAAGAACTCTCCCTCAGCCTCTATACAAAGTTTCATGCGTCTGAACCAATTTTCGAAACATTTTTCCAGTCCCCAGCAGACACATTTTCCACGGCTTTCTCGAGCGCTGTGTATCTTCCGGCGATGAAAACTGTATCCCTTTCAGCTGATATTTTATTTAAGGGAATAAAAAGAACTCGCACGCTGCCAGATCAGATAAGGAGGGTGACCGAAGACTGACCGGTGTGGTGTCCAGGAAGACGCTCGTTTTGAGAGCTGAGTGTGCCGGCGCGTTGTCATGGTGAAGCAGTACCCTGCGGAGCCCGGTGTTCGGTCGCTTGTTGCTCATTGCGGACAAAACATCTGGCAGGCGTTTTGTGGTGTACCGGCGTTGATACTGCGAAACCAGATATCCCGTCAAAGTGAAGAAACTAGCGATCAAAATTTTCCCTGCACTTCTCGATCGCCTCACTTTCGTAGTCGCTTCGTAGCGCTGGTTCGTTTTGAAACTGCCAAACTGTCGACTGACGCTTTGTTTCCGGATTGTATTGATAAATCCTGGATACGTCACCTGTCACAATGTGCGGAAGGTACACAAGGTACGTTAGTGAAATACAATAAATTAACAAAAACATAAACAAACAGCAGTATTGGCCAAGTGTGGTACACAATTGATATTGAAATACTAAAATGACGTACCGGCATGAATAACGTGGGTATATAACCGGAACGTAGCTTTACTCTCTGTGTGCCTCTATGAGAAAAACATTTTTGTTCAAAGTGAAGTGCTTGCTGCATAATTTCGAATAATTTTTGGGAATCCAGTATGAAAGAGAGTATTGGTGTAAAGATGTGAAAGGACATGCTCCGATGGTTCGGACATGTGGAAAGAATGCCGGACGAGCGATTGTTTAAGAAGATATACAATGCGAAAGTGAAAGGATGTAGGTACAGGGGGAGACCAAGACACCTACCTAGACCAAATCGGTCATGTATTGAAGGAAGGTGGAGTTAGGAGTCTCCGAAACAGGCGAGCGTGTATGAAGAGAGTTATGAATGTTGAGGAACTGAGAGATGTATGCAAGAATAGAGCCTCTAGGCACTCTGTTCTCTCTGTCTACCCCGCAAGGGAAATGTCGTGATGATAAGTTAGTTAGTTCAGTTTTCCCTATTAATCATTTTAAGCCATTTTTGTCAAACACCAATATTCTGAGGAAATCTAAAACGTTAAATTAAAATATAAACTTTAACTATCCAACGATAAAAATACATTTACTCAAAAAATGATAACTTAACTGTATAGAATGATCTTACCCAAATTTTTGAAAAAAATAAATAAATATATTATATTAATATACTTGCCGTGTGGGGCCGACTTTAGAATTGTCCCACCCCTCTCCACCCATGGGAGTCGTAAGAGACGACTGAGGGAATACCGGCAAAGTAAGCAGCAGCACTCCTTCGAGTATTAACGTGTGGATGTTCCACACATCGCCAACCCGCCTGCCAAGCGTAGCGATTACGGCACTTTCCCCAATTCTTGGGGAGGTCTATGTCCAGCAGTGGGCGTTAAAAGGCTGATGGATGGATGGATTAATATAACCATATATATATATATATATATATATATATATATATATATTTATACATATATATGTGTGGGAGAAACACTGAATGAAACACAAACATAGGCTTTTAAATATATTATGTAAAGGGACATAACATTGTAATAGGAATAACAATCAGCAGTTCAAGATAATAGCTATAGCAACATTATGTAGCTGTAGGTATTTAGGCACCAAATATTAAAACAAAATATAGCAGCAAGATAACGACATAATAAGGACACAATAACCAATATAAATAGTCACCTGACAGTTCAGAGCTCCGTGTGGTGCCGTGTCCGCGGTTGGACAACTTCTGATCTGTCTGTGGCGCTCTGAGCGTTTACATAGGCGAGCTCACTGATGGCGGGGAGTCGAATGACGTATTAGTCAATTCAAATACCGTAAGTGTTTGAAAAAACCTTATAAATCAAAATAAATTTATCTACAAAACTTATAAATCATTTTATCTCCCACACGGCCATTCTGACGAGCAGCCAATATGGCTCGTGAATAATAAAGCAGTTTATAAAATCACATAGTTTAATTGTATCCCTGGATAACTATAATCAGTGGTTCAACCCACATGACTCGGTGGTTCAAATCACATGAACACACAAATAGAATTGGTTCAATTCACATGACCAAAACATTTCAGCCAATTCACATGACTTAAATTGGTTCAATTCACATGACCATAACATTTCAGTCAATACACATGACTGTATCACAACTAATATCATATATAATACATTTTAAAGTGTTCACTCGTGGCAACGCTGTACGTTGACAAGTCGCTAACGTTGACACGAGCATTCACCAAAAATGTAAATAATAAATAAGTATCCAACTTATTCTAAAGTAACTGCTAACTCCTTCCCCACGTCTGGTGCTACAATACGTAAATTATCGTGCGATACGTATAGTTCATGACCAGTTTCATAGACTCTTACAGTATATCTATCGTTATCATTTACTTGGGTAACAACACATGGACCCCGATACTTGCTATCTAATTTATTAATTGAGCGAATATTTTGTTTGACTAAAACTACATCGCTGACTTTAAATGGTATAACTTTAGATTTGGTTTTGTCAAAATTTTCTTTCTGCATCCTTGCTTGTTCATCTAACTTTTGTTGCGTCTAGTCGACAAGACTCAAAACAAAGCATTGTAAGTCATCGGCTAAGGCTGATATAGCAGGAGAAGATCGATCGCATCCCATTAGTAGCCTGAAGGGAGTCTGGCCAGTGCTTTTACAAAAAGTGCTATTAATTGCTAACTGCACTTCGCCTACGGCATCCTTCCAACTTCTTCTGGAAGTGTTCTCAACTATGGTGAAACAGTTAGTCAAAACCTTCATTAAATGCTCCACCTGACCGTTAGCACGGCTTACACCACTAGCAATAAAATGAATTTCTATAGACCATTGCTAACAAAAAATTTTAAGTTCTTTTCCAGTGTACGAAGCAGCCTCATCATATATAATACGTTTAGAAGTTCCAAAGATATAAATAAATTCTTTAAGACAGTTGACAGTTGCAGTTGCTGTAAGATTGTTTACGGGTTTCATAAAACAATACTTGGTGAAAGCATCTATGAGAACAACAGCATATTGTTTGGTTGACTTATTACCACTTAATTTTCCAGTAGTGTCCATATGTACAGTATGAAAAGGAATAGGTGGCTTATCAATTGGATGGAGAGAAACTTGACGTGAACCGGATTGGCTTTTATTAATTTTACAGATGAGACAATTATCGACATACTTGCGAGTACATTTAGACATATTTGGCAACCAAAACTTTTCTCTAATTTTATCTAAAGTCTTTTCCCAGCCAAGATGCTTGACGAAATCGTGATAAAGTTGTATAATATGCCAACGATAACTTTTTGGGACAAAAAGACGTTTCTTAATCTTATTATCTTTTGTAAAAAATATGCGATAAAGTAGCGAATCTTTTATCTCATAACTGGAAGCTAAATCTTTAGAAATACTGCCATCGTTAATTGATTCAATTAAAGCATTTGATTCGGAATCATTGTTTTGTTCTATGTCTAACCATTCACTATAATTTTGGACATTATTTATATTTAGAGTAATCGGATTGCGACTTAAATAATTGACATGGGGTATGCGTTCGCCCTTTCGATATTCAATATCAAATTGGAACGATTGTAAATAGGAACCACCTATGGACGCGAGGAAGTAATCCTTTTTTATTACGGGATGCTTTAAGAGAGTTACAATCGGTCACTACTTTAAATGGTCTGCCTAGCAAATAATGGTGGAAATGCTTTATGGATCTTACGACCGCTAAGGTTTCCAACTCGTAGGAGTGGTAGCGGCTTTCTGTCTCAATGGTACGCATGCTAAAATTATGATTTTGGAACAAAATACCTCCCAAATCTGCGGAACTAGCTTTAGACTGGTTCAGAAGAGAGAAGTTTAAGAATACTATTTCTAGCTTGATCTTGTAATGATGTCCAGTTCCATTTGACATTATTCTTAGTTAAATTATAAAGACGGATCATAATTGTTGAAAAATTTGGAATAAACTTCCTAAAGTAACCCGCAAGTCCACAGAATTGGCGTACTTGTTTAACCGTAGTTGGCATAGGAGAGTTCAAAAGAGCTTGAACCTTACCAGGGCTAGGTCTTACTTGACCATTGGAAACAATTCTGCCTAAATATACAATTTCTGTGTGCAGAAATCTACATTTTTTAAATTTAAGTGAAAAGCTGGTCTTTTGTAGGTGTGCATCAAGGACTCAGATAATCGAGACCTTGCTTTTCTGTTTCAGAAAAAATAACGACGTCATCAATATAAATTAAAACAAATATGTCTATGTATGGTTTCAATGCTGTATTGATAGCCCTCTGAAAGACTGATGGAGCATTACATAGTCCAAAAGGCATACGCAAATATTCGTACTGCCCATCGGGAGTAACAAAGGCTGTCTTCTCAATCGAATCTTTGGCGATAGGGATATGGTGGAAACCTACCGCCATATCTAATACAGTAAAGTACCTAGCTTTTGTCAGTTTACTAATGCAATCGTGAATGGTGTTACTGTTGAGTTCTCTATAATCGACACACATTCGGTCACTTCCGTCTTTCTGTCTGACCAATAAAATAGGACTTGCAAAAGGGGAATTACTGTCTCTTATGATATTGTGGGCTTTTTTTTTACCTTAACATGTTCGCGTTCAGCTAAAGTTAAACGGTATGGTCGCCTTTGTACTACTTTATCGTTATTTTTTAATCGTATTGTCAATTAACCTGTTGTTACTTGAGAAACCGTGTTACCAGACGTGAATAAATCAGAATATGAGCTTAATAAATCACGTAATAGTTTTTTGCTTTCGCTACTTATTTCAGAATTTAAATTTATGGAATTGAGATCAATTTTACTAACGCAGTTAATGATATAAGAGTTTAGGGGATTATAGCGGCATGTTTTGAAAAGGTAACTTGAATACCAGGAATTTCAAAAAGATATTGACCAAGCAAAACGTCGTACTGTATAAATCTATCAGGAAGTAATATAAAGTCTAATTCAATGTGAAGGCCATCAACACATACCATATATGACTTTTAATTTTGATCTTTTTTTTGATTAATTGTGGCAAGTTTTTTGGTGTAAGGCGTAATAAATCGGAGCGCATACGAAATTCGGACATACCTGAAATAACTGCTTCTATCAAACACTGATCATCTCTACGCCAATCACCTTTTTTGCCAACTCTTATTTCCGGGTCGCGTAGTCGGCGAGATTCGCAGCCTGGTCACTGGTGTACTCCATGAAAAGCATTAAATCGTCATAGTGGCGAGCCTCATATGCAAACGTTTCAACAAGGCCAACCTTGAGTTCGGTCCAATTCGTTATGGTGGAATAATTGCGTAAGGCCCAGTCAGCCGTACGCCCACGCAAGTTTTTCCTAGTCAAATTTAGGATCTCTCTATCCTTTAACTCGTATTCGGTTTTCAAATCTTCAACAATACGACACCAAACCTGGATGGTAGCGGTTCGCTCATCGGGATCGAAAATAGGGACGTAAATGTGTTCAAGACTCCGCATCCGTGGAGTAAGTTTGGCAGCCGGCTGATTAAACACTTTAGCAGTGGTGTTAATTAAATGTTTCATCATTTCTTGCATCATATCTTGCATAAAATCAATAGGAACGGAGTTTACTTCCCTGAAATCGTGACTGTTGCTGGTTCCAGCTGAAGTACCTGGAATGGGCTGGTTATGTGTAGGTGAAACTCATCTCGGTGGCGCGTTGTCGCTGGCTGGAGGTGGTTCACTCCTATGCCCTGCATTGGAAGCTTCATAGTGGTTCCATGTGGACACGTCAATTAATACAGAATTAAACGATAATTTCTACAATATTCCTAAAATATGCGAAATTTGGATCGTTGACGATTGTTGTCAGGTCCATACAGGTCCATAGCGTGTATGATAGTGGTCTCATCTATCTATCTCGTTCTAACAAACGCGTATACTATGTTCTTACTCTTTTGCATCACCGATCTATCTAATACCACATCTATGATAACTAGAATATCTTATACACGATTTTTTTAGATACATATATAAGCTTGTTACGGGGAAACCCTAACAATTTAAATAAAAGAAACGATTTCAAATTGAACAATTTATGCCCGGTTTCTGAGGTTCCCAATTAAAGTGTCGATAGCTATTGATTCGATAAAGTTATCTGTTATAGTTTAAACTTAGGATAACTGTTACCGAGTTTCTGAATACGTAATTGACGTTTCAATTAGGCATGTCGATTCGATCGATAAAAATCGATTATTTAGAGTCCTATAATCGATTTTTCAGATCGATTTTGAACCCTACATCGATTCAATGAATCGATCTATAAACCTACTGAATCGGACCTATCAATTCAAGGAACTAACGAGATAATATTCCTAACCTGACTGCGGTAAATTTTTGCTGTTGTTGGGCGTAAAAGCATCTGGTACTACTTGGTTGATAATTTGAACACATCATAGACTCATATCGTAAATTAGAGCTTACAATGGTGGCGTTACTTGCGTTAAACAAATATTTTGCGTCAAACAAAGATCTTATAAATATTTTAAAACAGAGTAAATTAATACTTTCTAACATTTAAGTGAATTTTACACATTTTGAAATAAAACAACGTTTACGGAATCTATCGCGTTTACTTGATTTTTATACTATCCCGAGGTTTCAAATGTGTGGACGTAGATGGTAGACATCCAAAGCTGATATGTTGTTTAAAATTTTTTGGATTATTTATTTCTACCCACATACACATACTTATAAATAATTTGTTTCTTAAAACTCTAATAACTTTATATTAAATGAAGATATCACAATACAAACATATTTATTTTAGATAAGGGTCAAAGCAATGCTAATTTTCATTCTTCATCTCTATAAATTTTGAAAAGATTTCTTCAACATTTTAAGTTTCTGGGCACAATTAATTATATTAGAAATAAACTGCTATACTTCCAAAAGAGACTTGCATGAGCTGCTTGTATGCACAATTCTATTTGAATACATTGATACATTGATTTCATCTTATACCTACGTCTGGACACGTCGCACTTGGTTTTTTACTTTTGACTAGCAACTTATTTGAAAAATAATATGCAATATCCTTAAACTATGGTATTTTGTTCAAGGTGAGACTACAAATAGTTATAGTACCAATAAACGGCACATGTTTGTGAGTCAAGTTATCGCTAGTTTAAGCTAAGTTTATCTCAGGACGCGCTACTCAGAAACGCATTTTCATGAGTTATCAAACCGATAGCGCTGTCGGACAGATAAACTACAGTTAAATGTACCTCAGAAACCGGCCATTAATGCAATAAAAAAAACTTTAACAAAGATAATTAAATAATACGAAACTTCATGAGTAGACAAACGTCAAAACGGCCATCATAGCGTGCCGATAGTATAGTTAGGCTCAAAGAATAATTATATTACTCTCTACCGAGAGGTTAGGCTGATGGTTCTGCCAAAGCCTTTAATAAATAAATTATAAATGGTATTATATATAAACCATGGACCTATAGTTGTATACATGTTACTTCCATGATATAAACAAATAACATGCAAATAACCCAAACCCAATATAAGAAAAAGCGCGGGAATTCCAAATCCTGGTTTTTGTGTTTGCTTATTTTATTTTAATTTATTGGGTCACAGGATCTTGTTTCTGTATATATTTAATATTAGTGTGTATATATAACGTAGTTTAGTGATTTTCTTCGTGTCGGTAAGTTTTAAGCTGTTTTGAATGTAAAATATGGATCCTCCCGAGGACCCGGGAGAAACCAGTCATGAGGTCGCCCACTATGTAACTATTACATCTAATAATGACACTATTATAGATACAGACAGCTCACTAAGTCATAATACCTCTAAACGTAAAAGGCTATCAGCAAGGCCTTCGATATGCCGGCATTGTAATATAAGAAGGCGCAAACATGGCGGGAAAAAAGACAGCGATTGCATTTGTGCATCGCAAGAGATGGACATATCTAACATTTCCACTTAAACCTTACCTGATCCCCAACATCAAACTCGTTCACAGAAAAATCAAGTTGATAATGCAAATATAGAAATACATACTCAAAACTCGGTGGCTAGACTATCATACATCGAATCAGACGCATCTCCATTTATTGTGCATATCCAAAGGGAATAATTGAACAACAATGCTTACGTTAATCCTATCACTTTTGGGCGTCTTTTGAAGAAAAACACTTTTAAAAACATTGTTAATGGCAGTTTAATAAAAATAGGGCGTAATAAAATGTCTATTGAATTTTCAAACTATAATGATGCTTATTCTTTTTTGAACAGCTCTACTCTTGACAAAGAAAAATATAAAGCATTTATGCCCACTTTTTCCATCACCCGTACGGGTGTCGTAAGAGGAGTCCCAACTGAATGGTCTGACAAAGAAATCATGGAAAATATTTACTTTCTGTGTCAACAGGCTGTGGCCCAGTTACTAAAATCAGAAGGATTAAAAAAAATACACTAGATGGTAAAACTGATTTTAATAATACGGGAACTGTAATTCTCACCTTCGATGGTCAGGTCTTGCCCAAGCGTGTATACATGTGTTATACTGCTCTGTCAGTGGAATATATCAAACTACAATGCTACAACTGTTGTCAGTTCGGTCATGTTAAGCAATTATGTTGATCAACACCAAGGTGTTACAAGTGTGGACAAGGCCACACAGGTGATACCTGCACAATCTCTCAAGATTGTATAACTTATTTAGATATTTTTATATATATTTTTGCATTTGACATGCTTAGCACTATACATTAAACACAAAGTGAAAAATGTGAAATCGAAAATAACAGTCAGGAGCAGGATTTGAACCTGCATCTTCTGGATTCCGTCCAGATGCTTTACCAATTCAGCCATCCTGACACTTGCTCCTGACTGCTAATTTCGATAACACATCATACTTAACGTCTTTAGGTGACGCCTGCGCCGTCTGTCGGACGTATTTTCATACATTATACCGACCAGGTAAACTTAATTTTACAATTAAGATTTTACCTAATAATGACGCAAACCCTTTAAATATTTAGATATTTTTATATATATTTTTGCATTTGACATGCTTAGCACTATACATTAAACACAAAGTGAAAAATGTGAAATCGAAAATAACAGTCAGGAGCAGGATTTGAACCTGCATCTTCTGGATTCCGTCCAGATGCTTTACGCATTTTTTGGTTTGCGTCATTATTAGGTAAAATCTTAATTGTAAAATTAAGTTTACCTGGTCGGTATAATGTATGAAAATACGTCCGACAGACGGCGCAGGCGTCACCCAAAGACGTTAAGTATGATGCGTTATCGAAATTAGCAGTCAGGAGCAAGTGTCAGGATGGCTGAATTGGTAAAGCATCTGGACGGAATCCAGAAGATGCAGGTTCAAATCCTGCTCCTGACTGTTATTTTCGATTTCACATTTTTCACTTTGTGTTTAATTGTATAACTTGTTGTTTGTGTAAGGGTTTTCATGAAGCTATAAGCAGAAAATGCTTAGAATTTGAGAGGCAAAAAGCCATTAAAGAATCCATGGCCAAATCTTGTATCTCATATTCCGAAGCCAGTAAGAAACATCCACCAATTTCTAAACTTTCATATGCATTGATCTCTTCACCAAAACTGTCAGAACATATTACCATAACCACAAAGTACCCATTACATAATAAACAAAATAAAACTTCACATGTAAAAACAGTGTTTAATAAACCTCATACACATCATAATTTAAATAAGGGTTATGATCAAAAAGCCCACGAGGATCTTATTAGGGGCTATAACTACACATATTCAAAGGATGGTTGTGCACTTATTGCCAATGATCTGACAAATTTATCCATAAAAGATTTAATAATAACATTAATTCGGTCTTTATCTCAATCAAATCTAATTTTACCGTCCAACGTTGCCTCCGTAATAGATACAGTTAAAAATATTGAAAATACTCATAATGGACAGTCCAGCCAAAGCAGTCCAATGGAATGGTCGAAGCTTAATACCTAAAAAATTTGACATTTATTTTATTGTAAATAAATTTAAACCATATATTTTCGCTCTTCAAGAGTCATGGCTTAAACCAGAGTCTTTATTCAAAGTACCTGGTTATGCATGTCTTGGAGAAGATCGTTCAGATAGGTATGGAGGTGTTGCTTTACTGATCCAACATCCTCATACCTATAGTCATTTCCCTCTTCCTGCTCATAATATGACTTCTCTATTATAGCAGCTGTTGTAAATAATATTTGTTTTGTATCATTCATCATCATACATCCCTCGACCTTCTAAAGGTATTTTTAATGAACTTGTAAATATTTTCTCTTTGCTTCCTAAACCTTTTATAGTGTTGGGTGATTTTAACTCTCAACACCCTTCCTGGGGTAGTACTTCTAATTGTTTTGGTGCTGCCATTCTGGATCTTATAGACACCCACGACTTATGTATCCTAAACACTGGATGTGCAACTCAACGCACACCACCAAATCTAGGGATTAGTGCCCCAGATTTAACTTTATGTTCCTCGAAGTTGGCCTCGTCATTATCTTGGGAGGTTATGCAATCCACGTATGGTAGTGATAATTTTCCTCTAATAATTACTTTCCCCCTTAACAATAAAATTCCAACCAAACGTCCTCCTCGGCTCAAATATAGACTACCAGACGTTGATTGGTCCTTATTGAAGGACCGATTAGATTCAAAAGTAAGTAATCTACCGAAAGTCACAGCTGGAAATGAGAGATATTGTGTGGACTCTTTTTGCAAGATTGTTATAGACACTGCTGATACAATTTTTCTTCGTTTGCGTTTATAGCGCGTATGGAGCAGGCCGTGACTCCTTAAATAAGCCTTCACCTTTTGTTTTTTGCGTTTATAGTGCGTATGAAGCGGGTCGTGACTCCTTAAATAAGCCTTCACCTTTTGTTGTTTTGCGTTGTGCGCATCTAGAGCAGGCCGTGACTAGTAAAATTCATCAAAGACCAACATTACTTCACAATTGCCGAATCGTCATAATATTAGGTACCATCGCTCATATTCTTTCTTTAGGATGATCCCTATCAAGCAGTTTCTGTTCTGGAGTCCAACTCGTTAACATTAGAGTTGTACTCTCGTATGTAAGGAGGTCTTTTGATTCAAAGATTCATCAGACACTTTGTCAGGTTGTATGTTTGGTCGTTTGTTAGTGGATGAATGCATGTGAGACAGTAACTGGCTGTTCCAGCCTTCTGAGGCGCTTACTGCAGTGGATTTTACTGCGTAAAATCCTTTCTCCGGGAGAGGGGGTATTGTTACGATGTAACCGAACAAATTACTATATAAATTATAAAGTCGCATATTCAATTGATACCGGATACCATATCCGCAAATTTAAAATACGCGCGGTTGCCTAGGCCCCTACCCAGTAAAATTATTGCCAATGGGTCGCATGATTCCACTCCCAAAAAGGCCAGAACTAAATATTATTTCCATATATGGCCAGCATGCGATCCCGGATGCGAGTAGAGTACGCTAGGGTTCGAGAACGTTCTATAGCCACTCCAATCGCAAGCGTATGGATAGGAAAAGTTCTAGAACAAAAAACTATCCACCAATGAGTAAGTCGGGGCAACAGCGCTAAAATGAGATAGCAATAATAGAAAGATAGAAGGGAGTATTATTAGAGTAAAAATATAAATATGGGAGTAGGTAGATTGTTTTTTTCTCTGACTCGGAATTATCATGTGCGTCAAGGCAGATAACACTGCGTAAATTACTATAGTAATTATACACTTAAAACATTATTTTTGCCTAGGGCATTTAAAAGTAAAAGTGTGTGACTAGGAAAATCCCAAAGATACGTTTTATAATCATTTCTATTGTAGGACTCATTTTCTTTCGTTTACTTTATTGGTATAACCATGTTCGAAAAGTAGAATTTTACGTGCAACTGTTCTATAAAATTCGTTCTAACGAGATTTATTCGTATAATCATATTTGAGAAGTAGATGAGATTATGAGAGCAAAATCAATGCGTTCGGAATGCGATCTACGCGGAGAATCTGTGGAGTGAGGCTGACTGACCGCATTCGTAACAATGACGTAAGAGAGCGAGTAGGTATGAAAGAGAGTATTGGTGTAAAGATGCGAAAGGTAATGCTCCCATGGTTCGGACATGTGGAAAGAATGCCGGACGAGCGACTGGCTAAGAAGATATACAATGCGAAAGTGGAAGGATGTAGGTACAGGGGGAGACCGAGACTTACCTACCTAGACCAAATTGGTCATGATATTGAAGGAAGGTGGAGTCAGGAGTCTCCGAAACCGGCGAGCGTGTATGAATAGCTTTGATAAGTATAGCGACGTTCATCACATTAATACAAGGAACAAAGGCAATCTTGTTGCTCACAGTACTCGTCTCCACAGAATCAGTAGATCTTTCATGGGGCAATGTATATGCTTCTACAATAAAATTCCTGAAAATGTCCGAAACATGCCACTACATAAGTTTAAGAAAGCCATAAAAATTAGACTTTGTAATCAAGGTTATTGGACTGTTTCGGATTATCTTGAGGATAAAACTAAATGGGCTTGAGCTGCTCCTCATTCATTAATTTTCAAAATTGTTTTATAAGATATAATGTAATTTTAGTTACGAGGGGTGATCCAAAAGTAATGATAATGAAAATAAAACACGGTAATTAAAGTTAAAATAATAATTTATTTTTCTACATAGTCTCCTAACAAATCAATACATTTAGTCCATCTTTTTTTTAAAAACACATCCATTCCCTTTGAAAAAAAATCCTTTTCTTGACCCTCCCAAAACGCCTCAACAGCGGCCATAACTTCGCTATTGTCATTAAACACAAAGTGAAAAATGTGAAATCGAAAATAACAGTCAGGAACAGGATTTGAACCTGCATCTTTTGGATACCGTCCAGATGCTTTACCAATTCAGCCAACCTGACAATTGCTCCTGACTGCTAATTTCGATAACACATCATACTTAACGTCTTTGGGTGACGCCTGCGCCATCTGTCGGAAGTATTTTCATACATTATACCGACCAGGTAAACTTAATTTTACAATTAAGATTTTTACCTAATAATGACGCAAACCCTATAAATATTTAGATATTTTTATATATTTTTTTAGCATTTGACATGCTTAGCACTATACATTAAACACAAAGGCTGAATTGGTAAAGCATCTGGACGGTATCCAAAAGATGCAGGTTCAAATCCTGCTCCTGACTGTTATTTTCGATTTCACATTTTTCACTTTGTGTTTAATGTATAGTGCTAAGCATGTCAAATGCTAAAAATATATATAAAAATATCTAAATATTCGCTATTGTCTTCAAATTTCTTGCCTCGGAGGTGTTCCTTGAGCCGAGGAAAGAGGTAAAAGTCACTAGGAGCCAGATCTGGCGAATAGGGAGGGTGTTCGACCAGTTCGAATCCCGTTTCTTGAATGGCAGCCATCGCAACTGCGGCTTTGTGAGCCGGTGCGTTGTCTTGGTGAAACAGCACTCCAGCTCGCAGTTTGCCTCGTCTTTTTTCCTTAATGGCCTCCCGTAATCTTCTTATTTGGTCTGCGTAGTAAGAGCCCGTAATAGTGGCTCCCTTTTCCAAATATTCCACCAAAATTATTCCTTTAGCGTCCCAAAAAACAGACGCCATAACCTTTCCCGCCGAACTTGAGACTTTGAATTTCTTTGGCGTCGGTGAGAAGGCTCGCTTCCAAGTCATAGATTGTTTTTTTGTTTCAGGATCAAAATGGTGAATCCAGGTCTCGTCCATAGTCACAAAACGCAACAAAAAATTTTCTTTATCTGCTTGGAACTTTTCGAGATTGACCCTCGAAATGTCAACTCGTTTTTTCTTTTGCTCGTCGGTTAACATTCTGGGAACCCAACGCGCAGAGACCTTTTTCATATGCAACTCGTTCGAAATGATTCTTTGACGCTTCCATATGAGATCCCTGTGACCTCAGCTACATGCCTGATGGTCACTCTTCGATCTGCCAACACAACATCTTCGACTTTTTTCACGTTGTCTTCTGTGAGGGACGTGGATGGGCGTCCTTCGCGATGTTCATCTTCAGTGGATGTTCTGCCCAGCTTAAACTCCTTGGCCCAGCGTGCAACTGTAGAATATGGAGGAGCAGAGTCCCCCAATGTTTCCACCAAGTCACAGTGTATGTCTTTTGTAGACATTTTTTTCAAACAGAGGTACTTGATCACAGCTCTAATTTCGTTTTTCTCCATGTTGATGTTATCTCTTCGACAGTTCGTATTCAAATGAATGTATCTCCCGGAAATCCTGACCTATTTATATGATTTTTTTAGGCTGACGTAGTGAGTGTATAGGCTAGCGAAAAAAATTTTTTTGGATTTTTATGTGGACCTGAAGTAACCAATTATCATTACTTTTGGATCACCCCTCGTATAAAGATTATATTAAATTGTAATAAATTGGCAATTTAAAAAAGTGGCCCATGAGTTTCTTGCCGGGTTCTTCTCATGAAAGGCTTTACTACGGAATCCGGCCGCTTGTGGCGATTGCAATCGCCACTTTGTTATTGCGGTTGCACTCGCCTCAGGCGCTCGTGTTAATTATTTTAATTATTAGTGTACTATTTACGATTTTAAGTGCTACTTAATAGGCCTATGAAATAAAGATATTTTTGAATTTGAATTTGAATTTGAGTTATGAATGTTGAGGAAGCGAGATATGAATGCAAGAATAGAGCCTCTTGGCACTCTGTGCTCTCTGCCTAACCCGCAAGGGAAATGGCGTGATGATAAGTAAGTAGTGAGAAGTAGATTTTACGTGTAACTGTTCTATAAAGTTTGTTCTAACGAGATGATTAGACGTATTGTATAGTACATACCCACGAATCATTTGTTTCGAAGGTATATAACTGTCAAAAAACATCATTTAGTACTACCATTGATATATTAAAAAGAGATGATACACAATCAGGCACGAAAAGTGTCCACTATCAATGAATGCAGATTACGCTTTCCTGCACTCCTTTCGTTTAGTATTATTTCGACGCGCGAGTAGACGAAGCGTGTCAAAATGTCTAATTGTTCGATGAATAAATGCCGAAATAGTGCATTAAAAGTACAAAAAAAGCATGGCGTTTCTTATTTTCGGTAAGTATTAATAGACAGTATTTCTATTTCATACATATTTTGTTTCTTTAGAGTCGCATTTTTAAATTTTTCAATATATTTTGTTTCAAATTATCGACGATCCCTGTATGAACCAGTCAAATAGAGTATGTATTAAAACAAAGGCAGTCTCGAACTATGCTCATACTTCAATGCATCGCATAATACGACGTTCTCGGTTCTAAAAACGAATAGAGTCACCGTGTTGAATGTATTTTTTTTATATATATTAAGTAATTAGTTGACATTGTTTTATTTACAAAGTTTTAATATCAATAACCGTGTGGGGCCGGCATCAAGAATAGCTCCACCCCGTCTCTTCCTATGGGAGTCGTAGAAGCCGACTGAGGGATTACCGGGGGACCGGGCAGCAGCGGTTCCCTGTGTACTAGAAACTTCCACTGCGATCGCCAACCCGCCTGCCAAGCGTGGCGATTATGGTAAAAACCCCCAAATGAGTGCACAGAGACAAACATCGGCCCCCAGTCACGGCAGCTTCGCTATCCTGTGGCCTAAAGGTAGCGGGCCCGGTAACTGCGGAGCAGGGGGTGCTAAGAATCCCCGGTCGCGATCCGGCTACCACAAACGACTTCTGGCCCTGGTAACACACAACGTCAGGACACTGAGGACTGACGAGAAGATCACCGCGCTGGAAGAGGAATTGAGCAAGATCCGATGGCACATTGTAGGATTATCAGAAGTGCGAAGACAGGGTGAGGGCACGATAATCCTCCAGTCAGGAAATTTGCTCTTCCACCTGGAGGGCGACCACAAGTAGTCGAGTAGGGTAGCGTACCTTATACTCAAAATAACCAAACGGTATTCGCTGAAGGTCATACAGGTTTACGCACCTACCTCGACCCATTCCGACGACGAAGTGGAGGCCCTCTACGAGGACATCTCGGAAGCTATTCACGCGTCTAAATGTCACTTCACGGTGGTTATGGAAGACTTCAACGCAAAACTAGGCATAAGGAGAGACGATGAGCTGAGGGTGGAGCAATATGGATTTGGGCATAGAAACCATAGGGGTCAGATGCTGTCTGATTTTCTGGAGAGGGCAGGCCTCTTTATGATGAATTCCTTCTTCAGGAAGCAGCCACAGTGGAAATGGACCTGGATTAGCCCTGATGGTTCTGTGAAAAATGAGATTGACTTCATCTTAACGGACAAAGGGCACATATTCAATGATGTCTCAGTGATCAGCAGGATTAAAACTGGGAGTGATCACCGCATAGTTAGAGGCATATTGAATCTAAATATGAAAGTCGAGAGGTCACGCTTAATGAAGTCTACGCTCTGACCAACACCTGCTCAATACCAGAACCCCGAAAACTTTCAGCTCGAACTACAAAATCGCTTTCAATTCCTAGACGAGTGCGAATCAGCGAGCGATATGAACAACAGGTTCGTGGAAACTGTCCACGCGGTCGGGTCGACCTTCTTTAAGACCAGTCGCGTCAATAGGACTCAAAAATTTTCGGACCAAACTCTTAAGCTCATGGCAAGACGGACAGAAATGACGGTGCAGTCTTCGGCTAATTGGTCCAATCAGAGGCGACTAAACAGGCAGATCTCCAAGTCTATGCGACAAGACATTCGCTGATTTAATACCCTGCGTATTAAAGAGGCGATAGAGCGGAACCGAGGTTCCAAAATATTCGCGAGAGATCTGTCTGTTGGGAAAAGCTAGCTGATCAAGCTGAAGACCAATGATGGCACTGTTGTTTCATCCAAAGATGAGATATTAAGCGAGGTCCATGAGTTCTATGGACAGTTATACAGATCCCAGAACCCTATTTTCAGCTTGGTCCATGAGCCGAGATCCAAGTTAACTCGGCATTTTACCAAAAATATCCCGGACGTCAGCCTGTACGAGATCAGAATAGCTCTCAAATAACTAAAGAATGGAAAGACACCGGGAGAAGACGGAATTACTATAGAGCTTCTGAGGGCAGGCGGAAAGTCGGTCCTCAAAGCCCTTCAGAGGCTATTCCATTCTGTCGTTCTCGGGGGCGACGGTCCAGAATCGTGGACCAGGAGTGTGGTGGTGCTGTTCTTCAAGAAAGGCGACAGAACTCTCTTGAAGAATTATAGACCCATCTCGCTCTTGAGCTACGTCTATAAGTTGTTTTAGAGAGTCATTATAAATCGACTCACGCGCAGGCTCGACGACTTCCAGCCTCCCGAACAAGCTGGTTGCCGAAAAGGCTATAGTACCATAGACCACATACTTACGCTGCGCCAGATTATACAGAAGACCGAGGAGTATAATCGGCCTCTGTAGACACAGCTAGACAGCGTTTGTGGAATATAGAAAGCCTTCGATTCGATCGAAACTTGGGCGGTGCTGCAGTCCTTTCAGCGGTGCCAAATTGACTATCGGTACATCGAAGTGTTGAAGTGTTTGTATAGAAACGCCACTATGCCTGTCCGAGTTCAGGACAAGAGCACAAAACCTATCCAACTGCAGAAAGGCGTAAGACAGAGAGACGTCATGTCCCCGAAACTCTTCGCCACTGCATTGGAAGATGTTTTCAAGCTCTTGGACTGGCCTGGATTCAGCATCAATATAAATGGCGAATGCATCACTCACCTTCGATTTGCAGATGATATCGTGGTCATGGCAGAATCGCTGGAGGACCTTGGTACCATGCTCAATGACCTCAACAGTGTATCCCGACTAGTGGGTCTAAAAATGAACATGGACAAGACGAAAGTCATGCACAATAACCATGTCATTTCAGCACCGGTCCTAGTCGGGAACGTGGATCTCGAAGTTGTCGATCACTATGTATACCTGGGAAAAACAGTCCAGTTAGGTAGGCACAACTTCGAGAAAGAGGTCAACCGACGAATCCAGCTCGGCTGGGCAGCGTTCGGGAAGCTGAGGAAGATCTTCTTTTCCAATATTCCACAATATCTGAAGACGAAGGTCTACGACCAGTGTGTGTTACCGGTGATGACTTATGGAACAGAGGCGTGATCTCTAAATGTTGGCCTTATATAAAGGCTGAAAGTCGCTCAGCGTGCCATGGAGCGGGCTATGCTTGGGATCTCTCTACGTGATAAGATCCGTAATACGGAAATCCGTAGGAGAACGGGAGTAACCGACATAGCCCACCGGGTCAGCATGCTGAAGTGGCAATGGGCAGGCAACATCGCTCGACGAACCGACAACCGTTGGGGAAGAAAGGTTCTCGAGTGGCGATCGCGTATTGGACGGCGCAGTGTAGGACGGCCTCCCACCAGGTGGACCGATGACCTGGTCAAAGTCGCAGGCATTCGTTGGATGCAGGCGGCACAGGACCGTTCGCTGTGGCGTTCCCTTGGGGAGGCCTATGTCCAGCAGTGGACGATGAAGGGCTGATGGATGGATGGACGGAATATCAATAACATTGTCATTTATATGATGATTTTTATTTTAGTTTTCCTAGGGTGGGTCCCTAGGAAAAAAAATCAGATGATAAAGCTTGCTCTAAATTATTTATAAATTTGTATTCTTTTTTTTTAATTATACGGTGAGCGAATTCGAAGGGCTCAACTAGTATTTTATAAGGTGATCATTTAAATTGTTGTATTTAAGGCTTTTATACTTCAATAATGAATGTTGAAATGTTGTATTATGTATAAATTATGGTTTCACATAAGTACTAATAGATTTAAAAGTTTTTGGTGGTCTATGTTACGCTAGTGAAGATGAATATACTGTATGTAATAAAATCGAGGCGATAATAAGACGAGAACAGCGCATATGTGGTCAAAAAACACAACCAAGGCCTATTTGTGTTCCTTAGTTTTAAAATGTACATTAAATTTAAATATATTTTCTGGTATTGTTATTCATTCCCTTCAACAACCTGCTCTTTTTAATCATAAAATTAGTCTTATAAAAGCTATTATAGAAAAATTTATAGATGTTAGTTTACATTATATCGAAAAAAAAAGCAACAGAAAAGCTGAAATCTAATTCAAAAAGACAACTCTACAATAAGCTTAATTTATTTCAAGAAAATTGATTTACTTACTACTGTATTGTCAATGGTTATGGCGTCATAATACATAAGACTAGAATAGATCTGGGTACTACTTATAATATTAAAATTACTATATTACTATATTGGGAATAAAAACTATATTGGGAATACTGCTTAATATTAGAATTACTATATTGGGAATCAAAACTAAAATTTATATTTACGAGTTTTATTTTATTTATATATAAATAAATATTCTACCTAAAAACATATTAATAGGATCAGATAAAAGTATAAATATGAGTTTGGAACACATTTATAAATTAAACAAATTTAATAAACGAATTTTTTAATAAACTGAACGGTGAGGAAGCGAGAGATGTATGCAAGAATAGAGCCTCTTGGCACTCTGTTCTCTCTGCCTACCCCGCAAGGGAAATGGTGTGATGATAAGTTAGTTAAGTTAGTTAGTAATAAACTAAGTAAATGTTCATACATGAAAATTATAAAAAAATATTCGTCTCCACTCCGTCCTTGTTCCTGCTCAGAAATTTCGGTCGTAAAATTTTATTGCTTTTTGCATAATGCTTTGTAAATACAACTTTAAACCATACAACAATTTGCATAATGCTTTGTAAATACAACTTGATAACAACGGCCTTGAACTATCGCCATCTAAAAGCACTGTAGTTCTGTTTTCAAGGATACGCCTGCCGCCACCTGTTTTTGTGTACTATGACGGCAATCAAATTCCAGTAAAATCGACTGTAAAATTCTTGGGAGTAATGTTAGATTGTAAGTTGACGGGTGTTGCTCATTGTGAGTATATAGCTACTAAATTTGAAAAGCGACACAATATATTAAGATGTTTGTTAGGAGTCTGGTGGGGAGCCCATCCTTTCTGCTTGAAAATTCTGTACAATGCATTAATAAGAAGTATCTTAAAATACGGAACATTTTCGTTAGAACCAGGTAATAAACTAGCTTTTAAAAAATTAGACACCATTCAGTCCAAGGCTTTGCGATTGGTTTGCGGGGCCATGAAATCAAGTCCAGTTAACGCCTTACAAATAGAATGCGTTGATCTGCCAATGTCCCTTTGGCGTCAGTACATTTGTGACAGATATTTATTAAGAGCCTTACAATATTCTTGACATCCACTGCATTTAAAATTACCAATTCTTCTTGATAAAATAAACTCTTCAAGTTATTGGACTCATAAGTCTCTGCCGTGTTTAATTCAGAGTTTTAAGAGGTTTATTGCCTTGAAATCCCCAACTCAACAATCTGTCTGTTATTTATATTTTTATTTTTTATTTTATCTTAATTTGGGTATTAATAAAACTGTCAGTTATGCTAATATTTCGTTTAACAATGTTCTGAGCGAGAACTGGAAGGATTGGCATCATATTTACACTGACGCTACCAAACATGCGATGACAGGCATTGTTGGAGTGGGTATATATCATCATCAGTACAATATTGTACAGAAAGTTAAATTACCACCAGAATCTTCAGTTTTTACTGGAGAATGTTTTGCAATTTACAAAGCTATAGAATATTCTAAATTATTCAAATTAAAGAAGATTATAATATTTTTAGACTCACAAAGCGCCTTACAAGCTATTAAAAGTGTTCCTTTTCGTAGTAAACGTATTCATCCCGTGATCATGTTTATTAGAAAAGTGCTTTTTGAATGTGTTCAATCTGGAATGGAAATGAGTTTTGCTTGGATTCCGGGTCATAGCAATCTCGCGGGCAACAATAGAGCTGACGTTCTTGCACGCGAAGCAGTGGACTGTGGTGACATGTTTCCATTTTTTAATTTTTCGTATGATCTCGTCGGTCTGGCTGCTGTGTTCCTTCGGGACTCTTGGCAGATGCCCTGGATGGATAGTAATCAGACTAAGGGAAAATACTACGCCACAATACAAAATAATATCCCCATAAAGCCCTGGTTTTGTAAATTAAAGCTGGGAAAAACCATCACTAGCTGTATAATTAGAATGAGACTGGGCCATGCTTGTTATCCTTTTCATCTCTCAAGACTTAAAATTATTAACAATGAGTTTTGTGGATGCGGGGAAGATGTTGGGGACTTGACTCATATTTTTCTTTCCTGTCCTCTTCATAATCGAGACCATTTTATTGAATCTTTACTTACACACGGCATCCCTCTTCCAACTTCGATTCCTGTTTTACTGTCCTCTTTTGATTTAATTGTATATAATTATATTTCTTCCTTTATCTGTTTAAATAATATCCGTTTGTAATATAGTACTTATGTAAATATTTTAAACTTGATCCTTAACAATCTTCCAAATTGCTTTCAAATCCGTATCCTAAATCCTACTAAGTTCTCTCGTTTTTGTTATTGACAATGCGTAAATCGCGACTAGCCATACTAAATAAAAAATAACCAATATAATCGGTGCAAATAACCCAAAATAACTTAACATGCCTAACCAAGTAACATAAACTTTACCCGAGAAGATTAACAACTTCGAACAAAAAAAATGTGACAGCTTCTGTCAGATATAGCCACCTATTGAACACCCCCTTTAATTGATATAAAGAGGAAATTTTAATACGACCACTTATTCTTGTAGTTTTATTAGGATTCTTATTATAATGATTGAAAATAAAAACAGATTACAATAAACTTTTATTTATCAAAAAATGTAAAACTTTAAAATCACGGAACTCAATAATCGCAATTAACTTTGATCACTTTAACTAGCTATTGTGAATGTTAGTATCTTGAGCTGTATATTTTCTTTACACTAAAACACTTAAAAAAAATTCTCTGATTTTCCTCAGCTCACACGCGATGTATCGTTAACGCTGCAAAACTCACGTAGCGGAGGGCCGCCCTTCCCGCCACAGCATCAATGCTTAGCGTCGAACGCGCTCATACCACGTGATTTATTACGTCAGATTTGAAAAGCCGGTGTGTCGTACCTACAAATAAACAACAAAAAACAACACCAAAAAAAAATCATAAAAATGCCCTATATAAGACAGTACTTAAGCTCGATTTATACAATAATAATAAGACCTAAACCACAGAATAGGTAATAGTACTCGTACTACCACAGAATAGGTAATGTACCTAAACGCAGAGTCACGGGCTCATGGTGGCGCGGCGCGCGCGCGTGTCGCTCCCGGACCCCCGCAATTCGCAGGTTGCCGTTCGGTGGCAAATGTAGTACCTACAGGAGTGGCTACACATTTGGCACAAAACTGCAACGTCGCGGTGTCCTACGTTTAATTAAACTATTGATTTACTTACTTACATCATTTCTTTTTTTAGGCGGGTTTTTCATAGTTCTAGGATCAAGCGCACTTCTCAAACGTTTTACCCGCACACCGTGCGGTTTATAAGGAAAAATGCTAAACGCGCGTAAACTGTAATCTTATTTTATGTTAATTATTCATGTAGGTACCTACACGGACATTGTGACAATAAGCCAACCGCCGCGGGCGACTTGCCTTGCCGCCAAAAAGTCCCCTACTTACTACATCAGTGTAGTCATTTATAAGATAGGTACCTAATAACCGTATCTAGTCGGCCAGTCGCATAGGTATGTACTTAAATAAGTTTTTATACTTTGGGCTTATTATAAGTTTTTATACTTCGGGCTTATTATAGGCTTTGGCAGGACCATCAGCCTAACATAAGGTGGAATTATAGTGTGGAATTATAGTATAGATTTAGTTGTTTTTTTTTCTTTTTTTAATATTGTAATATTATAGGAAAGTATGTTTTAAATTTGAGTATTTTGGTTTTTGTTGTTTTTGTGTGTGATGGGTGTGAACGACGTCCGTGACATCACCAAGGCGCCCCAACGGAAGACCAGCGCAGGTCTATTGACCTGTTTTATGCTGAGTTGGGGTCGTTTTGTAGCGGATGTTTTTTTTGTTTTTTCTGTTTTATTTATATGTATAATGTTGTTCGTTACAATAAATATTTTCTTTCTTTCTTTCTTTCTTAAATAAATGTATCATACAAAAATTATACATTTTAACTGCCTCGATGGTGTAGCGGTAGTGTATGCGACTGCTAAGCATGAGGTCTCGGGTTCCATCCCCGGGTCGGGCAAAGTTATTGAGCTTTTCCCTAAAAATAAAAATTCTCAGTAGCAGCCCGGAGTTTCGAAATGTGCCCGGTAGATGTCAATAGACTCGCCCCCTATTACGTGGGACTCAAACATAGCTAGCGAGTCATGGGTGTGTAATACACCTCTGCCTACCCCTTCGGGGAATACAGGCGCGATGCTATGGTATGTTATGTGTTGTTTACAAAATTCATAAAACTATTGTTTTAAGTAAGATGAAATATTTCGTTAATTAAATAAAATACCTACGTATTGACTCAAGCCTGATGGTTTATTTATGACAACTACATTTCATTTTGTGCACACTGAAGTCCATTGAAATGATACATTTTTTGGGCTTTATAGCTTGTAAAAGTTTTTGAATATCAAGATGGGTTATCAAGATTTTTCTACTTTTAAGCATTTCACATGCTAGGCAATCTAAATTAAAATTAGTGGGGTGGCCGACCAGATAGGCAGTCAGACCGAATTTCTGAAGACGCGTGTTCGATTCCCGCCCCCAACTGTCATTTTTCTATTTTCACCAATTTAATATCAAGGCCCCACCACCCCAAAGTTAAATCCATCTTTATGATCACAACCATTGTCCCGTGGCCGCCGTGGTATAAAAAGGGGTGCGAAGGGTTTTTCCGCTATATCGGCAAACTCTTAGAAAATTTTCTAAGGGGCAAACTACCTTCTAAGGGGTATCTACCTAGTTTATTATTTTTTTCGAAACTTGATTTTTAGACTTACCTACGTCACGGTAATAATACCTACGTCGCTTTTTGACAAACATACAGACTGCAAAGTAGGTACATAACTTTAGGTAAACGCCGCGCCGACTAGACTATCCGATCGGAAGCGCACTGTTAGGTAAGTTGCGAGGGGTAGGTATGCGGCGAGTACAATGAACTCTGTAGCTAGGTAGAAATTTAACAGCTGATTTAATGCGGCCTTCGTAAGAGGAGTTCAATATCCATTGCTGTTTTTTTTATTTTAGCTGTTTTATTTAAATTAATGGACTGCTGCGTGCAGAGAATGTAATTGTACATTAAAATAAAGGAACAGTTAATGAAAAAGACGATGAAAAAATAAAAAAAATCCGGAGAAAATTTCCAGTGGAATATGACTCAGAATGAGGACCTGAATGCATCCTTTCAGTTTATGGAGAACCGTCTCTTCCACCCGGTATATGATTTCATAAATCACCGCCATTTTTGTACTGTGAGCAGTATGAGCTCTGGCGTTTTCGAGGTAAGGTGCTCTCAGTGTGTGAAAAAATAAAACCACTCCTACAGTAACGCTAGTATATTTTCATCATTCCTTCAACTTACCAGGTAACCAGATATAATTATACTTTATACTTATGTATTATAATTACTGTCTCCTTAATACATTATAACAGCTAGATTAACACACGTCTGAACTCACTAATCACTTTTAGAAACAGTCAGTCTTAACAGCTATTTTATTTTTAAATTCATTACTAAAATTATGATATTTCCGGCAGAAAACAGGAAGTAACAATGTGGCAGTTTTATTTTTAAATTAATCACTAAAATCATGATAAGTGGTTTGATCACTTGATCAACAGCGTCCAGAAATTTAACCACTTGCACTAAAGTATTATTGTCATTGAATATTGTTATTACAATATAAATAATATTGTTATTATAATATATTGTTATTAACCAAGAAAAATTTAAAGAAATTGTGTTTATTGCAATGTGAAACCAATACTTTGTATGGAATGAAATTAAGGACAGATTAGTATACTGGACTGCGTTCCTTTATAAACAGTAACCAGTATAGCTAACTATAACGGAACGACTTCGCAGTATACTAAATTGACGTCACACCTTACAGTGCTCTGAGTGTATATCGGAACACACCCTTAGTCTGTCACGTTTTGTCAGTATTGCCACCAATGAAAAATAAATAATATATTTGATTCTTTTTTATATACAGTATAGGATTCGGAATTCGGAACCCCATAGGGTTCCTTGAGTATAATGTTCCTTGCCCCTAGGAATGCCACATATTCACAGACTACTATACTACTTCGCATATTCGTAGAAGAAAGTTGACAGGGCCTGTGCCTACTAACCCTAACTTCCTAACTAAAAGAAATATTGAAAAACGTACATGTAAATTACCGTATATAATTATTTATCTATGAAATTACCTTTCCCAACATGGTTATAGCAATCGGATTCGAAGGAAGTGCCAACAAGCTTGGCATCGGAATCGTGAAAGATGGAGAAATTCTCTCAAATTGTAGACGGACCTACATCACCCCACCTGGCGAAGGTTAGATATTAATTTTTTTCGTCACTACAAATGCGTAAGTGAGTTTGTTTGTTTACGTTTGGTGCTAAACGTAAACTCCAATCAAAATACATTATTGTGTCCTTCATAAATCTAGTTTTTAGTACAATAAATTGTCTTGAAAACATATTATAGGATTTCTACCTCGAGAAACTGCACAGCACCACCAAGAAAATATCCATGAAGTATTACAAGAAGCACTGGACCAGTCTGGTATAATACCTCAAGACATAGATGTGGTGTGCTACACTAAGGGGCCTGGCATGGGTGCACCTCTGATGGTTGGAGCGATTGTGGCAAGAACTTGTGCTAAATTGTGGAATAAGCCTATCTTAGGAGTCAATCATTGTATAGGACGTATCCTTTTGAGTTTTCTATAACAACTCATTCGAATATTATTTTCAGAAATCAAAGAACCAAAGCATGAGCGAAAGAGGGTGTATAAATTTATAACCTTCCAAGTAGCTCATTTTATGAACTACTTTATATACTCCTGTATTATTCCAAAGCACTCATCTATAAATGAGGGTCCTTTTTAATGCTGAGAAAATGTATTTCTACATACTAGCAATAGATAGGAGAGTATGTGAGATTCTGAGATTCGCCGGCACACCGTATTATGTTGCAGTTCAGGCATAGCCAAACATAACATGAAGTTTTTTAAGTTGTGGTATTAAGAACAAGGATTGTATTTGTGGTATTTATTTTGGCAACTATCAAACTTGTGTTATTTACTAAAACTTTAGTTATGTATAATATTTGGCTAATATCAATCATGCTTCCTGAGCTGAAGTTGGCTCAGAATCATTATGAATTTTCAGTAACTTTAGTTCTCTCAGTTCATCTTCCTTTAGTGTCACACTTTGACGTAAATCTTGGCCACTATCAGAACTACAAATATAACCAAAGTATTCCTGAACAGATGACTCAGACATAGAGATGGGCCGCCTCATTACCAAGGCCCATAATCCGACAGTGTTGTATGTGAGTGGAGGCAACACACAGGTCATTGCTTATTCACGCCAGCGGTACAGAATATTTGGGGAAACCATTGATATTGCTGTAGGGAATTGCTTGGACAGGTAATTTTATTAGTAACAATAATTTCTGATTAGTAGATTGTGAGGAAATAAGAATATGATTTCAGTTCTGTCATCAGTATTTGGCTATATTCATAGATTATACAGTATCTTATATGTTGGGATAGAAAAAATAGCTATTTAGTAACATAAAAGGCTTATAAATATTCTCAATTCTGTTATTAAAACATTTTGGTCCCAGTCCAGGTTTGCCCGAGTTCTGAAACTGTCTAATGCACCAAGTCCCGGGTACAACATTGAGCAAGCTGCTAAGAGGGGAAACAAATACTTACATTTACCATACTGTGTCAAAGGTAAATCATCAGAATAACAAAAACACTTACTTAAATTGGTTTCATCTAAATCACAGTCACTTACTCTCACTACAGCAGAATATAGTTAGCTATTATTTCTTACAGGTATGGATGTGAGTTTTTCCGGCATTCTCTCATACATGGAAGATAAAATTAATCATCTGCTAAAGGAGTACACAGCCGAGGATTTGTGCTACTCCCTGCAGGAGACAATATTTGCTATGTTGGTGGAGATCACGGAGAGGGCAATGGCACACTGTGGCTCTGATGAGGTACCACACCATACAGCCCATATACAGGGTCTGTCGTAAATAACGGATAACCTGTTAATAGGAGATAGCCCTGATGTCAAGTTAGAAGTAAAATCAACTTTAAATTGCACACCTCATAAGCGAAACGTTGAGGTGTGTTCTACTCCCGGTTGACACGGCACAGCTGATTTTTCAAACTTAAAATGGCTCTATTTATCATATATTGCACTTGTAAAACAATATCTACACACACATATAAAGAACAAACACTATTTTTAACACTCATGATATTTTTGATGCCATTTTTGTTATTTAAACTAGTTAAAAAACTGTTTGAAAAAAAGAACTGGCTTGGACGTCCGTGAGTTGTAGGTAATGTTGACGGGCCTCGTGGCGTAGTCGGTACCGACTTCCGTGCACGAGGTCGTGGGTTCGATTCCCACCCAGGACAACTATTTGTGTGATGAACACAGATATTCGTACTGCGTCGGTGTTTTCTATCTATTATATGTACGTATTTACAAAAAAAAATAGTAGTATATGTATTATATCCGTAATCTGGTACCCATAGCACAAGCGTTAAGCTTAGTTTGGGACCAGAGTCGTTGTGTGAAAATGTCCAGGAATATTTATTTATTTATTATTAATGTATGTTAACACGATAACGACCAAAATACTTAATTAATCGAGTCTTTTTTTTCGTTTACGAATTATTATGACTAGCAATAGAGCCCTATTACTTTTCACGTTCTGATTCGATGTGGTTTAATTGTTATTAAATAAACAAAAAAATACTGAATATTTACGGCATTTACGCTCGACGCGACACTAAAACCAGCGCCAGCGCCTTTCATGAGAACTACCTATCATTTTAGGTACGCATAGCCACCTGTGGTTTGGTTTTACTATCGTCAACAGAACGCCGTTCGCCCGGCCGGTACATCGTTGTTTGTTAAAAGAACGTTCATGATATTTGTCAAGTATAATAACTATTTTATCCATAACAATAATTAAAAACACTAAACACACGTAAATAATAACACACCAACGTTATAAAACACGAAAAAAAAAAAAATTTTACATTCCACAATTTTTTTTGCGTGGCTTTGGCGTCACGGTGTTTTCACTTAGAACAAAGTATAAAATTATAAGGCAACCAAGTTAGGAAGATGGGACGTTCTTCTTTTTTATCGACAATCTGAGCGATTAAAGTTTCATTTTGATAAAAAAATTACATGTATTTTTAGCAATGAATTATATTTTGAATTATTGCCTTAGTATCGTAGAATTCGAAAAAATACTATGCATCGAAGTAATACTTTTATTTTTTTCCAAAATTAAGGATTGGTTGGAAGGGTTACAAAAATAAACACCTCTGTCACAAAAATGTTCTAATATATTATACTTGTCATGCAAAATCAAATCTATTTATTATTATTCTCATGCTTAAGTAGCATACAAACACTCATAATTGTTCTAGAGAAACACAACGTATTTCTTATTATAAACATTAAAAATAGTCACTTAATACTACTCCGTCACATTATACATTATAAAGGCAGCATAGTTTAAGATATTGTTCAAGATACAAAAGAAATTATGGTCAAATGTAAGTTAATACCTTTTAGATTTTGCACATTAATAGTTCAATAGGTTATTTTATTAAATCCTTGCATTGCAATATATGGAATGATACGCTACATTAATACTTATCCAAAAGGGGGACACATTTGTGTCAGATAGTTAGTTAAGTGACGGAGTGCTAGATATTTGACAAAAAAACAACATTTTTAATACTTTGAGTTACTAAAACAACTTTCTACAAAACATACAAATTCTATTTAGATATTTTTATATATATTTTTAGCATTTGACATGCTTAGCAACATACATTAAACACAAAGTGAAAAATGTGAAATCGAAAATAACAGTCACGAGCAGGATTCGAACCTGCATCTCCTGGATACCGTCGAGATGCTTTGCCAATTCAGCCATCGTGACCCTTGCTCCAGACTGCTAATTTCGATAACACATTGATACTTAACGTCTTTGGGTGACGCTTGCACCATCTGTCGGAAGTATTTTCATACATTATACCGACCAGGTAAACTTAATTTTACAATTAAGATTTTACCTAATAATGACGCAAACCCTATAAATATTTAGATATTTTTATATATATTTTTAGCATTTGACATGCTTAGCAACATACATTAAACACAAAGTGAAAAATGTGAAATCGAAAATAACAGTCACGAGCAGGATTTGAACCTGCATCTCCTGGATATCGTCCAAATGCAATTCGTAAAAAATGCGCCTTCCTCTTCTGACTTCCTTATGAGTTAGAACTATTTTAAACAAATTTTCGAACATCACATGAGATACATCTGATTCGACTAATTTGAATAGTTTTCCAGTGTCACTGTAAAACATTACTCGAACATCTCCGTGTTCATCGACGCCGCTTTCTGCAACACCTAAGTGTTGGTAGTACACTGTAATGGACGTTCTTTCGCTTAGAACTTTCACCAAAAGATGAGTGCCATCCTTTATAAATATTCGCTGAATTTTGTCCATAGGGAGGTCATATGAAGTACCAGGCATTGTTTCTACAGGCTATGAGCGGTTGTTCATCTTCATCTTCTGATGTAGAGCTGTATACTGTGTTATAAGATCCTCTTGTAGGACCTCTGACGACATAAATATGAAAAAATATTATTAATTATTGTAGAAATCAATAAAATTTTAAGAATCCTATATATAAAATTACAACTATGTCACATAAAATACCACTCCGTCACACGTTTTGTGACCTAGTTGTCTCGTGACAGAGGTGTAAAACAGAATTTGAAATGCACAGCCTTTATTTAATTATAAATCACACATCAAACTTCACACATAAAATATATTTACGCAATGGAATAATATCAGAGAACAGAAGATTAATAATATTTAAACGTAACAACTTACGTGACAGAGCGGTCGCCAAATAAACACACGCACCACTTTCCACTATCTCCGGGCGCAGGGACACACGAGACGGTGCGAGAGGCAAGGAGGAAGCGTACTGTTGCCTGGCACTCAATGTCTAAATAGCTCGCCCGCATTAATTGTTTTGTAAAATGAGTGACAGAAGATAGCAACCAAAATCATATACTGGCGGAGACATCCAGTAAAATATTTCTTTATTTAAAATTCTCAACCGTAAATATGTTTTCTTCTAAATAGTTTGATTAACGCTTTTTTATAAGTCTAATAATGCTTTTATATTAAATGAGCTCATTAGGTTTTTTTGCATAAGATCATTTCGTTACAATAGGCGCCGCCGAGGGACATCAGTTTTATGTATGTAATACACCTCTGTCATAATTTTTGACCACTATGTCACAATAATTTTGTAAATATTAATAAATAATATTATGGGAATTCTAAGCAATTATAATGATAATATTGTAAGGTAATTTTTTATGAAAGAAAATCTTAGTAACTGAATATTTTAGATGAATACTGATTTATTTTATCGAGAAGACAGGTCATTGTCGATGAAAAAGAAGAACAACCCAGATAAATGGTTTAGAGATTTCTTGTTGAACTCATTGATGTTTAAATAAGTCGTATAATATTGTCCAAAGTTGCAATTTTCTATTGATAGATGTCGCTGTTTTAAAGTAAAATTGTTTTTGTTTACAGTTTAAATAAATAATTCAATTTTACATGTTTATATAATTATATGCACTTATGCAGGTATATATGTAAACTCATGGATTGTTGTTCTTACTAATTGCCAGATGGCGCCTTGCAAAATGACTGAGAGGTAGACCAATATAGAAGTACTTCTTAATATTAGCGCTAGATGGCGTATAGGACATGAAACCCACATTAGTACTTTTTGAAATTAGCGCTATCTATGTGATTTATTGAAAACTACTTAGTAAGACCAATACATTATTAGTTACTTATCAAATAATCAATTTTATTGTGAAAAATTAAGATTATGAGGCGTGCGGTTTTGGATTTTCCAAAGTATTTTAAGATTGCCATTGGTGTAAAAACGGTAGACAATTTTGTATTTTTTTAAATTTTCCTTTGCTCATTCATTCAGTCACCATTGCAACAAAGTTTTTGTATCTGACTCCTGAATACTTGTATTATTATATTATCTAGGCACGCGGTAGCGTGTCAAGCCAAGTTCAAGTTCAAGCTAAGGAGTTGGCGAAAAGTACCGTGTGTGACGAGCCACGGCACATCTGATGGTAAGTGGTAACCGTCGCTCATGGACTCAACTATGCCGAGAGTATTGTCAAGCCGCTGCTCACCATTTCATTTCACAGATACGAAATGAAACAATTGCGAGATACATTGTGCTCCTTAATTTCATAAACACGTATCTTAAACGGTTATTTAGATATTAACGTCCAAAAATCGTCATTTTAACTCTAACCCAGTTCCAGATGTTCAATTTTGGAAAGTTCATATTTGGCATCCAGATAGGTAGTTGGGTCAATACAAAGGAATAAATCAGAAAGTGGTCAATTTTTATCATCTTTATATATATATTTCTTGTGTGCGTGTGTATGTCACTGAACTCCTAGACGGCTGGACCAATTTTGATGAAATTTTTTGTGTGAGTTCAAGGGGATTCGAGGATGGTTTAGATTCACATTTGGACCCGGTAGGTGGCGCCACAATAGGATTTCAGGACTTTTTCTTCTATTTATTTGTGAATGTTTGAGTAAGTACCGGGATGGTTTAGATTCACTTTTGGACCCGGTAGATGGCGCCACAATAGGATTTCAGGATTTTTTTCTTAATTTTTTTCTAATGTAAAAAGATAGCTCTCGAACTAATCAAAACGAAACACCAATGTTTAGACAGGACAACGTCTGTTGGGTCCACTAGTATTACTATAATTTTCAAATTTATTGATTATATTAGGAACACTTACGCACTTCCTTAGTGCACTTCTTCCAAGTAGCAACGATAAATGATCCTGTTCACATGCAGGGAGGGAACTTTAATGACGTGTTTGTTCATTTTTATATTATTATGTTGTATTGTATCCTTTTGAATTTGGAGTACCTAGTGTTTTGATTGAAAATTTTAAAATAATTTTCTAGTAGGTAGGTAGGTACTTGCTAGTCGCATGCAATTTATAACTATAAAAATAAAACAGTTCTGTCGCACAGTTAAACGTTACGTAAATTGACAATTTAGTGATAAAATAGCAATTGAGAATAAGGTAAAAGAGATTTTTTGTACTAGCGGGAATCGAACCCGCGTCTTTTCCAATCCGGGGAAGTGCTCTAAGCCACTGAGCTATAGTACAGGTACTTCGACCATCCCAATCTCCTTATTACATTTGTCTTTACGACCAGCGCCATCTGTCGGAAGCATTTACATGCATTAAACCGATATAGTAAGTTTAATTTTGCAATTAAAATTCATACTATTTGATGGTGCGATTTTTTAAACATTTTTGATCTATATTTTTTAGCATTTGACATGCTCCGCCACTTTTTAAAGTATAAATTATTTGAGAATAAGGAAAAAGAGATTTTTTGTACTAGCGGGAATCGAACCCGCGTCTTTTCCAATCCGGGGAAGTGCTCTAAGCCACTGAGCTATAGTACAGGTACTTCGACCATCCCAATCTCCTTATTACATTTGTCTTTACGACCAGCGCCATCTGTCGGAAGCATTTACATGCATTAAACCGATATAGTAAGTTTAATTTTGCAATTAAAATTCATACTATTTGATGGTGCGATTTTTTAAACATTTTTGATCTATATTTTTTTTCCTTATTCTCAAATAATTTATACTTTAAAAAGTGGCGGAGCATGTCAAATGCTAAAAAATATAGATCAAAAATGTTTAAAAAAATCGCACCATCAAATAGTATGAATTTTAATTGCAAAATTAAACTTACTATATCGGTTTAATGCATGTAAATGCTTCCGACAGATGGCGCTGGTCGTAAAGACAAATGTAATAAGGAGATTGGGATGGTCGAAGTACCTGTACTATAGCTCAGTGGCTTAGAGCACTTCCCCGGATTGGAAAAGACGCGGGTTCGATTCCCGCTAGTACAAAAAATCTCTTTTTCCTTATTCTCAAATAATTTATACTTTAAAAAGTGGCGGAGCATGTCAAATGCTAAAAAATATAGATCAAAAATGTTTAAAAAATCGCACCATCAAATAGTATGAATTTTAATTGCAAAATTAAACTTACTATATCGGTTTAATGCATGTAAATGCTTCCGACAGATGGCGCTGGTCGTAAAGACAAATGTAATAAGGAGATTGGGATGGTCGAAGTACCTGTACTATAGCTCAGTGGCTTAGAGCACTTCCCCGGATTGGAAAAGACGCGGGTTCGATTCCCGCTAGTACAAAAAATCTCTTTTTCCTTATTCTCAAATAATTTATACTTTAGCAAATTCTTATTGAATAAAATCATATTAGGAGTCTAAATCATCGTGATTTGACACATTTCTTGAAACCGAAATGTTGACCTTGCTAAGTTATTTCGCTTATGTAACTAATATTGCTTATACGCATGTATAATAAGTACCTTTTTAGAAATTTACCTAAACTAGGCACTAGGCATTATTATAGAATGGATATTTTAGGAGGAGGACATTTTTGCGCAATATTGCAATATTGTGGTTCTGAGAGTTCTACCGTATCGCATGGTTGTGTCGCGTTGGTGAGTTTTTTGTCATCGTGCATGCTACTTTGCTATTATCACATTATCCTCTATCTGTGAGAGTGCGGATTGGCAATCTTAGGTTATTCTGTCCAAAGATAACCGGGATTGACAATCCGTGGGTGAGTGGTGGGCTCTCCTAAAATATCCATTCTATAATAATAACAAAATAACCAATGGACTTCTCCGCCAAGTGTCGTCTCATTCAATAAATTTTATTAGGTATCTAAACTAGGCATGTTTTTATGATAATGGGCAGCTATAGCATATTAAGTAGGTACATTTCTTTTTTACAGTCTATGTTAAAATTTTGACATAACTAACTAACTAACTTATCATCACGCCAATTCCCTTGCGGGGTAGGCAGAGAGAACAAATAATTTTGACATACCTACTTAAAGAAAAAAAATACGGCAAAGGACAAAAAAAATTAAAATGCAAAATTTTACCGTATTTTACATTCATTAATAATGTGTAATATAGTAATCTAATATAATAATACAAGTATCCAGGAGTCAGATACAACAAAAAGAACATTCAAATAATGTTGTTGAAATGGTGACCGAATGAATGAACAAAGGAAAATTTTAAAAAGTACATAATTGACTATGTACCGTTTTCACACAGATGGCAATCTTAAAATAAAAAGTAGTTTTTCTTGTAGCTTGACATTAGGGCTATCTCCGATTAACGGCTTATCTATTGTTTACGACAGACCCTGGACCCTGTATGTGTGTATATCTCACTGTTGTGACATGTATATGGGCTGGCGCTGGCATGTGTGAATTACACAATAACGAAACTATAATTCGGATGATACCAGCCTGTTCAAACTGCTCGTTAATCCTGATAAGACATTCCTTCTTAATGTATTGGGTTACGATCATAATGCAAATCCAGCGGCAAAGCTAAACGCAAATGGCGCTATCGGCGACATGGTCACTATCAAATTGTAGTTGCTTTGTTTGCCTGAGAATTGTCGCTATTTTTTTGTTCAATTCGATTGATCAGCGATATTGTTAAAATATATAGTACTCGGAAGATTAAACAATGGGGATATTTACTGCCTTCACGGCAGATGGCGTAATATCGATTCGGGAAATAAATGTACATCGGGGTTATTATATTATGGCACACAAAGACATAATTATTATGACAAAATTAAAATATACCAAATTACAGATTTTATGGAAATGACAGTTTTCAAGGCCATGTCGATAAAACGCCATCTGCCGTCAAATAATGGCAGTAACGTGCGTAACCATGCCCATTGTAATAATGAAGGTTACCTGGTCAGAATAATGTATGCAAATTCATATGATAGATGGCGCAGGTGTCACTAAAACAGGGAGAAGGAAATATATTGCACTTGTAAAATAATATACACACACATATCAAGAAAAAACACTATTTTTAACACTCATGATATGTTTGGTGCCATTTTTGTTATTTAAACTAGTTAAAAAACTGTTTAAAAAATTTCTGTCTTGGACGTCCGTATGTGCGAATCCTGTATGTTAGTTAACACGATAACGGCTGAAATACTTTAATAAGCGAGTGTTTTTTTCTCTTACGCGCCAGTATAATTAGGAATAGAGCCCTATCATTTTTCACGGTCTGATTCGATTAGTACTTTAACATTAGTACTTTAACGCTATCTATGTATAGAAAACTAAGTAAAACCAATACATTATCAGTTACTTATTCAATTTAATAACAAAAAAAAGACGTGGTATCTGAATGTCGGCCTTGTATCAAGGCTCAAAGTCGCTCAGCGGGCCATGGAGCGGGCTTATGCTTGGTATTTTCCTACGTGATCGAATCCGTAATACGGAGATCCGTAGTATCCGAGAGCAGGCCTACATCACTCGCTCAAGGCCCCGAGTTATATGCCTGTCGCTTTGCGTACCGACCACGGTACAACCAACAGAAGACTGTCACACGCCCGCCTAAGCGCTCGCGCTTGTAGTATTGATTAAAATAAAATTATTTACGCGATTTAGGGTATTTCGACAATAAAATTTAAAAACCGAAAATTCTGAGCTAAACTCTAAACGTATATGATCACCAAGAAAAAAACAACAATTTATAAAAAAATTATTCGATTTGAAAATAACATTTACTTAAAATAATATAAAAAGTAATCAAATAGAATCTACTAGAAAAATAAAATTTTAAGTTTGAGGGGCCTCGTGGCGTAGTCGGTAGTGTAACCGACTTCCGTGAACGAGGTCGTGGGTTCGATTCCCACTCAGGACAATTAATTGTGTGATGAACACAGATATTTGTACTGCGTCTGGGTGTTTTCTATCTATTATATGTATGTGTTTACAAAAAAAAAGTAATATCTGTATTATATCGGTGTAATCTGGTACCCATAGCACAAGCATTAAGCTTAGTTTGGGACCAGAGGGCGTTGTGTGAAAAATGTCCGTGATTATTTATATTTATTTATTTATTTATAAACGACAGCTTTGCTGCTGTCGGTGGAGTCAGTAGTCTCCGAAACCGGCGAGCGGAAACCGGAGAGTGTACGAAGAGAATTATGAATGTTGAGGAAGCGAGAGATGTATACAAGAATAGAGCCTTTTGTCACTCTGTTCTCTCTGCCTACCCCCAAAGTGATGATAAAGTAAGTAAAATCATCATAGGTGCAACCCTAGCGCATTCGTTGAATGACGCGGTTGCCCAAGGATCATGCGGCGGGCAAAACAATTACAACTGTATTTCTCTGTTCATAAGGTACATTTCTTCTCGCTACGAACAATTAGTATTATTAAACACAAAGTGAAAAATGTGAAATCGAAAATAACAGCCATGAGCAGGATTTGAACCTGCATCTCCTGGATACCGTCCAGATGCTTTGCCAATTCAGCCATTGTGACAATTGCTCCTGACTGCTAATTTCGATAACACATTCATTCTTAACGTCTTGGGTGACGCCTGCGCCATCTGTCGGAAGTATTTTCATACATTATACCGACCAGGTAAACTTAATTTTACAATTTACCAAATAATGACGCAGCTCTAGAAATATCTAGATATTTTTATACACTTTTTTAGCATTTGACATGCGTAGGCACATTAAACACAAAGTCCTGCTCGTGACTGTTATTTTCGATTTCACATTTTTCACTTTGTGTTTAATGTATATGCCTAAGCCTAAGCATGTCAAATGCTAAAAAAGTATATATAAATTTGTATTATTATTAAGATTTTGAAGGCTTATAGAGAGATTTTGGACAAGTTTTAATGGAAGTGAGGTTTCTGCCCGTAGGACTAATATTTATTCTGTGACGAGAGTGACCGGCATAGCCCGCCGTGTTGCCATGCTGAAGTGGTAATGGGCAGGCCACATCGCTCGATGAACCGACAACCGTTGGGTAAGAAAGGTTCTAGAGTGGCGACCACGTATCGGACGGCGCAGCGTAGGACGGCCCCCCACCGATGATCTGGTCAAAGCTGCAGGGAGCCGTTGGATGCGCTCAGCACAGGACCGCTCGTTGTGGCGTTCTCTTGGGGAGGCCTATGTCCAGCAGTGGACGTCGAAAGGCTGATGGATGGATGGATTCAATTTAAATTACCACCCAATTCAACAGTAGTGACACCTTGAAAGATCTTGTAATCAATTTTATTGTGGAAAATTAAATTATGATGCGTGCACTTTTGGATTTTCCAATTTTTTTTAATTTGCAAGGGCATAGTGGTCTTAGTTACTAAGTCAGTTCCCCACCAAAAAGGTATCTAACTCGAAAAATGTTTGTTAAGGTTCTGCTAGTGGGCGGTGTCGGTTGCAACGAGCGTCTGCAACAGATGATGGGTGTGATGTGTGCGGAGAGAGGCGCTAAGATATACGCGACGGACGAGCGGTTTTGTATAGACAACGGCGTCATGATAGCACATGCAGGAGCCCTCGCGCACCAGGCGGGTGTAAGGATGGACTTCAGAGACGCAACTATTACGCAGAGATATCGGACTGACGACGTGCTTGTCACTTGGAGAGACGAATAAATTATGTATTAACCCTACTCTTTTTTTTTCAACTCATTTATTTTTACTAGACCACTATTGGGCACGGGTCTATTTATACTAAAAGGGGCCGTAGTTCACCGCACTGACCCAGGGTGGGCCAGCAGCCTTAACAAGCTGTCGAGAAAAGTGTGTGACTTGCGAGACCCCTGGTCTCGAAATCTAACTAGTTTGAACCACTTTCTTTGCAGTACTTGCTTTTCGTTAGGCAATCCTCGAAAACCGAAAATACCTTTTTTTTTTTGTTAAGGCGGGAAAAAATGTTCCTAAACGCACACCCCCGTCGTTCGGGGCAACGAACAAAGTAATGTGGGGCCCTCACCCACTAAAGAAACCCGCCCTGTGCCATTTTTCCGCCTTTATTGGCGGGCCACCGGAACTATATTAAATTCCTTCAGTGGTCCGCCGGCGGCTTACCTTTTCGGGTACCCTCAACTTAGCGACGCATCCGCACACGGAGCGTCGCACCTTCGCGGGAGGCCTTGCGGGTGGCGGACGTTCCCCGGTCCCTCCACCCGCAGCCCCAGTTAGGGCGGCATTAGGCGCAAATACTCGCGCCTGCGCCGCCCCACTCGCTGGTGGCGGTTTGGGTCTGCGGAAGGATCAGCCTCCCTGGCCCTCTCCGCCGCTTCCTTCCGCGAGATAACCTCCTCGCAGAAGGCAGCGACCGCGGCCCAATTCCTGTCGCTGCCAAGCATTGCTCTAACGACGCTCGGCAGCGAAAGGTCCCCCCTATTGCCGCGACGAGTTCACGGCGCTGCTCGGCCCAAGTCGGGCACGACTCGAGCGTGTGCTGCGCCGTGCCCTCGTCGAAGCCGCAATGGTGACAGCCCGGAGTCGCTTCCCTCCTTGCGACTATGTGCAGATATCTGCCGAAGCAGCCGTGCCCCGACAGCACCTGCACCAGTCGGAAAGTAAGGACTCCGTGCCGTCGCCCCGCCCACTCTTCCAGCACCGGCTGGAGTGCCCCTACGGTCCGAAGACCGGCCCGGGGCGCCTCCAACTGGCCATGGCAGCTCGGCGAACGTCGCCTTGCCATCTGGCCACCACGCTTGGTGGGGGACGTGCACCCCCTCCCGCTCTTGCGACGCCCGCCGATACACCTCGGCGAGCACCTCCGCCTCCAAGTTCCACGGAAGGGATCGCGCCAACGCGCAGGCCGCCTCTGTCGACACCGTGCGGTATCCACGTATGACCCTGGACGCGACGACTCTTTATGGCCTTCACAGAAGAGCCCTGTTCAGTGCGTACAGGGACTCCGCCCACACGGGTGCGCCGTACAGCGCCATCGAACCCCTAGAACCGAACCCTGCGGGACACCGCACGACATGGGTCTCCTCACAACGTCCCCTATGCGGCTCTCAATAGAGAACGCTGCGGCCCTCAAGATAGTCTGCTACTAGCCGCCTCAGGTATGCAGGCACCCCGTGATACCGGAGCGCCTCCCTGATGCAGCTGAATGGCAGACTATTGAATGCGTTGGCGATGTCAAGCGACAGCGTCCGACAAGTCGGGTCCGACGTCGCAGGTGCTGGGCGATGCGGGCAGCGAGGATTTTCTCCAGTAGCTTACCCGCCTCGTCCAGCAGCACGATGGGCCTAAAGGCCCCGACCGTATCCGGCGTTCGCCCCGGCTTCGGCAGGAGTACCAGCCTCCCCTCCTTCCAACAGTCAGGGAACTGTCCAGACGACATGCACGCGTTGAACAGTCCCCTGAGGCGGGGCTTCAGGTGGTCAAGAGTCAGAGCCAGCACCCGGGCGGGTATCCCGTCTGGGCCGGGGGCAGTGTTCTTGGAACGAATTCGCGAAACAGCCGCCCCCATTTCCGACGCGGTGACGGGCGGTACACTGAGGTCGGCCTCCCGGTCGTTACCTGGCTGTACCATGACCGGGGGCGTGTGCTCAGCCCGTCGTGGGAATAGGCCCTTGACCATTTCGATGAGGAGGCTGGGATGAAGGGTCTCTGTAAGGGGGGGGCCCTGAGTGCGGAGCTTGTTCAGCGCCGCACGGTACGGGTGACCCAGGGGTCACGGTTGAGACCGTCCAGCATCTCCTGCCTTTTCTCCGTTTTGGCGCGGCAGATGGCCAACTTGAACGTGGCCCGCGAAGTGTGGTACGCCTCGTACAGCTGGCCCTCCCGCTCCCCACCGCGGTTGCGGCGCCGACTGCGGGTGTAGGACCTGCGGACACGAATGCACGCCGCACGGAGGTCTGCCAGCTCCTGGGACCACCAGTAGAGCCCCTTCCTTGGGGGAGGACGCTGCACACGGGGCATGGCCGAGTCCTACACCTGCGTAATCGCAGCGCGAAATTGGCCAGTCTCAACGTCCACCCCCTCGGTCAGGGCTGGTGAGGACAGCCACGATTGAACGATGGCTGCCTCCGCCAGTAGGTCCCTATCTAGCCTGCCCCCAGCCCACCGCGGGAACGCGGAAGTTCTGCGCGCCGCGTAACCCCAACTGGGGCCCCGAAGGGACCGGGAGACCTCCATCCGGATTTACCGGTGGTCGGAAAAGGTCTCAACCCCCTCCAGGATACTTCAGTCCCTTACTTGTGCTGCGACGTCGGGGCTAGCGAACGAGAGGTCCACTATCGACCCATCCCGTCGCCGCACGCACGTGTTGACGGAGCCTCTGTTTAATAAACAGAGCCCCGTCGTCGCCGCCCACTCCAAAACCGCCGCTCCGCGGGCGTCTGTGCAGGGGACCCCCCCGCCTTAGACTTGGCGTTGAAGTCCCCCACGACTAAGACGTGGCTAGGTGCTAAGCGCCGTAACGAAGTCTCCAAGCTGTTGAGGAAAACCCCGTAATCAGCCAGGCTCCGGTTGGGGGAGAAGTAAACGCCGTACAGCGTGACTCCCCCCCCAGTCGGCCGCAACATATCCCGTGCCCTTGTCTCTGATCGACAAGGGCGGGGAACGAAGCGCCGTGGAGCTGATGATTGCCACGGAGCCATCGCTGTCCCCACCCCAGGGTCGGGGAGGCCACTGTGGCCCCGCTGACCCTCCACGGCGGACGTCCGGCCTGTCCACTGTGCCCTCTGCTAATCAGAGGGACACGCGGAGACCCGTCCCGTGCCGGGATTCAGCCGCCGGCACTAGAGTGCCGACGTTGCCCGGGGTACACCACGCGGAGGTATCCCGACCGTTTTTCCTTTATCATATCCTAGACAGTACCACAGTGAATCGAAACGTAAAAAGCCTTCTCTATTCTTAAGTTATGTCGTGAGACAACATGTAAACAAACGAAATACGTGTACGTTTAATAGGTATGTTTTTTTATTGCATGTAGTGGCAGACGAGCCGCGTCCCATCTGGTGGTAAATGGTAACCGTCGCCCATGGACTCAACTATACCGAGAGTATTGTCAAGCCGCTGCTCACCACTTCATTTCACCGATATGAAATGAAAGAATAAACGGCTATCTCCTGCTACAGCCAAAACGCAACGATGTGCTTCATGGCCGGTCACACGGTAGATGGAGGTACCAACCCGCTAGGGCCCGATTACAAGTGAGTACTCCCACTTGGTACCCAGCCCTACCACCAGTCATGCAATGGATGATAATTGGCGGCATACGACACCCGTGGGAAAGAATGGGTGGGGTGGTGACACTTGTATTCTTAGTCCGTCACCACACGATAATATAAAAAGTATGCTCAATTAGACTGTTTTGTCCATAGATATAATACGTATACCTAGATCACCTGACAGCTCGATAACAACCAATTTTGAATTTTCAATGTTGCGTTAGATAGTGATGTCAGTTTTAAGAGTAGAGTTAGACTGACTATCGATAAAATGATTAAAAAAAAACAGTTTCTTTAACGAACTCGCATGAATGATCAAATAATAATCTTCAACTAATGAAACAAAAAAGACATAATAAATTAAAACAAACATAATTAATTAGTTTTTATTTATTTCACCAGCAACGTCAGTCAACGATATTATGCATTTTATAACGAAATTATACACTCTGCTTTTAGCAACGTAAACCTACTTATAATTTATGAATGATCTATCTAACTAAATCAACTTGACTGACAATATCTGCTTCTACAGCAGATATTACACTTTTATTGCATTTTTTTCCACTAATGTGTTAAGAGAAAATGTTCCAAACATTTAGGATATATATCGACAATATGCCTTGTCGATAACGTCAATCCCTAGTGTGTATGTCGGTCAACCTAAGGAGTTTTGGCGGGAACACGAAGAAGATCATGTCGTAGCTCTGCATTATTTTTCTAAACTTGTGTTATTTCGAGTATTAATGTGTAAAAGTGGTGGCCTTTTGCTTATTAACTATTTGTGTATGTGCATAAGTGTTGGCAAGTGATGTAGTGCGATATAACGTATTTTTTCCTGTTGTCTCCAAAACTCCATAGAACCTTCAGTAAGATCGCCATCGTCTTACTGGAGCGGGACTTTGCCTTGACTGACTAATTTTATACGACTGACTTCGACTACGACTTGTTTTATGAATTAAACTTACGTGTGATGAGAGAAAAACGATGTTTATGTTACTGTTAGGCTGATGGTTCTGCCAATGCCTTAAACAAATTAATAAATAATAATAATAATCGGTCAACTTAAAAACATTTCAACTAAAATCTTGCAAATATGTAACAATGCGATATAAACTTCTCATAAGGAAAATCGAAACACCTTGGTTTTGTAAGGAATATTTATGTCAAATGTCGTTTAATAGAGTAATAGTGAATAATATGAGGCTTTCAAATCCTAATGTTAATGTTCTAAATTCAAATAAAATTTTCATAGGTTTCATATTTTGTTTAACAAATCATTTTTACCCTGTATGGAGTATGAAGGAAATTGATAAAACAACACAGGTAAAGGAAAAAAAAAGCTAAGAAACATAGTATCACGCCTGTATTCCCCAAAGGGGTAGGCAGAGGTGTATTACACACCCACGACTCGCCAGCTGTTATGTTTAAGTCCCACGTAGGGGCGAGCCTATTGACGTCTACCGGGCACATTTCCAAACTCTGGGCTGTTACTGAGAATTTTTCTTTTTAGGAAAAAGCTCAATAACATTGCCCGACCCGGGGATCGAACCCGAGACCTCATGATTAGCAGTCGCATACACTACCGCTACACCACCGAGGCAGTTAACTAAAACAGTTAGTTCTAAGAAACGTTTATTTAATAACTTGTATTCCCTCCCCGAGCTCTTATTACTGCTTCCATACGGTTCTTCATCGATCGCATGAGAGTCACGATAAAATGCTGTGGCATTCCATTCCATTCCTCTTGGATTACATTTTACAGCTGGCTAAGTACTGACCACCCACCATAGCTGACCTTTTCTTCAACGCAGCATTGTGCAAAGCGTTCTCCATCGCTTGTGTAGACCTTGTTCCTTCCGTAGTTATCATATCTACAGCATAATTACATTCATCAGAAAAGAGGACTTTGTTCTTGAGAAAATCGGCTCCGAGTATTGGTTTTGAGACATCGGCCACGATAAATTTCCACTTGTATGGACGTCGAAGGTTCAGGTCGAGATATAATGTTTTTTCACCGTATGTTGCAATCGTAGTGTTGTTCGCAGCGTATAACTTGAATGGTAGTGATGTTGCGACTTGTCCTTTCTTCCTAGGTAGCACAGATACGTTGGCTCCCGTGTCGACCAGGAAAGATAGGTTGGAGTTTCTGTCGGTGACATGTAGGCGGTAGGATTGATTGTGAAAGCCGGTGTCCGCCTCCGCCAACGTCCTTTCTAGTTTTCCGATGGATTATGTTGCTGTATGTTTTTCTTGAATGCACAACAACAACGTCTTGCTTGTTCTTTGAAACGGCGGTGATAGTAACAGTATGGCGATGGCGAGTTGTCTCTGCTATGGTATGTTCTGTGCCGTGATGTTGATGGATATCGTCGTCTTGAATTTTGTTGATTGCGACGGTAATTTTGTGTCTTCAATTCGGCAACTTCTAGTGTTAATTTTCTTATTTCGTTGATGAGGTGAGTATCCGCTTGGTGTGAAGATGATGGTGGATGATGTGGCAGGCGACTGGATGGCTACTACTTCCGTTGCTGCTGTTTTTTCTAGCATCTTGTCGGCAAGTAGTACGAGTTCTTCTAATGTGGCTTTGCTACTAAAGGTATCACTGACGGCAAGTACAGAGCGTTTGTGTGGTGGCAGGTGATTGGTCCACATTAGTTGCAGTGTAGAGTCGGGTACTTTGTTTTGGGCTAGATTTCGCATGGGACGGAGTAACTGTGTTTTGGTTTCTGATCGCCGAGTTCCATCTCAGACAGTAGTTTCTGCAATTGGCGGCTGTCTGATTCTTCGTAAGCTGATATTAGTCTTTCCTTAATTGCGTCGTACTGGTTTGCCTCTGGTGGATTGTACAGGATGTCCATTATTTGCTCGATGTCTTGTCTCTCGAGTTGAGCGATCACCATTTGGGCGAGCTGGGACTGGCCTTTCTTCAGGTCGTTGGTTGCTTGTTGGCTTCGAAACTGATGAACCACAGCCTGGGTCTGTCACGCCAGAAGGGTGGCATACGCATGGTGAGCGATATACCAGCAGCTTGTTTCGACAGCGAGTGCGATGCTTCAGTGCTCAGGTTGCTGTTCTGGTGATCTTCCATTGTTGTGAATCGGGCAGGGGTTCGGTGATCTTGAATTTATTTCTTGATAATTTCTTTCTTGATTTTTCGAGCAGGGATTTCAGTTTCTTGATGGTACTGATGAGGAGCGTATCTTCTTCGTCGGGTCACCCTTTGGAGAGACTTTGGAGGTATCAGCTTAAATGAAACTCGGTAATCGTAGTGTAGGTACTGAATGATTTTATTTACACATCCTGCTCAATTTATATTATTTGGTTAATGTACTATGACCAATAGTATTGCATATAATTTGCGTACGACACTATTCTACACGTGGATCGTGTAGACTGCCTCCCGCGCCGCATGTTTTCGCAGGCCAAATAAAACTGCGCGCGGAGAATTTCGCGATGTTACGTCACGCTGTCAACACGCCGCGCTATGTCGCGCGGGTCACGCCGTGCGTCGATGTCGTGAAGCTGAAGATGCGTTTTGCAGTGAATATATGAAGATATATATATATTGCAGAGAAGATATGAAGGTGTGACGTGTTGATGGCTTGATGGTTATTTCTATTATGGCACTGAAAATGTCTGAACAACAGTTCTTTTCAGAACTATTCTAATTTCTATTTGCGTCACTGAAAATTCTAAACAACAGTTCTTCTTCGAACTATTCATATTTCTATTTGCACAGAAGAGTCTTGTTCATATTTCTATTTGCACAGAAGAGTTATGCGTTTCGTCATTGTTCCCTGTCGGCTACAGATATGACCAATTTAGGTGCTCACGTGCAAAGTTAAGGCGCGCTCTTTGTGCGGTCCCAGTCCATGTTCCTTCAACCTTCTTCTAATTGTAGAATCACTTACAGCCACCCTTTTTTTTTAAATGTTCCTAACCGCACACTCCGTCGTTCGGGGCAACGAACAGGGTAGTGTGTGGCCCTCACCCACTAAAGAAACCCGCCGTGTGCCGTCTCTCCGCCTTTATTGGCGGGCCACCGGAACCATATTACATTCCTTCAGTGGTACTTACAGCCACCCTACGTACAACATGAAGCTGCTGCTGCATTTGAAAAGCATAAAGGCGTCGATTTCGTAAAGAAGTTGTTATAATAAATCGATCATCACGCTCAGAAATGACCCGATTCCTGCCAGATCCTGGACGGCGCGTGAACCAGTCTCCCGATAGCGTTTGTAGACTCTATGAAAAGACGATAGGCTTAGATGCAATCTTTCAGCCACAACACGCTGACTAAGTTCAGAATCCAGCAATGCCACCACTTGGGCGGCCTCTGCGGGCGAAGTATCCATATGTTTTAGGAAAAAATCTTTTTCAGTCGTCCCAAAGTTACAGTATATAGAACACAGAACAAAAACATTGGTGCTAAAAAAAATTGAAAATTTTCAAAAGTTGGGAAGTTAGGGGCCATCCATAAATTACGTCACACGTTAAGGGGGATGGAGGGGGTCGACGAAGTGTGACATTGAGTGACAAGGGCCGGGGAGGGATCCCAAATTTTGTGACATCACATTTTTTCAAAATATAATATTTTATATCTAAGTAAACGGCCGTGTGGGGCCGGCTTTAGAATTGTCCCACCCCTCTCTACCCACGGGAGTCGTAAGAGCCAACTGAGGGAGTGGGCAGCAGCACTCCCTCGAGTATTAATAACATCCACTGCGATCGCCAACCCGCCTGCCAAGCGTGGCGATTACGGCATTATCCCCCATGACTTGACCGCTCGTTGAGCCGTTCTCTTGGGGAGGCCTATGTCCAGCAGTGGACGTTGAAAGGCTGATGGATGGATGGGATGGATATCTAAGTAATACTACAAGATTAAAATTAAACTACATACCTACCTACTAGAGAATAACAAACTAAATATATATTTAGATATTTTTATATATACTTTTAGCATTTGACATGCTTAGCACTATACACTTTTCACTTTGTGTTTAAACTAAATATATTTCCAACCCCATATCCTAAATGTAAAAAGGTTTGTAGGACTGGTTAAGAACCCTGAGTTATGAAGAGACAGAGTCAATGTTACAAATGATTATATAAAAATATAAGTGTCACTCACGTACACACACATACGCACACACACACACACACACACACACACACACACACACACACACACACACACACACACACACACACATTCTTCTCTATAGTTTAAATAGTAACTTAAAATTGTAAATCATAGTTCTTAAAAGTTACTTTTGTTAAGGAAGAGTGAGGTCTTCTGTCACAGGCATCCCCATGCTTAAAAGAAGGCCTCAACATACAGATATGTTTAAAACTTTTGTGTGATGCTTAAATAAAATGATTAAAAAAAACATAAAAATAGTTGCAACTGTCTGCATGACTATAAGGTTTAAATTGTTTTGTTGGCAAATTTGCATTTGCTGTATTTTGCTGCCTTGCCTTGCCTTTGATAAATCCCACCACACTGCGCCTTGCCGTGATTTCTTTGTTTCTATTTATTCGCTAACTGATTTTCGCCGAGTGAATAACGTCGTTTTCTTAGTTCTGCTATTTTGAGAAATTTAAATTTAATGAAACACTTTTAAAATGAACAAAAAAAGTGATTTAGGTAATATTTACCGTAAATTATACGAAGCATACAGTGCAGCTTCTGCTGATAAAAAAAAAATTCAACTGTCTAGCTATCGCCGTTCTTGAGATACAGCCTGGCGACAGATGGACGGACAGACAGACGTTGTATGGGAACCCCCCTTAAATATTATTATTTTTTTGTTTTCGGTTGATATATAAAGCGGCAACAGAAATACATCATTTGTGAAAATTTCAACTGTCTAGCTATCGCCGTTATTGATATACAGCCTGGCGACAGACGGACGGACAGACAGACAGCGAAGTCTTAGTAATAGGGTCCCGTTTTGACCCTTCGGATACGGAACCCTAAACAAAAGCGAAACCTGAATTTTTGAAGTGAAATTTCTTTAGAATCGTGATTTGAAACTCGATCAAATGAAAATGCTTTACGATAAAGAAATAAACAATAAATGTAAAAGATTAACAGTCAGTTGCAAAAAAGTCCATTAAAGTTATTTTAATTTTGAAAAATTTTTTTTGTCACAAAAAAAATATTTTGTTTTTGTTCCTTCATAGTTGATTTGAAACCTCGATCTCCGGCTTATGTGATCAATACTTAAACCATATGACCACGGTGTGGATAATATTAAGTTTGAAAAAGTGATATGCATTCAATAATAAACTATCTCTGTTTGCTATGTATTGTCCCATGCCAGTTATAACTAAATTAAATATTTTTTTTATCTATATTTTAATCGCGCCGTCAAATAGTATTAATTTTAATTGCAAAATTAAACTTACTATATTGGATTAATGTACGTAACTGCATTCCGATAGATGGCGTAGGTTGTAAAGACAAATGTGATGGGATGGCCGAAAGGTTAGTGCGGTGGCTCAGTGGCTTATAGCACTTCCCCGGATTGTAAGGGACGCGGGTTTGATTCTCGCTCGCACTAAAGTTCTCTTATTCCTCATTCACAAATAATTTGTAATTTAAATAATGTATGTTTCTCATGTGACCGCGAAGTGAATCATATACTTTAGTTATTTATGTTGCTATAGTGAGGTTTTAAAGTTGTCCCATGAGTCTTTTAAAGTTGTCCCATGAATTCCTACGGGATAGTTTTTTCTTGTCCACTTTTCAAGATCGTCACTGTGTGGTAATTATTTTGAGGAGGACACAAGAAACACGTATGTTCGCAACCAACGATTCGAAGAAAAGGAAGAAGGAGGGAAGTTTACGTCTGCAATAATCATATGATTTTATGTCCACACTATCATTTTTAAAATTGATAACTATTTTTTTCGAAGTCTCCGCGATTCCTGAAGTTAAACTTCGTTATAATCGTTGTGATTTGAAACTCGATAAAAAGGAAATGCGTCACGATAAAGAAACAAACACATAAATGTATAGGATTAACAGTCAGTTGCAGAAAAGTCCATTAAAATTTAAAGACAACATTAAACGTTAATCTATCATTATATCGTTCCAGAAAACAAAATTTAAATGAATTTAATTCTCCATTAAATTTAATGAATGAGATGTCATATAAAAACAAAAACTACGTTTATCCTAACACTTGTGATGTTCTATATCCAGCTCAATCTCTCATAGGCTACTTTTCAGAAATTTTACTTCTGCCGTGTGTATAATTGTTTCTGTTTTGCTAATTTTCATGCCTATGTTTGATTTGATGTTGATTTTATTGAAAAAAAATTTAAATGTAAATAAAACTTATAATAAATTTTATTGAAAAGAAATAAAATTTCTAAATATAAAATCGCAAAATATGTGTCATCACACTAGGTAGGGGGGGGTCTCATAAATGTGACCAACTGTGACAAGGACGGGGGAGGGGTCAAAAATCGTGAAATTCGTGTGACGTAATTTATGGATGGCCCCTTATTGGTTTTACACCGTTTTCCGAAAATCGAGTTTTCAACTGATGTTGACGTTTTGAGGACCTAGAAAGCTTCCCCGAATGTTTCCGCGATGATGTCTGTATGTGTGTGTGTGTGTGTGTGTGGCCGTATGTAAACCTCTCATAACTTTTAAAGGGCTTGACCGATTTCATCGCGGTTTGCGTCATTCGAAAGGACTTCTTAGATTTTGAATACAATTAGGACCGATTCGAACCGGTAGATCTTGAGAAATCTCAAAAAAACTACAAAAAATTTTTTTTCAAATGTGGTTTTTTTAGAATAACTTTTAAACGATTTTACCGACCTGCCAGTTTGGTCAAAATCGGTTGATTCGTTAGAGGGTTTTTTTTCGAAAAAAAATTAAAAAAATGACTGAAATTTTCAGTCTGACCAGTTTGAGCTTTAAGATTCTTCAAAGAGCTCAAAAACCTGCATTGAATGCCGTAAACTACGAGAAAATCGGTTCATTCATTAAAAAATTAATTCAATTTAAATATTCAAAATTTGCTGTTTTAATAAATTTACTACCTTGGGTTAATTTTCAGAAACTCAGATATTGCATTCTGAAATCGGATCATTCATGCAAGTTATTGCGGTTTAAAAATTCAACGAATAGTGTTTTATTAAATCTCTATCAGACTTTTGCGCTCGAAGAGCTCAAAAGCATAGAACAGTTATCTCTTTGAGCTCGGAGAGCTCAAAAACGTAATAAGTGCAATTTTGAGCGCTTAAGTATCAAATTAACGGGAAGTTGCAGGGATGGCCTTAAGGGTCAACCGTTTTCCAAATTTTTTTACCTGTTTGTTCGTTCGCGCATCACGCATAAACTACTGAACGGATTTTGATGTAACTTTTTTATTTGATAGCTCTTGATTAGTCTTAAAAACTGGTACCTATACATTCTAGCGACTGCCCACTCGTGGTTGAAAAAATTTGCTGCAATGTGCCCATGAGGTTACCTCGAGCAAGTAAATACGTTCTTTCGCTGTTAAAAGGTTCTAAAACTAACTTGGGCCAAAATTCATCTATGAATAGATTACTGCAACAGTATATCAAGCTGGTAAAAAACAATGAAATTGATATTTTTGCCCTGGTAACTTTTAATTAGAATAGCACTAAGCTTTATACCTACCTACTACCACAGTCGAAGAACCATACAGTCAGTCCTCGCCTTTGATGTTGTCGAAAAAGAAGAATCCGTCTAGACATTCGTCACTACAAGGACAGACACATAGACAGGCACAAGAGCGTCAAAAAGCATTAGGCACTGATATCGAGCGTGTCTTCTAGCCAGGAGAAGAGGTTTGGTTACGCCAATATCAGGGGGACAAAAATGGGTCCCGGGGAAAGTAACAGAAAGATTAGGCATGAACGATAACAGGGTTTCAGATGTGATAGGCAAGGAATTACATAGGCATATCGATCAGTTAAGACGAAAAACACGTAGTTCGTAGGTCGCTACCGGGCACCAGGTGGTTCAAAGTGTCCCGGAACCTAATCCGGTATCAGTCAGCCAAAGCCCAATTGCTAGTAACTCTAAGGCACCAATAACCGGTTCACCATCAGTTAAGAGTGGGGAGGCGGTCGGTACAGGCGCGAGTAGTCCATCCCGGCCGAGTCCTAAAACGCCTTCCGCATTGCTCCCATCCCCGTAGTAGAGGCGTCTCCTGCTTATGCCACACCGCTCCAGACGCGAGCGGTACGCAAGTGTCGTTTGGAGAAACCGCCACTCTATAAGTGCTAATTGTTATTATTTTGTATTGTTGTTTGTTTATTTTAGTATATAAGTTAGTAGTTTAAGTCAATAGGAAAATAAGAGAGGATTGTAATGTAGACACATATAAAATAAGAGTACTATGCAGGTAGGTCTCGTTGTATGAAAATCAATTGTAGAATATAGGCATGGGTCGTTGACCGTTTTTTCGTTAATGTACTGTTAATCATCAATGGTTAACAGGTTAAAAAAACTATACATTAAAACCAAAGTGAAAAATGTGAAATCGAAAATAACAGTCACGAGCAGGATTTGAACCTGCATCTCCTGGATACCGTCCAGATGCTTTGCCAATTCAGCCATCGTGACAATTGCTCCTGACTGCTAATTTCGATAACACATTCATACTTAACGTCTTTGGGTGATGCCTGCGCCATCTGTTGGAAGTATTTTCATACATTATACCGACCAGGTAAACTTAATTTTACAATTAAGGTTTTACCTAATAATGACGCAAGCCCTATAAATATTTAGATGTTTTTATATATATTTTTAGCATTTTACATGCTTAGCACTATAAATTAAACACGAAGTGATTTCACATTTTTCACTTTGTGTTTAATGTATAGTGCTAAGCATGTAAATGCTAAAAATATATATAAAAATATCTAAATAAGGTTAAAAAAACTGTTAAATAAATAACAGCTTTTGAATGTTCAATGTCAATTTTATGTCAACGTTTTCAATTTCAATCATTGACATATGGTCAACAGGTTAAAAAGCTGTTAAATTAATAACAGGTTTTGAATTTTTAGCGTCAATTTATTCCGTTGAGCCGTTGACGTAAATTAACAGTTTATATTTTCTACTGTTTTTTTTGGAACTGAATAAAAGAATGATAATTTTGGGCGTTGACGTAAATTAACAGCTAATATTTTCAACCTGTTTTTTCACTGATGATTAACAGTTAACTCGTTGAAGAATGAAAAGCCGTTAAAAAAACTGTTTATTGATTCAACGACCACCTCTACTTTGGTTGACATCTTGGCATTTGGCTTGACATTGACAGTGTCATACTCATTATGAATTTATGACGTATAATATTAAACTTAGTTGTGTGGTGTCATTTTTCTACGATTTATTGATTACAAAATTTATGGAATAATTTATAAAATTAGAACTAAATATGTCTAGTAAAAACAAATCTTTAGAAGCACATAACAAAAGTAAAGGTGAATCGCCATGGAAAAAGGCTTTTGTTGCTAATGCTGAATGGCCAGATAAGGTTAGATTCGTTACAAATATCACGAGACTTATTTGCCATTTGTCAATGAAAACGTGAATAATGACCCGATTGAATTATATATTTCCAGGAAGAGTTTCTAGACGTTATCTACTGGATGCGTCAGGCTATAGGCATCGTTCTCGGATTGTTTTGGGGGTTGCTGCCTTTGAAAGGATTCCTTGGTTTATTACTGTAAGTATCTGTACTATTATACTGCAAAACAGCTGTTTCTACATTCAAGTTATTTGTCGAAAAATGACTGGATTACGCTCATATAGTTGTCACTAAACTGAAAACAATTTTTAGGTTTGTGTTTGGCTAATCAGTATCACATAAATATGCATTTAGATGGATTAGATTTTTTTTAGTCTTGATTAGACTACTGGTATACATTTATTTCTTTATCAGGAACTTGAGATATGATATAAAAAAGTAGCCTTTTGCTGTGGCCCTGGGCAAAGCATGGCCTAATCTAATATCTTTAAATGAGCAATTCTTGTATATATATATATAATCTGAATCTCGGAAACGGCTCCAACGATTGTCATGAAATTTAGTATGCAGGGGGTTTCGGGGGCGATAAATTGATCTAGCTAGGTTTCATTTTTAGAAAACGTCGTTTTATCCGGGTTTTCAGGCAATGAAAAACTGCTACAATATTATTGGAGTACGAAGGTAAATTTCGGCATCATCTACAAGGTTATAATAGCTCAGGTGGGAAATCGGGCGTTCCCAAAACCAGAAGACCCCGGTTCGAGTCCAGATATCTCCAGTTCTTTTTTCTTTTCATTTTCCCTTTTTTTTTCAATTCTTTCTTTTATGAGAAAACTCACGACTTACCAAAAAAAAAATACCGAGCAAAGCTCGGTCATCCAGGTACTAATATTTATACTATATACACATGTGAGCTTATCTGTTATTTTTTTAACTACCCGCTAAGAAAATTGTAAATTTTCAAAAGTAGGGAAGTTATTGGTTTTACCTCGTTTTTCGAAAATCGATTTTCAACGGATGTTGAAGTTTTGAGGTCCTAGGAAGCTTCCCCGAATGTTTCCATGATGATGTCTGTCTGTATGTGTGTGGCCGTATGTAAACCTCATAACTTTAGAACGGCTTGACCAATTTCATGCGTGTGGGTGGGTGTGAAACCTTCACTCGATCCACCCCAGCTCCCGGAAGAACGCCAACAGCCCCTTGGTGTTGCTGGTGATCTCCCGGAGAGAACTTGAGCTTCCGAAGTATTTGGTCCTGTATGTGGCAACCTGCGCACAGTGCTGCAACACATGGACCGCGGTGTCCTCTTGCAGGCACGCTCTGCAAAGTGGGCTGTCTGTGATTGTTATTGTTTGTTAAAGGATCCGTGACCAGTGATAGCTGCCGTGACTAGTCGCAGTTGCTGCTTAGTTAGCCGAAGTAACTGTTTAGTAATTCGGCTGTCTAACAGCGGTAATGCTTCCTTGGCCTGTCTACACTCACCGTGACTCTAACAATAGAGTTGATGATGGTCTCTAGTTTTTCCCTTACCAGAGTCCGCAGCTTGGCAAAGGGCAAAGCTATGATGGGTTCCGGTCCGACAGCAGCCATATCAGAACCTCTTCTAGCCAGCTCATCTGCTCCATCATTGCCTCTGGAGCCACTGTGTCCCTTGATCCATTGTAGGGTTATGTTATTGAAGTTGCCTACCTGATTTAGTCTTTGGTGGCATTCGCGTATGAGTCCAAATGTGACCGTATGGCTGTTCAGCGCCTGGAGCACTGCCATACTGTCTGACAGTATTCAGAGATTCTTACCCTTTAGCTCTCTGGATGTGATTACAGATGCTGCAAGGGTGATACCCAAACATTCTGCCTGAAATACCGTGTTATGCCTACCTAGTGGTGTAGCTATATGTACATTGAGATCTTCTGAGAAGACTCTGGCTCCAGTGCCTGTGCCTATTTTTGATCCATCTGTGAAGATACGGAGTTCGCTGGGCCTTAGTCGCTCTTAGTGTCCGTCTTCATACAGTTGGATCTTGTATTTTTTATCAAAAATTAATTGTTTTGGTATACGGTCACTTACCGCTGTGATAATAGGGAGCTCCTCGGTGAGCTCTTCCAGTAAGGCCATAAGCTGTGTCTTACATTACCTCCTATAAACCTAAGGTTTTGAGTCATAGAGATGCTAAAGCTGCATCCGGCTGTATGTACAGTGAGAGCGGTGGTAGATTTAACATGGCCTCCATTGCCGCTGTGGGAGTTGTTCTCATGCAACCTGTCATTGCCATGCAAGCTAACCGTTGTACGCGCTGTAATTTATTTGTTGCTGTGCTCAGTCTGGTCCTAGGCCACCAAACTACAGCACCATAAGTGAGCATGGGGCGTATGATTGTGGTGTATAACCATAGAATGATTTTTGGGTTCAAACCCCATTTTTTCCCAATCATTCTCCGGCATTGCCAGAAGGTTATGCTTACCTGATTTATTTTATTGTTTAAGTGGCTAATCCAATTTAATTTGCTATCAAGTGTAAGGCCTAAATATTTGACCTCATTTGATAGTTGTAGCTTCGTACCGAATAGTTTAGGAAGGCTATAGTTTCCTAGGTTTCGCTTTCTCGTGAACATTATTAGCCCGGTCTTAGCGGGGTTTACCGTTAGTTTGTATTCACTACACCAAGTTTCTACTGTCCTTAGCGCTTGTTGAGTTGAGTTGAAGATGGTGTCGGTTACCTTACCTGAGATCAAGATTGCAACGGGTCGTCCGCATATCCTATCGTGTATTTGTGCTTAGCATTGAGTTTGGTGATGAGGTCATTTATAACTAAATTCCACAGTAGGGGTGAGAGGACCCCCCCTTGTGGACAGCCTTTGGCTATCATTGCCATCTTTTCCTCCCCTTCTAGTCGAACCACTCTCTTGCTAAGCATGTTTCTTGTCCAGTCAATCAGTACAGGATGTGCCCCATGTTTAGATAGGGCTGTACATATGCTGGTGAAATTGGTCCTGTCGAAGGCGCTCTCGATGTCTATGAAGATACCTAGACAAGAGCCTTTTTGCTCTATTGCCTCTTCGATCCTACTGGCCACTAGATGAAGAGCCGACTCGGTAGACTTACCCGCACTGTAGGCGTGTTGGTTTACATGAAGTGGGATTGCTTTTAGGGCCCCATCTCTCAGTTCCCTTTCGCAGAGCCTTTCAAGAGTTTTCAGCAGAAAGGAGGTCAGACTAATAGGCCAGTGGGACCTCGCATTTGTGTAGTCACCCTTACCTGGCTTTGGGATAAAAATTACTTTCACTTCCCTCCATCCCATGGGGACATATCTTAGGGCCAGGCATGCTCTCAAGATGTACACCAGTCTGTCCACGATCTGGGTTATACCCCACTGTAATAGCGCGGGGAAAACTCCACCTGGACCCGGTGATTTAAAGATGGAAACTGCTAACGGCCCTTTGGATTTTGTCCAAAGTAACTGTTCCCTTGGCGTAGGCCCAGTCCTGGGCTGTGGGTGTGATTACTTCATCATTCCAGTTTATTCTTTGAGTGAAGACACATCCTGGGAAGTGAGTTTCAATTAGAAAGCGTCTATCTTCCTCTACTGATGATGTAAGTGTACCATCTGATTTACGGAGGGTTGCTAGTGCAGGCGCATTTTGTTGCTCTAGCACTTTTCTTACCCTGTTTGCTTGCTGACACGATTCAATACTGCCACAGAAGCTTCTTCACCCTTGTTTTCCTGAATCCTATGCACTTCTTGTATTCGGACTTTGAATGAATGAATGAATGTATACTTTATTGTACACCAAAATACAAGATAAGATAATGAGACAATAATTAAACTTACAAGTAAATGCACAATGGGCGGTCTTATTGCTAATAGCAATTTCTGCCAGACAACCTTTGGATGGAGTTTAAAGCAGGAGGTAGTAGTGAAGTTGTAGGTGTACTTGAATAGACTACATAAAAATATATCTACACATATAAATAATGATTTTATCATAAATATGTATATATAATACATACATACTTATACCATACACAAACTTAATATTTAATAAATTGTTAGGCATAAGGCTATAGTGACAGGTAGTGGTCTGTAACCATTTTCTTAAATTTGTCTAAAGTTTGCGCGCGCCTGATTTGCAAAGGTAACTCATTCCACAAACAAACGGCCATCACTCTAAAAGATTTTCCTAGGTATTTTGTGGAATGGACTGGTATTTTAATTCTAAGATTTTGCGATGACCTCAAGGACCTCTCATGCGTGTCATGAAGGAATTCAAAATTTCCTTTGAGATAGGAAGGGTATGACGGGTTAAAAAAATACTATACAATAAGAAAAGTATATGAGCATTCCGGCGAAGACGTATTGGTAACCATTTGAGCTTTTTTCGAAATTCTGAGACATGATCATATTTACGCAAACCAAATATAAATCTTATACAAAAATTTTGGAGTCGCTCAAGCTTATCAAGTTGGTTCTCTGTAAGATCTGGATAGCTAGCATCGGTATAGTCGAGGATGGGGAGGAGAAGAGAATTTGCAAGCGCAGTTTTAGTGGCAGTGGGAAGAAAATTACGCAACCGTCTTAGTGACCCAGCTGTTGCGAACATTGTGCGGCCTCCTGTAGTTGTGGATCCCAAGAAAGGTTTCTGTCAACCAGTATACCCAGGTTCTTAACCTTATCACTGACCGGTATTACAGTGCCATCAAACACAATCAAGGGTAGCTGAGTTAAATGCAGTTTTGATACTAACCTAGAGCCACCCACAACAATAACCTGAGTCTTAGACGGATTCACTTCAAGCCCATGAGACTTACTCCAGCTACTGATATACTCTAGGTCCGAGTTTATAGTGTTCACAGCATTTGATAGGTCTGCTAATGGTGCCTGAGTATATATTTGAAGATCATCTGCATAAAGGTGGTAGGAGGAAAGAAGTCGATTTGAAATAGTATTTATAAATACTGAGAAAAGTAAAGGGGAGAGCACGCCACCCTGGGGAACACCAACAGTTGTAGTACACCATGACGAGTAGTTATTTTCGATACGAATACGTTGTCGGCGTCCACACAGGTAACTGCGAGACCAGCCAATCACTGTTGGAGATATGTTAAGAGAGCTAAGCAGGCTAAGTAGAATATCGTGATCCACTGTGTTAAATGCATTAGTGAAATCTAATAATGCTAGTACTGTGAGATTGCCTCTATCTATGCCAGTTCTAATGTCTGGTAACGTTAACTAAGGCTGTAATAGTGCTATGGCAAGAACGAAAGCCCGATTGGAAAGGGTTGAGGAGGTTATTTTCAAAAAGAAAGGAACTAAGCTGGTTGTGGACAAGGCGCTCGAGCACTTTGGAGAGGAAGGGTAGTATGCTAATGGGACGATAGTCAGAGTAGGAAGAGGGTTTTGGTTTCTTTGGTAGAGGAGTGAGATGAGCTTCCTTCCATTGCGTTGGAAAGATGCCACGGGAAACAGAAAAATTGAAGATAAAACAAATTATAGGAAGGATTTGGTCTAGGATCCTTCCCGATCATGTTGCGGCTCAAGAAGTCGCAACCAATGGCATTAGATGTCATGAACAGGATGCTTCTTTTAACATCACAAGCAGTGAATTGGTTTAGAGCAAATGGTGGGTAGTTAGGCGTTGGAAATGTTGAGTGAGATTTCATTGTATTTTCCTTAGTTGTCTTTTCAAGATTAGACGAAGCCGAGAAATTTTGGTTAAGCAAATCTATGTTCAAATTTTTAGGAATTGAATCGATACGCGATTTTCCAATACCCAATGTTTTGAGGAACTTCCAGACTTTCGCTGAGTCTCCGTTTTGAACTGAATTATGAATATGCTGGCGTTGCGCATCTCTACACACCTTGTTGCAGTGATTTCGTATAGTGCAGTATTTGTCCCAGTTTGATGCACTAGGTCGAGTCTTATATTTAAACTTAGCAGTAGCTTTCTTTGCCATAAGCGCCCGTATGTTATCAGTCAACCAAGGAGAAGGCTGATGTTTAATTTTCACTGGTCTTAAAGGAGCATGTTTTTCATAAAGTTGAAGGAGACTGTTAGTGAAGTAATTGACCTGGTAGTCTACAGAGTCTGAAACAATAAGTGACGAACAATCTAGGTTGTTAGCGTCCTCACGCAAAGCCTCTACATCCATGCCACCAAAGTTGCGCTGCATAAGGATTTTAGATTTGGCTTTAGGAGGCCGAATTTTATAGGATACGAAGACTAGATCATGATAGGAGAACACGTCCGCTGGAAATTGGCCATGCATTTGAACGTGATCTTTTGAAGAAATCAGTATGAGATCGAGGAGATAAGGGGCAGCATTAGGAAAATTATGGGTAGCATTAAGAGGAAGAAGTCAGATTGTTGGATTCAACTATAGAAGAAAATGTTGAAGAGCGAGAGTTGTATTTCAAGAGACACGTATTAAAATCATCCATAATAATGGCGTGTGCATAAGAAGGGACTAAGTTTTCCAACAAAATTTCAAAGGAAGGGAAGAAGTCAATATGCGAGGAAGGACAGTAGTATACACCAAGTAGGATTTTAGTGTGTTGAAGTTCAACTTCCAGAAACAGATGTTCGCCATAGTTAGACGATGGGGGTTGTGCGGACATATCAATAATAGTATAAGGGATATGGGTGCGGATATAAATGGCAACACCACCACCACCACCCATCGTTCTATCGTTCCTGATAAGTTGAAATCCAGGAAGGGAATATAATGTGGATGGGAGACATGGCTTTAGCCATGACTCGGAAACAAGAATGGCATGAATATTCTTGCAACCAAAGTTTGCTAGCATATCCGGGAAAGGTGCCGGAATACTTTGGGCATTGATATGGACGACATTGAAATTCCTCGGGCCATCGGAAAACTGTGCTTCAAGTAAATCAGTTAAAGCAAGAATGCTGACAAAACTATTTTCACTGTCACTAGCTGTGTGGAAGCTTTCTGAGTCTTTATTGTCCTCAGAATCACTCATTCAGTTTATGATTCTATATTCGTAGACTTTTAACCATATACCTAAGATTTATAAAAACTATGCTAATATAATATTAGTAACGTAGTTTATAATAAACTATAAACAATATACAATTACTTACTCTCACCCGCCAGTTGCATTATCACAGAGCATTAAACATAAAGAATATAAATATAAATAGCCAGCTTGCCAGTCAAAATATTATTCAAGTCCAATAACAAATAACAATGATGTAGCATTCGCTAAGGTAATAAAAAATAACTAAAAGAAAGAAAAAAAAAATCTGGTATGTCCACAGACTAAAAGGTGCTAACACAATGATGTTGACAGCTCGTGTCATTTTTAAAACAACAACAAGTAGCAAGTTAATATTATTGAAGAAGATAAGTTAATATTATATCATAGTGAAACAATCATAAAGTTACTGTCAGTATGTTATCATAATACCTGCTTTACAAATATTTTATGTTGTTTACTGTCAAAAGAGAAATATAGATATATTTACAAACCGAAATGTGATATGGGACTGGCAAGTGCTGGCAAATAATGATTAAATAATTATATTAGAATAATAAAATTACTTTTTCGTGGCTGCACGCTTCGACTTAGGAGGTGATTTTGCAGTAGTCACCGGTTTTTCAACATCCTGAAGTTCGATATTGTGGAGTTCTTTCATAGAACTTAAACGATGCTGGGCTCCGGCACCTGTTACTACATATATGGAACCCTCCTTAGTCCAGGAATTAGCTACACCAAACTTTTCTCTGGCTGCCATGAATGTCTGGTGCCGTTGCTTTGTTAAAAATTCAGATATAGTAATCCCGGAGCCTTTCAGTTTGGATTTGCTAAACCATATGCTGTCTCTAACAGTGACGGTTTCAAATTTGACTGCAATTGTTCTAGGTTTATCACCTCCAGTAAAGCGGCCCATTCTGTGACATCGTCTAATATAGGCTGTATTGAATTCTGGAAGCTTAAGATGACTCTTTATAACATCTCCCAATATTTTAGACGTTTCCTCTTTATTTTGGTCTGCTACACCATGTACAAGCAACATCTTTCTCCGGCTCCGCATCTCTAAAGAGTCAACTTTGCTGCTCGGTAAGCATCCCAGTCCTCATCTTTGCTGGTGTTCATTGCTCTGTTCAAGGCCTTCCTTACCTATTTCCGTTTGCGTTCGTGCTCCGAACCCCACCATGGTTGCTTACCCTTTGTTTTCGGTGGGGTGTTTTCAGGACAGGCTGCTTGGTAGCTATCTATTAACGTGTTGGTAAGTATACTAACTTCGCTTTCGATTTGTTTAATATTAGGGGTTGCTGTGTCGCTCCCCTTTGTGCTAATATATCACCGAGAGACCTTAAAAATTTTACTCTATCGGTTTTGCGAGGGTTCCGTCTTTTAGGTTTTGGGAGTGTTTGGGTACGAATGCCCAAACGGATCCATCTATGATCCGAGCACGATGCCTTTTCCGAGACGTGCCAGTTCATGATGTTCTCCGCTGCCGTCTCCGATGCCAGCGTTAGGTCAATAATCGCCCTACTACGCCGCGTGACGAAAGTTGGTTCAGAACCTATGTATACCAGAGATAGGTTAGTAGAGAAAAGAAATTCAACTAAGGCCTTACCTCTACTGTTTGAAGCCTTCATTCCGCACAAAGTGTGGTGGGCGATAGTGTCGGCTCCGATGATGACCTCCGTCTTGGTTTCCTCGCAGTGGTTCACCAATCTGGTGAGGTCGTGCGATGGTGGATCCTCGCTCTCAGGCATGTATGCCGAGGCGAAGATCATGTGTCCATCCATGGCTGCTGGTTGGAGAGAGCTTTATCGCAGTTATGTCTCTGCAACAGAAGTCTGTTAGTAACTGTGCTTTCACGTTGTTAGTTACAAAGATGCACGATCTGGGGTGATCATGATCCGTGAAAAGACCTTACCTCCAAGATTTGAGAGACCTTGGATATGGCCTGCCCTTACCCACGGCTCCTGGATAAGGGCAATGGCCGCCGTTTGTACCTTCAGCCACTTCCGCAGCTGAGCCGTTGCGGTTTGACTGTGGTGGAGGTTGACTTGGAGAACATTAAGGATCGACGAAGGGGACGCCATCAGCAGTTGTGCCCTCGTCGTCCTCTCCAAGTCTTAAACCTGCCATCAGGTCGCTGGACTCTTCGGAGGCCCCCCCCATCTTGGCCGGGAGCCGGTGACAAAAGCATGTCCTCCGACCGCACCCAGGGAGTGCTCTTCTTCGGAGTCAGCGTTAATGACGACGGCTTCCACTGAAGTGGGCGTCATCTCGCTGTTCGCAGGGTTGCTCGTTGAGGCAGCTGTGGCCTCCTCCGTTTCTGGCTGCGTTTTCTCCGGTGGTTCCCGCTCCAACAGTTCTCTGTTGATGGTGCGGGTTACCGGGTCCCAGCCTGAAGGTACCTCAGCGTACCTACCATTCCGGCCCTGGAACTTGATGTAGACCGCACCCAGCGTAAAGGTTAGGCGACGGCCCGCGTCCAGAATGGCCGGGATTTGGTCCTCCGGTATGGTGACCACGACGAACCACAGCTTCTTACTCTCCTGCTTTTCGTCGCTGTAAAGCATCCACTTGCTCACATCCACCCACGGGTTTTGGTAAGCAAGTGTACGCCCTATGTACTTTGAATTTGGAATCAGCCCAAATTCGTCAGGGATGACAATACCACACTTGATTTTTTGTGGTATTGCCGCTTGGCTTTTGACGACTAGAGTGACGTTTTCCGGCATCTCTAGTTCCGACACCGTTCTCTCTAGCCATCGCAGGGTGTGCTCATTTCCACACCATAATTTAAGGACACCGTCCGCATGTATAGGTCTTCCTGCGGAACTATGTTGCTGTGCCCGACAGGGTCCATAATTGTATCTCATGCCTACTACCTGTTTATAATATCACATTATGGAAAGCAATAAATAATTTGAATTTGAATTCCTTTGAAGACTGACCCAGTGTCCTTAGCTCCCACAGCCTATGCTGAGGGCTATCCCTCACTAAGGAGTTTCCACTGAATCTCCTTATGGACCGTTTGAGCTATGGTCGCGGTCAGCATACCCGTGCGCTCACAGGTGACTGCTACGTCGAGAGACGTGCTGACCGCACAGGCATAGCTCTTACGAGCAGCCTGTTTTGGCTGCTCTAACTTGGGCCGGTTGTGCTCTCCACGAGGCGAGATCGTCTTGTTTAGGGCACGTTTAGCCGTAGCCTGAGCGGCCTTAGCAGGCTTATTTGCCGTTGTCTTCGCAGGCGGCCCCCTTCTAGCTCCAGACAGCGGTTCGGCAGACTTCGGCTGGCTTCCGCCTGCCTCTGTCCGCCCATCCCGCTCGGTGCTAAAACCGAGCTGACCACTTCTCGGGTTTCCCCGATTAGTGGCTTCGGACTGCGTTTTCTCTGCCTGAGCAGCGCGCTTGCGTCGCAACCGGCGTTCAGCCTTAGTTTTATAGCCCGGTTTCCGGACCTTTTGTCGGTGTTCCGGGCTGATGGAGCTGGTTCCAGGTTGCGAGCAGCTTTCTTCTTTTTGCGCTTGCGCTTCAGAAGTATCCAGTCGTCGAGAAAGCTGTCGTCGTCAGCAGGTGTGCCCTCACGAGGCGCCGTCTCGGACGCCTTCGACGCTGGTATCTTCACGCCCTTTGAGGGGTTTCCAGCGCTGGCTTTACCCTTCCCAGTGCCTTCGTCTTTCGACTTAGGACCGCCTATTAGGGTAAGGGTAGGATGCGAGGTACTCACTCCCCTCCTGAGGCCCGCGCCAACAGGCGCTGAGCTTCTCGGTGGGGGGTGAGTGCTGCTAGTTGAATGTGGGCCTTTTTTGCCACCTTTGGTTGGTTTACCCGAGGGGCCGGCCCTAGCTGCATGCTGTTTAAAACCTCCCTTACTGTTGCCCGCGCCGTGATGCTGCGTGCTGCTGACAGCTCGGGTGTTTTCACCCGTGCCCTTACCGTCATTTGCACCTTGCGATGCTAAAGTGTTGGTAGAGGCACGGTGTTGAGTGCCGTGACTTATGCCCGAGTTCTTGCCCACAGGTAAGAACTGCCCAGCTGTAGCCACATCAGGGGCACTGCATGATATACCGGAGCCCATTCGACCAGATGGTCCAGAGCTTCTGCTGGTAGCGGGGGTCATCCCAACTTTCGTTGGTTCCTCCCCTATAAAGGCTATGTTTGGCCTTGTGTTATCCATAACGTTGTTTGTTTGCATCTTCATGTGACTTGCTTCCCACCCACCGTGGAGCCAGCACCTGGGAACGTCCTACTCTCAAAAATTCGGACGTTAGGATTACCAGTCAGATATAGGAGCGCGAGGCTGGTTTACAGTGCGTCATCGGGCGCTCGATCGGGCTGGCGTCTGGGATCGAAAAGGCCTATCCCAGGCGAACTGATCAACCCTCACTTACACCGTCAGCAAGACTCACCCACCATGTACAACACCCAAGAGAGTCGAATACGCAGACCCCTCGCTCCTAACCGGTGGCTCTCTGACGGGACACCTGACCGTTTCCCCACCCCTGGCTAGGAGGTGAGGCCACCGTGTGGCATGAAATCCAGGCCAAAGGGGGAGTGTTGCCTCACGGACGCATAACCCCAGCGCCGGTTGGCTCAGCCCCCAGGATCCCTTCATCCCGCAGTACAGTGCTCACTGCGCAGGCCGGAGCGCAGGTAGGTGCTGTGTAGACTTAATAACATTATGTACTACTTAAATAAAAAGGGGGCAATACTTGTGGTCGGTGCTTGCCCTGAGCACATAAATATATAATAAAAGATATATATATGTTATAAGAATAGATAAGGATATGGAGCCGTCTTCGCACCCACAACAATTCGGCTTCGATACATACAAAGACAGAACGGAAGGAAGAGACTAGGAATATACTATTGTGAGATATTTATATTACATAAATATGATACATATAAAAGGCCCTCCGTATTTACCCGGGGACCGGCAATGTTTACGAGGCGGACTGTATCTGTAGTCTGCTCGGGAAACTCTGGCTAGGTTCACTTGACCAAACTTAGATTTTTAATACAATAAGGACCGATTCGATTGATTAGATCATGAGAAATCTCAAAAAACTACAAAAAAACATTTTCTATTGTTTTTTTTTAATAACAAACGGTTTTACCGATCGATTTACAAAACTAATCAGCTCTTAACATCAAAAAACCACGTCGATCGCCGTCAGTCCGGTCAAAATCGATTGATTTGTTCGAGAGATATTGTTGTCGAAAAAAATTTAAAATAAAAAATGTTTTTGTTCTTCAGAATTTCTATGAAATTTTCAGTCTGACCAGTTCGAGCTTTAATATTCTTCAAAGAGCTCATAGCTGCGTTGAATGCTGTAAACTACGAGAAAATCGGTTCAATTATTCAAAAGTTATTGCGATTTGAAAATTCAACGAATAGTGTTTTATTAAATCTCTTTTAAACTTTTGAGCTCGATGAGCTCAAAAGCATAGAACAGTTATCTCTTTGAGCTCGGGGAGCTCAAAATGACACGAAAATTATACTTTTGAGCTCGAAGAGCTCCAGATTCCTCGTTTTCCAGATTTTTGAGCTCGAAGAGCACAAAACGTAAGTGCAATTTTGAGCGCTTGAGTATCAAATTAGCGGGAAGTTGCAGGGATGGCCTTTAGGGTCAACCGTTTTCCAGATTTTTTCTCCTAGTTTTGAGATAGGTTGTCATGATTGATTCCAATTTTGCCATTCTCAAAATTTTTTTTTGTCTTCTAAATCGAGAACGGCTGTACTGATCAGTCATTATCAGGATTTTAATATCTTAAATATACAGACACGGCTCTGTTACAGCTTTCTAATAGTTAGGAAAATTTTATTAGCGTTATAAATTTTTTATATTTAAATATTACTTTGTTTATAAAATAACTGTTACAATGAATATGTCACAAAGCATAGTATAACAGTTCTATTGTAAGCAGCATATGTATCGAGAGTCGAGACGAACAACCGCACGTGTGTCAATGCAGCATTAGGCGTCGTGCGGGGCCTTGCGCGGCGCGACGCTTTGAGAGTTTTCTCCATGTACCTATAGACAAGCAAAAGAAAACAAAACGTGCGTGATGACACTTGAACTTGTATATGTTTTATTGGACCTCGCAACGCGACTCCAGACCGCAAAGGAGGCCTTAGGATGCGTTTCCACTGATGCGGAGCCAGGTGGATTGGAGAGGAGTGGACCGTTAACACATCACAGTCCTCGAAATCTCCACTCCACATCAGTGGAAACAGTGTAAGTGGAGCGGAGTGGACTTTATTTAAAAGTTGAGCATGCTGTAGTGCCGAGCGTAGGGTAGTGGGATGGTGCATTTTAAGCATTTGACTCGTGCATTGCATTTTAGTTTAGTGCAGATCTGGTCTGCTCAACTCCACTTCACCCGCATCAATGCAAACACTTGCCACTTTTCACTGTTCTTTTCCGCTCCACTCCGCCCAGCTCTGCGTCAGAGGAAACGCGCCCTTAGGCTACGTTAACACTATCCTATGTCGTGACGACAGATAACGTACAGGTTAAAGTGTCGTGGCTTTTATATTTAAATGAAGATGTTCACATGCAAGACGGCACGAATAACTGTCTGCCACGACTTATTTTTACTGTGACGCCAGATTATTGAGACAATGGGAACGGCTCACATGACAGTCGTAAATCGATTTAAAAACGTCACGATCTAATCTTGACGGAAAATTATATGTCGTTGTTGCGACTATCTATCGTAGCCACGATAAAAATCACGACACACTCCACAGTCGGAGTAGCACTTCAAGTCGCACTACGACAGTCGTCCAACCATAAATTTATCGTCACGACAATGGTGTGGGTGCTCCTTGTGGGGATGATAATGAAACGGTGAGCACTGGTTATATTCGTATATTAACTACATTGTGTTCTGTCCGACTCTTATATACATAATATGTGATTGCGACATTATAATATGCAATTCGCATAATAACCACATCCACCACCTTCTAAAAAAAAATGTTTACTATTTATATTAACCATCACAAAATACAAAAAACAATAAAATGCCATGACCTTATTACTACTAACACAATTTATACACAATAATATTATTTGCTAACTTTGCATTTACCTACTTATTAACTTATTGCAAATCAATAAACTTAACAATTCTGCCACTGCATTTTTTTTATTAAGGGCGTGTTTACATTAACATTCTTATGCTGTTACAAATCGCTATTACACGCGCTGTTGAAATCCTCTAGAATGTATGCTGGCTTAACCCTGTCGATAGAGACCTTACACTCCTTACCATTTACCAAAATGGGGAACACCATTTTGTCTCTTTCCACAACTTTGTAAGGACCACTATATGGCGGCGTCAAGGGTTTTCTCACAGCGTCTATTCTCAGGAACACATATGAACAGGAATTTAAATCAGCATGTACAAATATATTATTATTACTACGACTGGCGTCCCTACTTTTAGGTCTAATTCTATCTAACGTATCCTTAAGCCTAAGTATGTACGCTTGTGGATTATCTATCGTAGTGCTATTCTCGCTGCAAAACTCACCAGGTAACCTCAAACAATGCCCCAACGTAAATTCCGCGGCGCTTATAAAATCGCTATCCGCTTGACACGCAGCTCTCATTCCTAACATTACTGTGGGCAATTCCGTGAACCAATCTACATTATTTCATAACCTACATGTAAGTGCTCGAGACGGTCGCCTATCTCAAAATGGCTAAGCCTTTTTTTTTTGTTTAGGCGGGAAAAAGATGTACCTAACCGCACACCCCGTCGTTCGGGGCAACGAACAGGGTAGTGTGGGGCCCTCACCCACTAAAGAAACCCGCCGTGTGTCGTCTCTCCGCCTTTATTGGCGGGCCACTGGAACTATGTTACATTCCTTCGGTGGTAAAATGGCTAACCCTAGACACCGTGTGACGTCCTATTTTACATATTAGCGGCGTATAACTTAAAATCACACCTCTCCGTACTGTGTCTCCTAAGACAACTTTTAGGAATGACAGAGATGTTCGCGCCGGTATCTATTAAAAAAGTATACCTAGTTAAACTATCCTTAACTAATAAACGATGGTTTTCCGATACCTGTCCTTGGGTACACCCGTCCACCGCTGCTGAATGTACCGCGCCTAGTTTCCCGTGGCCTTGTTAGACCAGGCGCATGGCTGCTCGCACCGCCTCGCGTTCTTCTTATATCGGAAGTGGAACCTGCATAGCCAGTCCGCGTCGCCAGGTGACCTCCTCCTTGACGCCGAACGACTCCTGTATTCCTGCTGACTCCCGGTACGCGCGCGCCCCCGATCTCTCACTTCGTTGCGCAGCGATGCTACTTCCACAGCCAGCTTGCTCATCTTGTCGATCAGCTCGGTTACCGATCCTAGCGTGACCTGCGCTGAGCTGTCGGTTATAGCCGCTACGTCGCTGGATCCCGTGTTCTACACGATCTTGTCGGCTATCGCCGCTTTACTGTCCAGCAGTTGGTCCTGGCACACGGTGATTGATGACCGCCCGTACATCTGAGGGCATCCTCGCCAGCCACAGGCTCTTTAGGGTCTGGTCCGAGACCTGTGCCTTACGCCCTAACTCTCTCATCTGCCGCAGTAGATGTGTAGGCTTCTAGGCGCCCAGTTCCAGCTCTGACACTAGCTTCTGGAACTGGCGCTCGGCGCTCTCCTCGTACACCTGCAGCAGTCTGTTCTTCAGCGTGGCGTACTTGTTCTCCTCTGGTGGTGACGTCAACAGTTCGCTCACCTGTTGGATGGACTCTCTCCCTAGTTTTGCGACGACCATATTGAATTTGGCCTGGTCTCCCTGCTTCTGCGGCGCCATCACGGCCTCAAGCTGGGCGAACCACAGCCGTGGCATATCTACCCAGAACTCGGCCAACCTCGCCGACACGCTGATGGCAGCGAGAGCCGCGTTCGCGGACTCTGCTGCGGCCTGGGATGCTGGTGGTACACCGCACATTGTGTGAGTCGCTCGTTCTTGTAAAAATTACGCGAAACCACAATTAGCTCACCGACACCGGACAATTAAAAAATTTTGAATCCCCAGCACCAGAGTGACATTCACGATCACGTCGGGTTCACCAGTGTGGGTGCTCCTTGTGGGGATGATAATGAAACGTCGGTGAGCACTGGTTATATTCGTATATTAACTACATTGTGTTCTGTCCGACTCCTCCTTACATACTAGCCTGCTTATATGCATATGTGATTGCGACATTATAATATGCAATTCGCATAATCACCACAATGGGAACGCGGTCTAACAGTCCTATTATAAACAGCTGGAGCTTCTAGACAAACAACCGCACGTGTAGGTCAGCTCGCCACACCATAAATCTTTTTTTATTATCGCCTGGTGATATAAAGGCGGGCGGTCGGCAGGCCGGGCCCATGTCCGGGCGGTGCCAGTCGCAGGCTGGGGTTGACGCCTCTCTGCAGTACTGCAATGGCACCACTCCGTCGTGTGTGACCATCACTGTCGCTGGTTGCTCTGTGCTGGACCTGCTCCGGGTCAACCGGAGGTCTCATCCAGCTCGGCCAGACCAAAACGACGGTGTGAAGTACGAAGGTGGCCCCCATGTTTGTCCGCCCCAGGACCGAGTCCCATTAAGAACCCAAGATGACTGCCATATTTAGGAGGCATTCACCTCGCAAGCTGAGTACAAAAGAGTGGGAGTCAAGATACTGGGAAGCCGGGGCATTGGACTGTCAGGAGAGCAAACGGTCATTGCCACATTGTATTATAGTCACCATTCTGTTGTAATCCATCTCGATCTATTTAAACCTTTGCTATTTTTGTAAACCGTTTACGTGAGCAAGTAAATACACAATAATTCTACTTAGTGTTATTTTGAACTGTTAGTCATGTGTGACCATTCTGATAGTGTGTGCGTATACGTGAGCAAGTAAATACACAATAATTCTACTTAGTGTTATTTTGAACTGTTAGTCATGTGTGACCATTCTGATAGTGTGTGCGTATACGTGAGCAAGTAAATACACAATAATTCTACTTAGTGTTATTTTGAACTGTTAGTCATGTGTGACCATTCTGATAGTGTGTGCGTTTACGTGAGCAAGTAAATACACAATAATTCTACTTAGTGTTATTTTGAACTGTTAGTCATGTGTGACCATTCTGATAGTGTGTGCGTTTACGTGAGCAAGTAAATACACAATAATTCTACTTAGTGTTATTTTGAACTGTTAGTCATGTGTGACCATTCTGATAGTGTGTGCGTTTACGTGAGCAAGTAAATACACAATAATTCTACTTAGTGTTATTTTGAACTGTTAGTCATGTGTGACCATTCTGATAGTGTGTGCGTATACGTGAGCAAGTAAATACACAATAATTCTACTTAGTGTTATTTTGAACTGTTAGTCATGTGTGACCATTCTGATAGTGTGTGCGTTTACGTGAGCAAGTAAATACACAATAATTCTACTTAGTGTTATTTTGAACTGTTAGTCATGTGTGACCATTCTGATAGTGTGTGCGTTTACGTGAGCAAGTAAATACACAATAATTCTACTTAGTGTTATTTTGAACTGTTAGTCATGTGTGACCATTCTGATAGTGTGTGCGTATACGTGAGCAAGTAAATACACAATAATTCTACTTAGTGTTATTTTGAACTGTTAGTCATGTGTGACCATTCTGATAGTGTGTGCGTTTACGTGAGCAAGTAAATACACAATAATTCTACTTAGTGTTATTTTGAACTGTTAGTCATGTGTGACCATTCTGATAGTGTGTGCGTTTACGTGAGCAAGTAAATACACAATAATTCTACTTAGTGTTATTTTGAACTGTTAGTCATGTGTGACCATTCTGATAGTGTGTGCGTTGACGTGAGCAAGTAAATACACAATAATTCTACTTAGTGTTATTTTGAACTGTTAGTCATGTGTGACCATTCTGATAGTGTGTGCGTTTACGTGAGCAAGTAAATACACAATAATTCTACTTAGTGTTATTTTGAACTGTTAGTCATGTGTGACCATTCTGATAGTGTGTGCGTTGACGTGAGCAAGTAAATACACAATAATTCTACTTAGTGTTATTTTGAACTGTTAGTCATGTGTGACCATTCTGATAGTGTGTGCGTATACGTGAGCAAGTAAATACACAATAATTCTACTTAGTGTTATTTTGAACTGTTAGTCATGTGTGACCATTCTGATAGTGTGTGCGTATACGTGAGCAAGTAAATACACAATAATTCTACTTAGTGTTATTTTGAACTGTTAGTCATGTGTGACCATTCTGATAGTGTGTGCGTTTACGTGAGCAAGTAAATACACAATAATTCTACTTAGTGTTATTTTGAACTGTTAGTCATGTGTGACCATTCTGATAGTGTGTGCGTTTACGTGAGCAAGTAAATACACAATAATTCTACTTAGTGTTATTTTGAACTGTTAGTCATGTGTGACCATTCTGATAGTGTGTGCGTTTACGTGAGCAAGTAAATACACAATAATTCTACTTAGTGTTATTTTGAACTGTTAGTCATGTGTGACCATTCTGATAGTGTGTGCGTTTACGTGAGCAAGTAAATACACAATAATTCTACTTAGTGTTATTTTGAACTGTTAGTCATGTGTGACCATTCTGATAGTGTGTGCGTTGACGTGAGCAAGTAAATACACAATAATTCTACTTAGTGTTATTTTGAACTGTTAGTCATGTGTGACCATTCTGATAGTGTGTGCGTTGACGTGAGCAAGTAAATACACAATAATTCTACTTAGTGTTATTTTGAACTGTTAGTCATGTGTGACCATTCTGATAGTGTGTGCGTATACGTGAGCAAGTAAATACACAATAATTCTACTTAGTGTTATTTTGAACTGTTAGTCATGTGTGACCATTCTGATAGTGTGTGCGTATACGTGAGCAAGTAAATACACAATAATTCTACTTAGTGTTATTTTGAACTGTTAGTCATGTGTGACCATTCTGATAGTGTGTGCGTTTACGTGAGCAAGTAAATACACAATAATTCTACTTAGTGTTATTTTGAACTGTTAGTCATGTGTGACCATTCTGATAGTGTGTGCGTTTACGTGAGCAAGTAAATACACAATAATTCTACTTAGTGTTATTTTGAACTGTTAGTCATGTGTGACCATTCTGATAGTGTGTGCGTTTACGTGAGCAAGTAAATACACAATAATTCTACTTAGTGTTATTTTGAACTGTTAGTCATGTGTGACCATTCTGATAGTGTGTGCGTATACGTGAGCAAGTAAATACACAATAATTCTACTTAGTGTTATTTTGAACTGTTAGTCATGTGTGACCATTCTGATAGTGTGTGCGTTTAACCTTATTAAATATATTCTTTCATTCTTTTCTAGATTTGTGGTTGTGAATGCAGCTGTAATATACTTTTATGTAAATAACTTCCAAAGTGTTGATGAAGAAGAATATGGTGGGATGTGGGAAATAACGAAAGAAGGTTTCATGACCTCATTTGCTGGATTTTTGGTAAGAATTCATTATAGAACTACGGTTCAATTTAAAATTTAGAGCTTGCATGATGTTGGAATTGCTTAAGAATACTTAAGTTAGTTGCTGTAAAAAATTGTATATGAAATTATTGTTACAGGTGACATGGATCATTGTTTACACAGGACTACACATAGCAGACAGTTTATGAAATACAAAATAATAGTCATCAGTTCAAGTCAAGACTTGCTCCAACAAAACATAAATGTGAGAGTATCAAACATATAAATTTTAGGTCATTGTTTTATTATTGTCAGGGTCAGAGCGTCTGGATTTCATGAAAATAATTAAAAAATAACATGTATTACAAGAATCTGTTTTGTAAAACTTTATAACTTAGAGATATCTCTACAATTTATAGTAAATAAAAAAATAAAGTTGATTCTGCACTTTAAAGTAAATGTATATACAAGGCGTACATACTAAGTGTAAAGTGAAGCTAGCGTGACCCCAATGGATTTGGTTATCTGAATATTGTGTGTATATGAAATAAGTTTGATTCCGTCTTTTATTGATTCTACTAGTGTAACTTATGTGAATTTTACAACGAGTATACAAACTTGTCTTGTTGTACATTGAATCTATGAATAGAAAAACTAGCGAGGAGAGGAATATATTTTGTTCAACTTTCAGGTGTCTATAAAATTTGATTGTTTTTTTTTTACTAAGTACTTATGTAACAAAGCAGATTTACTTTTTAATGTAAGTACCTACGTAATGTAAAATCTTTTACAGGATCTTATTCAATGCATTGTGTCCCAGACTTTAATTAAAGCAATATTGATTGTTTCAAAGTTATAGGTACTTATATACCTTTAGCTATAACAAATTGTCTCATTAAATGTTTTTAAGATTAGAAATGTTTGGAGCAAGTATATACCTTTATGTATAGGTGACTCAATATTGACTGATTTTTCAGCATTTTAATAATGTTAAGTAAAACTTGTTATGTTTTATAATTTGTCAAAGTTCAATAAATATTATTAGTGAACATAATTTATTTAAGTATAAATATGCAATAATACTAGATAAAAATAAGAATGTGTAATGTTATTTGTTTGTTCCCGACGAGTTTGCAGTGAATATGTTTTGAACAAGTGTTTAATAAAGTTTTTATAAAGATAAAATCTTTTGTGTGATCCGTACAATTGTGAAATTTCTCAAATAAGTAAATGTACAGACATAAGTACTGCCCGCACAAAATGAAATCCCAATCTCACGGATGAGCTGGAGTCGTTGGGACGGCGGAGAGAATTTGGGGCTCTCTGTGTGCTCTATCGACTCTTGAACGGGGAGTGCTCTGAGGAACTGTGACACCAACATCGCCGTTTTACCACCGGACCACGAGACGCCGTACTAGGGTTCATCCATACCACCTGGAAACGATCTCGTCCAAGATGGTTCGTTTTCAGCGTTCTTTTCTACCACGTACGTATAAGATCTGGAATGAACTTCCTGCTGCGGTGTTTCCCCAGCGTTATGACTTGTCCCTCTTTAAACGAGGTTTGAGAAGAGTACTTTACTCACGGTAGGCGGCGACTTGGCTGTGCCCCTGGTGTTGCCATAGTCCATGGGCGGCGGTTACTACTTACCATCAGGTAGGCCGTTTGCTCGTCTGCCACCGTTGGCAATTTAATTTTTCTATATAAACAACACAACTTCAAAACTTTAAAGGTCTACACATAAAACAACCCTTTTCAGGGCTACAGATTTATCCAATGTTTCTGGCAGAAAGTCACACTTAGGGCGGATTCGACCAAACAAGAATAAATTTTATTCCTAGAATAAATCGCTAATTACTCGAGAGTAAATTAATTTTACGTTTAAAACCCATAACATTTCGAAGAATAGCGAGACTATTCGAGAATGGTCTCGCAAGTCGCAAGTTCATAAGCATCGAATAAGAAGCTAGGCCAAAGACAAAAAAATGGCGTTATCTTTTTTGGTGCTGCCATTTTAATGCAAACATAGAATGGAACGTTTCGTTTAAACGATTTTTTTCTGGAACTGAACTCAAACTTTGTAAGTTTTTTGCAACTTTGTATCAATCTGTAAGAACTTTTAACTCACGCCCATATTACGCAAATAAAGATTTGATTTAAAAATATAACCGTGTTAGCCAAATCGAATCTCTAACCGTTACTTAAAAAAAATTTAACTATACAGTGACAGCTACTTTCCCACGCTTTAATAAGGTTAAAACACACCTAGAGATGTGCGAACTCGTAATAAACACAACTCGATTTAACTCGAGTTTAAATTCTCGTAACTCGAATTAAACCCGAGTTACGTGACTCGGGTTAAATGGATGAAACTGAGTGAAGAATGATTTGTTTTATTTTTTACCAATTTAATTAACTAACCTCCAAACGGTATAAAAAAAAACAACATGCGCGGCAGTCTTTGTGGACTGCCGATAGAAGTGAAAACTAAATAACTTATGAATTGTATCGAACCATTACTGGTTATTAACACTTCTTTATTAAATCAAAAATAATAATCTAATAGCTCGACGACACAATTCACAAGTTACTTAGTTTTCACTTCTATCGGAGCGATCGAAGACGATGACGCGAGTTCCATGATTTTTGTTCACCCAAAAAGTAATCAACGCGCCTAAAGAAAATCGGGGCGTTCGGTGACTGGCGCGAGTTCCATGATTTTTGTTCGTCCAAAAAGTGCTCAACGCGCCTAAAGAAGTTTTCATTTCAAAAATTGAAACAAATTCATAGTAAACTAAACAACCCGTGCGAAATGCCGTATCGATTTGCTGACGATGATGTTGAAGTCTAATTCAAATTATTCGTTTTTACGAAGGCAACACTTGGGTGCCTCTTTTTAATATGGTATAACAGTGTTGTCGTATTTCCAATATATTAGAATAAATCCGAACACTGTTTACACTTAACACGTCCACTAACTGACGATTCAAATACATCCCATACAAACGATTTCCTTTAACCGGCACCACGAAGTTAACCTCAAATCAGTCAAATCTGCAACAAATCTACTTTGTGATTTGCAATACTGTCACATTTGATTGACAATGAATATATTCACAAATGATCCGCCAACTTCACGCTTCACGCCATTACGCACTACAAACGATCGCGTATATTCATTCATTAATTTGCCGCGCCATACCAATTCGAGTTAGAAGAAATCAACTCGAGTTAAGCCCAAATCGAGTTAATAAATCGAGTTGACACATCTATAAACACACCGATTAATCAGCAATATTACCCAGATTTTTTGCGGTCACTCATGATCGGTAGTATTTAGAAAATAAAAAGAAGAAATAACTTTATATTTTAGGTAGATACCTATACATAATTTTTTTATATGTTGTGCGTGATTTATACTTTGAATTATCCATAAATACGGGTGCATTTTTGTTAGTAAAACAACAATTATGAACACTCATTTTTTTATTTTAAGGATATAAAATACTTACTCGACATTTTTGAAATATTTTATTACAATTTGTATTAAAATATGAGCTACTAGCCGAAAATACATAAATAATTCACTGGAAATGAGCAATCTTTGCAAAATACGTGAAAAAAGTATGCAATTTTTGACACTTCTATTCTCGCGCCGCCGCAAGTACCGCGTTGGTTTTTTTTTTGGGTACAATACCGACAGACACAATACCTGTTAAACCCAGCACTATTTTACTCAACTTGAGAATAAAAATAAAGAAAGATTTTCTTCACAAAAAAAAAGATATTTTTTTGAGAGATGTGAGAGCAGTGAAGGTTGATTTCTTCTCGGATCTTAAGACTATTATAACGTTTTTTGTATTTATACTTAAAATTGCTTGTGCTACAATTCTTATGTAACCTATGAACAAAAATGTGAGCGTATTCACTTACTGTACTAAATCTATAACTATGAATAGCAACAAAATACCGTTTCCAATTTAGTGATCTTCTTGAAATGTCTAATTAGAAAAAATATTCAAGGTTAAATAAAAGTCTTATTATTGTACTTTCTATAATGTATTTGTTTTATACACGGCGGGCAAAAGTGCGTGACAATCTCAATTATTCCCCCGCTATAGCGCGGGCGATGGCAACTCCGCTACGGCGCGAGAGGGTCGCGCAGGCGCTGCAGGCGGCGCGCCTCCATGCCGCGCGCGAGCCGCCAGCCGCCGCGCGACAGCGCGGTGCCGCCCCGCGCCAGGCACACGAGGCGCGCCAGTACCAGCAGACGATGCAGGTCTTCCGCTGTCACCGGATTCTCTGCGCTCGACTGACTCCGCATCTCTATAAAGTCGTCTTGTACGAACTGAAGATAAGATATTTAGCTTAATGATTTGAGCAATGCTTCGTGTACTGAGCCGACTCGAGCAAAAATATATTGAACGACAAAATCGAATCGCACAGATGGCGCAGTGTGGCAATGAAAATCTGCAGATTGGAAAGGACTTTGCGAGTTCCTCGCCTCCTCTAGAGACCCTGACGTCTGTCCGGATTGCATGACGGCAACGGTGATTATGGGTATAAAATTATTCACCCCCAGTACCAAAGTATCGGTTAACGAACGCAGCTGTCATCGTCGTTTAACAAAGCCAGTAGAAGCTATCTCACTGAGAGCCGTACTTTCTGGTCGCTCACCAAGGCAACACAGGGCAACTTCTACCAGATTATTGTAAGGTAGCCCATGTTCACCTAATTCCCAACAGGAGTGGTCGGTGAATCTTCGAACTACAGGCCGATCGTGATGTCTTGCTCTCCAATCAGTACTATCCATCAGCCTTTTAACGTCCACTGCTGGACATAGGCCTCCCCAAGAGAACGCCACAACGAGCGGTCCTGTGCTGACCGCATCCAACGGCTCCCCGCAGCTTTGACCAGATCATCGGTCCATCTGGTGGGGGGCCGTCCTACGCTGCGCCGTCCGATACGTGGTCGCCACTCGAGAACCTTTCGTCCCCAACGGTTATCGGTTCGTCGAGCGATGTGGCCTTCCCATTGCCACTTCAGCATGGCAACCCGGTGGGCTATGTCGGTCACTCTCGTTCTCCTACGGATCTCCGTATTACGGATTCGATCACGTAGGGAAATACCAAGCATAGCCCGCTCCATGGCCCACTGAGTGACTTTGAGCCTTGATATGAGGCCAACATTCAGAGACCACGTCTCTGTTCCGTATGTCATCACTGGTAACACACACTGGTCGTAGACCTTCGTTTTCAGACACTGCGGAATATTGGACGAGAAGATCTTCCTTAGCTTCCCGAACGCTGCCCAGCCGAGTTGGATTCGTCGATTGACCTCTTTCTCGAAGTTGTGCCTACCTAACTGGACTGTTTGTCCCAGGTTGACATAATGGTCGACAACTTCGAGAAGCGCACTCCCGACTAGGACCGGTGCTGAAATGACATGAACATTAGACATGACTTTCGTCTTGTCCATGTTCATTTTGAGACCCACTAGTCGGGAAACCCTGCTGAGATCATTGAGCATGGTCCTCCAGAGATTCTGCCATGACTACGATGTCGTCGGCATATCGAAGGTGAGTGATGTATTCGCCATTGATGTTGATGTCGAATCCGGTCCAGTCCAAGAGCTTGAAGACATCTTCCAATGCAGCGGTGAAGAGTTTCGGGGACATAACGTCTCCCTGTCTAACACCTCTCTGCAGTTGGATCGGTCCCGTACTCTTGTCCTGAACACGGACTGACATGGTGGCGTTTCTATACAAGCACTTCAGCACTTCGATGTACCGATTGTCAATTTGGCACCGCTGAAGGGACTGCAGCACCGCCCAAGTTTCGATCGAATCGAAGGCTTTCTCATAGTCCACAAACGCCAGACACAGAGGCCGATTGTATTCTTCGGTTTTCTGTATAATCTGGCGTAGCGTGTGAATGTGGTCTATGGTACTATAGCCTTTTCGGAAACCGGCTTGTTCGGGAGGCTGGAAGTCGTCAAGCCTGCGCGTGAGTCGATTTGTAATGACCCTCGAAAAGAACCTATAGACGTGGCTCAAGAGCGAGATGGGTCTATAGTTCTTCAAGAGGGTTCTGTCACCTTTCTTGAAGAACAGCACCACCACGCTTCTAGTCCACGACTCTGGAACGTCGCCCCCGAGAACGACGGAATTGAACAGCCTCTGAAGAGCTTTTAAGACCAGCTTTCCGCCTGCTCTCAGAAGCTCTGTGGTGATTCCGTCGTCTCCCGGTGCCTTTCCGTTCTTTAGTTGTTTGAGAGCCATTCTGATCTCGTACAGGCTGACGTCCGGGATATCTTCGGTAAAGTGCCGAGTTAGCTTGGATCTGGGGTCTTGGACCAAGCCAACAGCAGGGCTCTGGGATCTGTACAACTGTCCATAGAACTGCTGGACCTCTCCCAAGATCTCATCTCGAGAAGAAATGATAGTGCCGTTGTTGGTCCTCAGTTTAGTCAACTGACTTTCGCCAACAGACAGATCTCTTGCGAACACTTTCGAGCCTTGGTTCCGCTCTATCGCCTCTTTAATACGCACAGCCTTGGCGATCTGTCTGTTTAACCGCCTTAGGCAGGACCAATCGGCTGAGGACTGGACTATCATTTCTTTTCTCCTCTCCATGAGTTTGAGAGTATGGTCCGAGAGTTTACGGTTCCTACTGACGCGACGGGCCTTGAAGTAAGTCGACCTGACCGCGTGGACAGTTTGCACGAACCTGCTGTTCATATCGCTCGCTCTATCAGTATCGCTAATCAGTACTAGAAAAGGTTAAACCACAAGCTTCTGCAGTCGGTGATCGCCAGTGTAACTTTTATCACCATCCTTCACCAATGGTGATCTTCTCATGTACTTTACTCACCTTTGGGCAGAGACCTTGGAGAATGGAGGTGAGGGTTTTTGCCATTCAGCCTGGACATCGGGAAAGGCGTTGGACAGTTACATAAGTCGACATTACCAACAAAGTCCAGTTCTGAAGTCATTTGGAAGGCAAAAACCAATTTAGCGTGTAAGTAGGCGTCCTGAACAGAGAAAAGCGGTACTTCACACCAAGGAACTGCTGGTGCTGTACAAAGCACAAGTCCACCTTCGTGTAGAGTACAACTCTCACTTAATTCCCCGCAAAGATGTGCTATTCGAACTGTCGACGGCGACAGTGACGGGACTTTAGGTGTCTATACCTATGCTCTCTTTAACGGCAGAGGTGTTTTACACACCCACGATTCGCCAGCTATGTTTAGGTCCCACTTAATAGGGGGCGAGCCTATTGCCGTCTACCGGGCACATTTCCAAACTCCGGGCTGCTACTGAGAATTTTTCTTTTTACGAAAAAGCACAATAACTTATAAGTGGATTTCAATCAAAGATGAAAACTTAGTAAACAAAGAAAAGTCAATGACCTTTAATAGTTTTAGTGATGTGCCTATTGCATATTGTAAGGAATATGACAGAATAAGTGAATAGATTTTTTTTTAATTCGATGGAATTAACTTGATTAAAAGGTATCGGTTTCTTTACATACTTACCATTATAAAATAAAATCAATAATCTATATTGATGTATAATAAAACTAATTATAAATAAATATAATATTAGTATACTGATTTTCTTAGATTTTACTATTGTGCATTCAAATATTTTGAGTTGTGGGAAGGCAAAGGAATTAAGCCCTAATGTCTACTGCATTGTTGAGAATGTGTACACTATTATAATAATAATAAAATATGACAATAGGCTTGTAGAATAAATATCGATATATAGTTTTTTTTTTCTTCAATATATTGATATTTTATGACGATATTTATTATTTCGATATACCGATATAAAATTATTGAGTATGAAATATTTTTGTTAGCTACTTAAAGCAACGTTCTTTCAACATCTACCAAAAATGGAAAATTGAAGACAGATTTAGGTTATTTTATTTTTAAATAAAATATATTTTCTTTATTCCACTCCATTATCGCTACTACATAAACATACACTATTTAAAAAGATTTCACGAGACGTGTCTATGGGGAGCGCAATCACGAAATTAATAATATTACACCTCCCTCACCCCCCGGGACCCTCGCCCAGACGAACGCGGGGGAAGTTATATACATATATTACATGGCGCTGCGGACCGGCTTTAATGTTATTGTAAATAATGTAAATAACACCTATAACCACCAATCAAAATTCCACTAATTTATCTGTAGGTATCGCGCTAAATAGAAAATATATTTCTAGGACAAAGTTGATGCTCCCATAGTTTAATTTATTTTTGAAACAAATCGATAGGAACTAGAAATTAAATCGATATATTTAATTTTTCTAAACTAACCGAAAATGCAATTGGCATAATCCCTTTGCCCTTTCACTATTTTGAATCTGTTTTTCATTCATTCAATATCGTACACATCTGCACTTCACTATATCTTTAGAAGAAAGAAAACGAATACAATATTATAAATTCGATATTTATTACATGTTTTAGTTTTAAATGAGTGTAATATTAAGGCAACAGTATTTTCGAAAATATCGACATCAGAATTTAATGTAGTGAAAACGAAATAAGTATGAAATCGACGATTTATGTTGAGTGATGGTTTGTTTACAATATTTTCACTTTTAATTGAAATGTATTCATGTCATGTAAGTGGCTGTCTATTGAGGCAATAATCTGTCGTCGTGGTAACGGTAGACAGTTACTAGTACCTGCACGTCCTCGCTGATGGAGAAGGGCACGAGTTTGATGGCAGTAAGGTACTCCCGCACGGAGCGAAGCACTGTGTCGTTGAGGTAGTGGTGCACGGCCTCCAGTGTGGCCTCGTACATCTGCACCGAGGAGGGGTCAGCCCGCAGTGGTACGTGGTAGTCGCTCTGAGGGGGGGACATTGCACGTTATGCCATGTACTAGCTGCTACTGCTAAAAAAGTAGAAGAATTACACCAAATAAAACCTGCCACCTGCCATTGATACAATATATCATCAAAATTAGACTACTGGTATTGGAGAATAGTAGAGTTAGGTATATAGAAAACATACATAAACAAATGTAAATACGAACTAAATAGACAATATAAAGTCGTAAAATGCCTACAAAAATTGTATAGCAAAACTTGAAAATATGTATGGGTGTTATCAGACAACAAGCGATCACGCGTTCGAGCGTTCCGCGTTCTGCGATGCGTTCGAGCGTGCAGTTAGTCACTGTTGAACACAGAATCCCGCTGTTGGACGGTCTACGGGGTGCCACTACTGTCACCATGTTTTCGACGATAGTTCTTCCTCGGACGAAATATTGATATTGACGTACCTACTAACATTACTTATTAATTTTTCGGCCTCTATCTTCCTTCCAATCAATGTGGACACCGAAACAGTAGTGATCGCGCGAACACGTGCTTTCTGGTTGACCGACGTGGGAATGTGCCTGCTGGTCTATGTAACGTAATACCTACATAATTTTATATACATTCGAGCAAGCAAAGTGTACCTATTCTTTTGTTATTCCCACTAATAATACCTGTTTGAATCATAAACAATATGCATTGAAAAAGTATTATAGACATAATGAGATCATGGACGTATGAGATATTGATATTTTTTACACGTATAGATACCTAGATAAACTGACTACTTTTAAGAACAAATTAAAAACTGATCCTGCTTGCAGTAAAGTTCCTTTTTTCCACTATCACAAATAATACTAACTTAGACTTAGAGCCATTGAGTTAGGTATATGTTACCTTAGAGAAGCTCTTCCAAACAAAAAACGTGTCGCAACTTGCTTTCACAGGACGAGCGCGCAGTGGACTTAGCTTTTATATTTACAGCCCTAAAGCATTAGTTATAATCGCCCGTCTAATCAAACTAAATCAATCTTAAAACCTACAACGCTAAAGCGCTTATAAAGTAGTTTTCTCACGACCAAAACGTTATAAGTGTTTATGTAGTTGTTATCCCTATAGATTATACACCGCAGAAACAACTTCTTTTTTACCTACAAGTATTTATTAAATTCATATTCTATTAAACACAAAGTGGTCCTGCTGCACATTTTCCACTTTGTGTTTTAATATGAGGTGATCCATTTCGAGGTTCCCTACTTTTTTAAAGAAAAAAACAGAAAATTCAAATTTAATGGAGAATGTTTATTATCATTTGAAAGAACATTCTTTGGCATTTATTTTTTGAAGATTATGTCTATCAAATGTTGGCCGTTGCTACGTCGCAGATGGTCCATCCGTTGAGCCCAATTTTCGATGACTCGTTCGAGCAATTCGACTGGTAACAACAAAGTAATGAGGTGGAGCATGTCAATTGCTAAAAGAAATAGATCTAAAATGTTTGAAATAATCGCGCCATCAAATAGTATGAATTCTAATTGCAAAATTAAGCTTACTATATTGGATGCATGTAATGCTTGCCGGTAGATGGCGTTAGTCGTAAGACAAATGTGATTAAGAATTTGGGATGATCGAAGGATCAGTAGGGTAGCTCAGTGGTTTAGAGCACTTCCCCGGATTGGAAAAGACGCGTGGTTCGATTCCCGCCCCTACTAAAAATCTCTTTTTCTTTATTCACAAATAATTTGTACTTTAAAAAGTAGCGGAGCATGTCAATTGCTAAAAGAAATAGATCTAAAGTGTCTGATGAATTTTTGTGTGAGGCACAAGGAGGTTTCAGGTGTGGACGAGGATGCATGGATCAAGTGTTCTCTGCGCAACATTGTGGAGAAGCATCTGGCTGTAGGCCAGAGGGTTTTCTGCAGTTTTGTGGATTTGGAGAAAGCATTTGACACTGTTGTACGAAAGGAACTTTGGGTCATTTTGCCGGAATATGGTATTAGCGGTAGACTGCTACAAGCGGTGCAGTCCAACTACATGGACTGCAGAGCTTGTGTGCGGCTGGATGATGGAATGTCACCCTGGTTTGACGTCAAATTCGGCGTTAAACAGGGCTGCGTTCTATCAGCCCGACTGGTTATCATATATCTGGATAAATGTCTACAAAGGTTCAATGAAATGAATGTGGGAGTTCAGATGGGCGACTCAGTGGTTAACTCGCTGCTATATGCAGACGATGCAGTCCTATTAGCGCAGTTTGCGACTGACCTGCAAACCCTAGTCGACGTAATGGCAGAAGATTGTAAGAAAAGGGGCCTACGTGTGAATGTGAGCAAAACCAAAGTAATGGTTTTTGAAAGAGAAGAAGCCAGAACAGATGTTAGAGTAGCAATAGGAAATAGTGTGCTAGAACAAGTGGATGAATTTGTATATCTTGGATGTGGATTCAGTCGGGATGGAAGGTACACCACTGATGTAGAAAGAAGAATGAATTCGGGAAATAGAGTGAACGGAGCATTAGGACCACTTCTCGGCAGCCACCACCTCAGCCAGAAGGCACGTGTCGCAATACACAACGCAGTGCTTGTCCCAACGTTATTATATGGAAGCGAGAGTTGGGAATGTAAAAAGGAGCATGAGAGCAAAATCACTGCGGTCGAAATGCGATCTCTGCGGAGAATCTGTGGAGTGAGGCTAACTGACCGCATTCGTAACAATGACGTAAGAGAGCGAGTAGGTATGAAAGAGAGTATTGGTGTAAAAGGTGCGAAAGGGAATGCTCCGATGGTTCGGAAGGATGTAGGTACAGGGGGAGACCGAGACTTACCTACCTAGACCAAATTGGTCATGTATTGAAGGAAGGTGGAGTCAGGAGTCTCCGAAACCGGCGAGCGTGTATGAAGAGAGTTATGAATGTTGAGGAAGCGAGAGATGTATGCAAGAATAGAGCCTCTTGGCACTCTGTTCTCTCTGCCTACCCCGCAAGGGAAATAGCGTGATGATAAGTAAGTCAAATAAAATAAAATAAAAAAAAGTAAGTAAGTAGATATATATAATATTTTATTCCATCCATCAGTCATTCCACGTCCACTGCTCTACATAATGAATGCCACAACAAGCGGTCCTTTTTTTTTGTTAACACGGTCCAAAATGCAAATTTTTACGCACGTCACTGGGGTACCAACAGGATCCAGGGGGAGTGTCGGGCTTGATGTCAAACATGCTCGACTCTTGTGTCGAGTTCATGAGCCACAATACCGACTAAAACATGAGCGCGACGCCTTCTTCCGTGATAATGGAGAGTCATAGGATCGTCTACAGACATTCCACACCGACGCTCTAGTGACTACATCCAAGGGTTCCTTGCGGTTTTGACCAGGTTGTCAGCCCTTCTGACGGGAGGCCGTCATATGCTGCGCCCTCCTGTGAAACATCAATGCGGAGGGAATGTTTACAAAACCGGGTGTTAGCGTGAAGACGCTTTTATTTTACTTGTCCCGTTCAAATCTTGCAAGTTAAATTTGAAACACTTCCCGTTTTACGATTGAGTTGAAATTTTACACGCATATGTATATCGCGTGACAATGACAAATTATGTCAATATTATGACAATTTTATATTATAATGAATATATTTTTTTCTTTTTTTTTCTTTCAGGTAATTTTACTTAATAATGAAGTTTGATAATAACTAATAAGTTAAGTTGAAAGTATAATGTAACCAACTAAAAATCAGTGTTTTGCAATTATCACAACGAAAACTGAGCTGCCCCCTTAGAATGAAAAACGAAACCTTAGACTAACTTTCGTTTCACTTCAATGTGATTATTTGTGATTGGTCGCCTGAATCACGCGTCGAAATCCCGACTAATCAGGAATCACGCGTCGAACTGTTGATCAATTACAATGGCTTGAAACGAAAGTTCGTCTAACGTTTCGTTTTTTATTCTAAGGGGACTGGCTACCTTTGTTACACTATTGATGTTTTAATATTTATTCGTTTTTTGTTCTTTCTAATCTTGTGTAACAAAAGTAATGACAGATCAGTATACTGGACTGCATTCTTTTATAAACAGTAGCCCGTATAGCTAAATATAAAGGAACGACTTCGCAGTATACTAAATTGACGTCACACCTTACAGTGCTCGAAGTGTATATCAGAACACACCCTAAGACGCTCTTACGCTGTGTAAAACCCATAGATCTTCTAGATCTATGTAGATGTATATACTTCATAGATCGGCAATGTCAACTACCGAATGAGACCAAAAACCAATTATTTATGTGTGTTGTCAATGTGTGCATTTAAAGTGCTACGCATGAAGTTATGACTGTTATCGATATCGATAACAGTGTACGATACTAAAAAATACTTTCGAAAAGGCTTTGAGAGTAACATAGAAAGCAAATAATATTCCCTGTGTATTTCCGTCAGTCTCAATGGTGAGATGGTCGGGAATTGTTTTTTTTTTTACCCGATCGTTTAATTAATCTTGGTGGTGAGACGAAAGGGATAATTTTATTTTAAGTCAACAATTTCAGATGTTGCTTCTGGCAACCTCCTACAATTTCCTGCTACCCTGGTACTTGAATGCGTAAGTCATAAGTATTTAAAAAGAAAGATGATTGATTATATTTAAAGGAAATATGAAAATTATTTTATGTTGTTTAGTCCGGTCAATTTAATTCACAGTACCTAACTATAAAATGCAGAACCAATATAATTGTATTATCTATGTTAATAATAATATTGTTGTTATCCGACCATCAAAGTCGATATCAACAAATAAATCAAGGCCATATTACTGTTTCATGTACCCCTAATCATTTTAATAATATAATAAACAATTTTCTCATAATATTTTCTCCAAATCTGATAAATTTGCGTAACCTTTATTTTGAATTGAATATAATAAACAAATAGTAAACTTACTGGTGAAATGAGTAATCCTGTGAATTATCATTCTTTGAAGAATTACAACCTGGTACTGCACAAGTGACCATCGTTATAGCGTTATTATAACACTGGTAAAGACTTTAATTACCTTAAATAATCACCAAATCATACACGCGTTAACTTGACAAGGCCGCTACAGGCCGGTAACAAATAAATTTAGGTCGCGTTGACAGCATCACTCTCTCTCTCGTTCTAACACATCACAGTACCATTGGCTTCGGTGGTTCTCTTTTACTCTTATAGCCGATCTATGGAGTATATTCTAGATCTATGGTAAAACCATACCGCATGTAACATGGCGGACGACCGCCGATGTAAGTCACTTTTACTAGGTATATCTTAGACAAAGAATATTATAGACTCGCTACTATTTTGACACTAAGGATGAAGAGAAGGATGCACATATTAGATCTTAGCAAGAGTGAAAGAGACACATGTATAAGTATTTTATCCTTTTCGCGTATGCGTTTTTATATTTGGATCCAATCAACTGGGTTCCAACAATAAGGTGGCCAATCGTCCCCATCATCGGTATGCAATGTTTTTGTATTGACGTAAAAAAACCTTCATTACACTAATGTTACATGTTCTAATTCATTTTATGCAAAATAGAAGCATAACTGCAATTTCTTTTTTCCTGTCGTTCTTGTATCCGGCTAAAACAGGTAGTACATTTTTAGTCAACAAAGTCATAATCATAGTTGTCTTTTAAAATTATTTATCAACATTGCAAGATTACGCGGGAAACTTAAGTTCATAAACTGGTATCACACTAAAAATTACGAACTATTATTTATTTATTTTCGGAATATTTAAATGAATTATTTAACCAGTTATGATATGAAATAATGTTACTAACTGATGATAAGAGATATCTTTAGTGCTCATTTTCCGATTTTTGTAGTTTCGGCAAACTTTAATTACACACGTTGACATTTTAAATGACACACTATTGCTACTGGATCAACCGTGTCAAGTGACGTCACGATTGACACTAACAGCATTGGGATGAAAAGTTCACCCCAATGTTTTTGACGCATTCACAACGTCGAGTGTCCATCTAGACATATTATTAATCTAAGGCCTATTGATACTATGACATCTGGTGTGGATTCTCCTCTTTGAAAGACCATTATTTTGGTGTTGCTCATATTCACACGTAGGCCCCTTTTCTTAGAATCTGCTGTCATTACGTCGACTAGGGTTTGCAGGTCAGTCGCAGACTGCGCTAATAGGACCGGTCCGCATCATCTGCATATAGCAGAGAATTAACCACTAAGTAGACCATCTGAACTCCCACATTAATTTCATTCAACTTTGGTAAACAGTCTAGCTGATAGAACACAGCCCTGTTTAACGCCGATATTTACATTAAACCAGAGCGACATTCCATCATCCAGCCGCACACAAATCTGCAGTCCATGTAGTTGGACTGCACCGCTTGCAGCAGTCTACCGTTAATACCATACTCTGGTAAAATGCCCCTAAGTTCTTTTCGTACAACAGTGTCAAATGCTTTCTCCAAATCCATAAAACTGCAGAAAACCCTCTGGTCTACAGCCAGTTGCTTCTCCACAATATTGCGCAGAGAACACATTTGATCCATGCATCCCCTTTCACACCTAAAGCTTCCTTGTGCCTCACACAGAAACTTGAAACCTTGAACCTCGGTGAAAAAGACAAACACACAGTTATTATTATATGATTACAGTTATTCGGTTTTGTGATATGGATAAATATTAAATCCATTTTGAATAGGATTTGTGTAAAATCTTTTTTGTGCTCTCCTACAGTATCAAAGCCCCCTATGTCCATTCTTACGGCCCTATTCTTCGGAGTCCCGTCTGTTCGTTGATATGTTATTTGAGTCAGTCAGGTATTTTTATAAAGACTTACTGGCAACAGTGATTTCCCCTCAGAGATGATTAAGACTGGTATGTCGGCCTCGAAGTCCATCGTGTAATACTTGAAATCGTATTGGACGGTCTGCGTGAGGATGAGGCGGCCCAGGGCAGCCACGTTGTCCAGGCCGGCAGGCCCCAGGCGGCCCGGGGTCAGGGCCGTCTCGTCCAGCACGAGGTGTGTGCCCGGGCTCAGCTGGAGCACGCCGCTCGTCAGACGGTTGCATTCGTAGTCTTTCCTTTGCACAACATACTTTATTGTTGACGTGAGTCCTTTATTGGGACTGAAACTGTCGCGTGAGTTTACTATACATATATCCATCTCTATCTGCCGGCCGTCGTCCACTGCGGACTATAGGCCTCCGCAAGAGAACCGCCGGAGTCAAAACGTTCAGAAAGAGAAAATATTAATAGAAGAAATCATTTGTGACAGTGGAGTATGAGAGATTTACTGCGAGCAAGATTCGAATCTGCGTTCATTTTCCACTTTCACAAATAATTTGTTCTATAATAGTAGCTGAGCATGTCAAGTACTGAAATACAAATCACAAAACATTAACTATTATTAGTGGAGTGCCGTAAGGTTTATACTTCAGAACCCGGGTCCACTGAACGGAAATTTGTAAAACTTTTTGGAATGTGTTTGCAACACTAAATGCTAAAACCCATTTATTTTTGCCGATCTCAATTTTTTGATTATTAAAATAGGTAATAAGCATTGACCTACCAACAAATAGACCTCTTTTCCGCGCTCAAAAGTGTCCGAACCAAAAGAAAAGAAAACGCCAAAAGAGAAACACTCGCGCGCCAGTCTCGTTTGGTCGCTTGACTTGACTATACGTTCAATATGCCGTACCTACTGTATTGTGAAAACGTGTAAAAACTATTCAAATAAAGTGAAAAAAGAATATTTTCAGAAAGTAGACTATTCTTTTATCATTTGCAAGTATTATTTTGCTTAAAAACAAAGAATTTTCTTGCGTAGGTTCTTAGGTCAGGGATAGTAATATTCAACTTCATATTTAGGTTATTGAATTAGGAATTTTAATTTGATTACTACACATGTTTGACTTGAATGATTTGTTACAGTGGTTTTGCTAAATTTGGTAAAGTAAATTTGACGCTGATGAAGTCGCAGGTAACTGCTAGTTATATTTTTCTGTTAATTTTTTTTTTTTTACAAAAAACTTCTGAATTAATATTAAACCTTTAACAAAGCAATCGAAAAGGTTTCACTAAATCCATTCAATGGAACCTGGTCCCGAGGTTTAACATTTTTATGTGTTACAGTACTCCATTATATCGAAATAATCTTATTTTTTTTATATATTATACTTTGTAACGTAGCAGAATCGTACGAGAATATTCTGAGTGCGGCCCGCCTATATAAGGAGCCGACAGCACACACGGCATAAAAAGGCCCAAGTATTTTAGGGGTAAAAACGTGACAACTTAGAACATTTTCTCACTTATATAGTGTTCTAGTAAATCAAATAAATGTCCGACATTTGATGTGATTAGAATATAATTATATATAAAAAATACTCATGCGTACAGCAACTGCAACGATAGTTCAAGAGGCAGAGCGTCTGTCCGGTGATATAAAAGACGCGAGTTCAATCCCTGCTCATCTCAGTTATAATTTTCTATTTCATATACTTGTACTTTGTGTTTTAACTATCGTAATTACTTCAGTAGGTATGCAAATTAATACTCGTTAAGGGTAATTAGACAGAACAAACGACCTGCGTGACAGATGACCGAGGAGCGAGTGAAGTGATGAGGTCTCGTATTTTTGCGGAGAGGTCAATAGACTACAGGAAAGCGATGGAGTTAGAGCTCTGGCTCTAGAGGCGGCGGACCGGCCCGCGGAATTAAGCGGCGGCGGTACGGCAGCGCGAGCGGCGTCGACGTCGGCCGGCGAGTTGCATGTGGCGCGGGGCAGCAATCGCCCGGGGGAGGTGTGGGCTACTGGAGGTGCGGTAAGAGCCGCCCGGGAGCGGTGTGGGCTGCTGGAGGTGCGGTAAGAGCCGCCCGGGAGCGGTGTGGGCTGCTGGAGGTGCGGTAAGAGCCGCCCGGGAGCGGTGTGGGCTGCTGGAGGTGCGGTAAGAGCCGCCCGGAAGCGGTGTGGGCTGCTGGAGGTGCGGTAAGAGCCCCGCCCGGGAGCGGTGTGGGCTGCTGGAGGTGCGGTAAAAGCCGCCAGGAAGCGGTGTGGGCTGCTGGAGGTGCGGTAAGAGCCGCCCGGGAGCGGTATGGGCTGCTGGAGGTGCGGTAAGAGCCGCCCGAAAGCGGTGTGGGCTGCTGGAGGTGCGGTAAAAGCCGCCAGGGAGCGGTGTGGGCTGCTGGAGGTGCGGTAAGAGCCGCCCGGAAGCGGTGTGGGCTGCTGGAGGTGCGGTAAGAGCAGCCCGGGAGCGGTGTGGGCTGATGGAGGTGCGGTAAGAGCCGCCCGGGAGCGGTGTGGGCTGCTGGAGGTGTGGTAAGAGCCGCCCGGAAGCGGTGTGGGCTGCTGGAGGTGCGGTAAGAGCCGCCCGGGAGCGGTGTGGGCTGCTGGAGGTGCGGTAAGAGCCGCCCGGAAGCGGTGTGTGCTGCTGGAGGTGCGGTAAGAGCCACCCGGGAGCGGTGTGGGCTGCTGGAGGTGCGGTAAGAGCCGCCCGGAAGCGGTGTGGGCTGCTGGAGGTGGGGTAAGAGCCGCCCGGAAGCGGTGTGGGCTGCTGGAGGTGCAGTAATAGCCGCCCGGGAGCGATGTGGGCTGCTGGAGGTGCGGTAAAAACCGCCCGGGAGCGGTGTGGGCTGCTGGAGGTGCGGTAAGAGCCGCCCGGGAGCGGTGTGGGCTGCTGGAGGTGCGGTAAGAGCCGCCCGGGAGCGGTGTGGGCTGCTGGAGGTGCGGTAAGAGCCGCCCGGAAGCGGTGTGGGCTGCTGGAGGTGCGGTAAGAGCCGCCCGGGAGCGGTGTGGGCTGCTGGAGGTGCGGTAAAAGCCGCCCGAGAGCGGTGTAGGCTGCTGGAGGTGCGGTAAGAGCCGCCGGGGAGCGGTGTGAGCTGCTGGAGGTACGGTAAGAGCCACCCGGGAGCGGTGTGGGCTGCTGAAGGTGCGGTAAGAGCTGCCCGGGAGCGGTGGGCTGCTAGAGGTGTGGTAAGAGCCACCCGGGAGTGGTGTGAGCTGCTGGAGGTGCGGCAAGAGCCGCCCGGAAGCGGTGTGGGCTGCTGGAGGTGCAGTAAGAGCCGCCCGGAAGCAGTGTGGGCTGCTGCAGGTGCGGTAAGAGCCGCCCGGGAGCGGTGTGGGCTGCTGGAGGTGCGGTAAGAGCCACCCGGGAGCGATGTGGGCTGCTGGAGGTGCGGTAAGAGCCGCCCGGAAGCGGTGTGAGCTGCTGGAGGTGCGGTAAGAGCCGCCCGGGAGCGGTGTGGGCTGCTGGAGGTGCGGTAAGAGCCGCCCGCCACACAGCTGTCACTATGTGAATTACAATTGCGACAATTGCAACCAACGCGGACACTTGCGGGTGATGAGTGTAAAGGTGCGTAATAAAGGTAGTGATGCTCGATGTCAACAGTTCTGAGGACGAGTTCTATAATATGGTAGTATCGTCAGCTCAAGGTAATAAATTATATTTAATTAACGTTTATCTTGACTTCAAAAGTTTAGAGTGCGAATTAGATACTGGCAGCCGTATCTCGAATAATATATGTTATGAATCAATGTTTAAGAATAAGTCTGTACATACTGATAATATTCTTTGTCTAAGCTGATAATTAAATTCTGCGTACTTACTCTGGCTCAAGAATTGAACCTCTCGGATACATAATATTGGATATTAAATTTAATAATGTGCTAGCTAATAACGTTCGATTATATGTAATCAATGGCGGCGGGCAGCCGTTGCTAGGTCGAGATTGGTTAAAGGCCTTAAAGATAACGCAAATAAATATTAATAAAATGGTAGAAGAGGATCACTTCGTGAGTCAGCTGTGTAAGGAATTTCCCAAAGTATTTACCGACCAGTTAGGCACTTGTAAAAAGTCTGAAGAAGTTGCGGTTACAGCTCGTAGGCTGCGCGCGAGTTGCGCGGCATCTGGCCCCGCCTCTAACTGACACGTCGATAGTGCCCGACGTGAAAAGTAATGGGGAAGTCCGGATATGCGGCAACCATAAAATTACAATAAATCCTAAACTAAAACGCGAATATTAGGTATCCGCTACCGCGTATAGAGGAGTTGTTTGCGTGCTTGAGCAATGGGGAGGAGTACACTAAAATTGATTTACGGCACGCGTACGAACAGATTTTACTAGAAGAAGAGTCCCAGAAGTATACGGCGATTACTACACACATGGGAACTTTCGCATTTAGACGTACACCCTATGGTTTATCTTGTGTACCGGAAAAATTTCAAAGATGAATGGAAGAAACTCTGTGCGGGATACCGGGCACGGTAATTTTTCTTGACGATATCTGTATAACGGACTGTGACCGTCCATCTCATGTACGTAGTCTACGGGTTGTTCTCGAGCGGTTAAGCGAAATGGGTCTCACAGTTAAGCTGAGCAAGTGTAGCTTTTTACAAAAAACAGTTACGTGTGCGTTTATTAGTGTACACACGTAAGAAGTGATACTTCTTTATGACATCATTTTTGATCTACTATTTACATCTTTACAGAAATTGGTTAAATAAAGCTAAATTAGATGAAGTTTAAGCAAAAGGCTTTTATTATCATAGACATGGATACAAATAATAAAATTATTTCACCTTATTGCTACTAAGATTATTATAGCATTTCATTAATTATAATAGAATTATTACGGCGTTTTATAGCACAGTGCCTATTGCCACCTTCCAGCTCCATTATCAGACCCTGTATACTATCTAGAGACAAAGTACTCGTCAAGAGAAATAAAACGAGTCCCAACTCGATGGGGTTGCGTCGTATCATTACAGAGTTACTGTGGCTATCTTCCAGCTCCATCATCAGACCCTGGATACCAACTAGATACAAAGTACTCGTCAAGACTAATCATACGAACCCAAACTCCATGGGGTTATGTCATTTTATAATGTAGTTCCTTTGGCTACCTTCCAGCTCCATCATCAGACCCTAGATACCATCTTAAGACAAAGTACTCGTCAAGACGAATCAAACGAGTCTAAACACGATGGGGTTGCGTCGTTTCATTACAGAGTTACTGTGGCCATCTTCCAACTCCATCATCAGTCCCGGATACCATCTAGATACCAAGTACTCGTCAAGACGAATCATACGAGCCCAAACTACATGAGGTTATATCATTTTATATTGGATTTCCTATGGCCACCTTCTAGCTCCATCATCACACCCTGGATACCATCTAGATATAAAGTACTCGTCAAGACAAATCATACGAGCCCAAACTCCATGGGGTTATGTCGTTTTATATTGGAGTTCCTATGACCGCCTTCTATCTCCATCAACAGACCCTGGATACCATCTAGAGACAAAGTACTCGTAAAGACAAATCATACAAGCCCAAACTCGATGGTGTTGCGCCGTTTCTCGTAACGGTGTCGCGAGTCCAGAGATTTTATCTCATTTAAAAATATGCGTATCGCGCTAAAAGAACTTTTCAACTACAAAAAGATGGCGTGTAACAGAAAAACGTTACATTGCTATAAAAATTCTCCCATACGTCGATAAAGAAGTTTCACTTCAAAAAGAGTAACTTACGTAGGATTTATTATAGATGAAAACGGGTTGCACCCCGATTCTGCTAAGGTAGACGCGATCGCCAAGATACCCACCCCCACAGACGTTCCGCGGTTAAAAGTTTTCTCGGTCTATTGAACTATTACGGAAAATTCATTCCTAACTTGGGACTGCTACATCCCTTACATTATCTTTTAAAAAAGGGTAGGAACTGACCGAGACCCATTGCTGTGTAAAATTTTGGGCTATATAATGTTCGGTTGGCCGGCATCGGCTAGTTGTGACAAAGAAAAGGTTTTCTTTGCTCGTAAAAATGATTTATTTACAGATCGCGGATGTATTCTTTAAAATATAGAGTTGTCATTCCGAGGAGGTTACGTCCGGAGATTCTAAGAGAATTCATCTCTTAACCTCCTCGGAATGAAGCTCCGCTGTGAACAGCGGACACCTTGGAATAAATAAAATTAAACACATTGCTCGTAACTATGTGTACTTGCCAAATATTGATTAAGATTTAGACGAGACGTGTCGAGCGTGCGACGCTTGCCAGTCAGTGAGGGACCCACGCGCGCGCCCCGTTGCATCCGTGGGAATATCCTTTACACCCCTGGCAACGCATTCACGTAGATTTATTTGATTGTGCGGGGAAACGATTTATGATAGTCGATATATTTATGATAGTCGATATAGATCGATGCCCACTCAAAGTGGATCGAGACACTAGTCATTGCGACCACTTCCGCCACTGCAACGATTACCGCGCTAAGATCTATTTAGTATTCATTCACAACTACCAATAATGGCCTACCGTTCTTTTCTGAAGAATTCAAACAATATTGTAAAAAAATAGGATAAGGCATTCGACATCGGCGCCGTATAGACCCCAAGGTAATGGTGAGGCGGAGAACGCAGTTAAAATTTTTAAAAAGGCCATAAAACGGGCTGTGTTTGAAAAAGAAGATATTATGGCAGCCCTGCATCGATTTTTATTTCAATACCGAAACTGTGAGCACGCGACGTCCTGTGTCGCCCGCGGCGGCGCTGACGGGCCGCCCCGACTCACTGCGGCCGACGTGGGGCACCTTGCGCAGCTCCCCCACTCGGGGACTCCGTGCTCGCTCGCGATTATTCGAAGGGAGAAGCTAAGTGGGCGGAAGGCCACGTTTCTAAGCTAACTGATCTGGTCTCGTATAAAATAAATATGGGGGAAGGTGTAGAATGGTGTAGACATCACGACCAGGTCCTCCAACTTCGTAGTCGCTATTCACTGTCACGCATGGCCACACAACCCACATTGAAAGAAACCGAGGGGTCTCACGGAACCGATGAGACGGAGGTAGATGATGCCAGAGAGGAATAGCAGGTTACAGTCTAAAAGTTTATTAAATGAATCAGGTGATGAGATTGCAGATTCTCTGGGGGACGGGCCAGAGGTTCAACCGGAACTGCGAACCTCTCTGCCGCCAGATGTCTCTGCGAGAGCTAAGCGGGTTCGTGCCAGGTCAAAAAGATCTATTTAAGTAATTGTGCATTGATGTTAATATTAATTAAGGTTTATCGTTTGATTACGTTGTAATCTGTCAATTACAACGTAACTTGTCAATTACAAAGTAAGCTGACAATCCCGTTCATTAATTAATCTATTCTATTCTACTAGCGATTATGCTACTTGTCTACAGGGCCAAGTAAGAAAGGGGGAAGTCTAAATCATTTACAGATAATGCAGTCTAAATCAGTAATAAGTCTAAATCAATTACAGATAATGCAAAAAGTGTAACAATAGGCGGGTAGTTGAAAAGCAGAATTTGAAGCGAGAGCAAATGCTACTGACTTGGGCAGCAGGGCGAGCGTGTTGAGGTTGTGGACGGACAGCGGCACGAAGTGGCTGCGGGTGGCCACGCGCCGCACCAGCGCGTACACGCGGCGCGCCACCGCGCACGGGGGGGGGGCGCCCGACACGTTGACGCTGCAGCGGCCCAGCGCCTGCGTCTCGTGGCGCCCGTAGCTGCGGACCGCGCCCGTATAGCGACAGAGACGTCGAAGACAGCTGCCGCTGTCATCTTCGTTGATGCCCAAAAGCCCTTCCTCCATCCATCCATCCATCCATCCATCAGCTTTTCATCGTCCACTGCTGGAAATAAGCCTCCTCAAGAGAAAGCTACAGCAAACGGTCCTACACCGCCTGCAGCCAACGACTGCCTATGACTTTGACTAGGTCATCGGTCCACCTGGTGGGAGGCCGTCCTATACTGCGCCATCCATTACGCAGTCGCCATTCGAGAACCTTTCTTCCCCAACGGTTGTCGGTACGTCGAGCGATGTGGCCTGCCCATTGCCACTTCAGCATGCTGACCCGGGCTATGTCGATCACTCCCGTTCTCCTACGGATTTCCGTATTACGGATCTTATCACGTAAAGAGATCCCAAGCATAGCCCGCTCCATGGCGCGCTGAGCGACTTTAAGCCTTGATATAAGGCCAACATTCAGAGACCACGCCTCTGTGCCGTAAGTCATCACTGGTAACACACACTGGTCGCCCTCCCTATCCTCTCCTTAGTATCCTGCCTCTCCACCTCCTATCCCTAATTTAATTGTAGAAATTCTGAACATATCTTATTAAATATATACTATAATCCACTTCATTTCCACCTCAGTTTAAGCAAATATATATAAGCTAAATATTAAAAAGCGCATATAATTTGCTTGAACAGTACGATAAATGTGGCAGAGGTCAACGTCGTGCCGTGCAGAATGCAGGCAACATATTGAAAGTGTGGATCCAACATAATAATGGTGTTGTACAACGAGCAGCAGCTTGTCGATTCAGGGGGGTTAGACGGAATCTCATATCGCACAATCGATATCATATCGTGATCACTGTGATTAGTTGAGAGTACACCGTGGTTGACCAACAGATTATTGCAACATTACGCGTCGGTTTCTCTACCAATCACAAGCGAGACGATACGACGTCGATTGTGAGATATGAGATTCCGTCTAACCCCCCCAGATCACTGCGGGGTTCACACACCGGGTACATGTATTTTTGTATAATATGTATATTTTCTCACTTTATACTGTTCGACTATTCTTCCATAATTTTATCGTAATAATGTCTAACAAAACAGGATTCGTATTTGAAATGGAACCCCCATGGCCTAGGTGTTGATGAGGAGTGACTCACACAGACGCTATGAGGTGGCACACGAGGTACTCGGCAGCCAGCTCGTCGCCCAGCAATAGCTCCGTGAGCACCTTGAGCAAATGCTGTCGTGCCGTCTCCGCTCCCCTCAGGACTTCCTCTGGTGACAACACATACCATGCATCATCATTGCCATTAAATTATATGGATATTATTAAGTTTTTTTTTACTGGCAGCAGACGAGACACAGCCCACCTGATGGAAGTGGTAACCACTGTTCCATCCATCCATCCATCCATCAGCCTTTTAACGTCCACTGCTAGACATAGGCCCCCCAAGAATGGGGATAGTGCCGTAATCGCCACGCTTGGCAGGCGGATTGGCGATCGCAGTGGATGTTGTTAATACTCGATGGAGTGCTGCTGCCCACTCCCCTAGTATTCCCTCAGTCGGCTCTTACGAAAGCCATGGGTGGACAGGGGTGGGCAATTTTAAAGCCGGCCCCACACGGCAACTATACATGGACTGGATAAGATTAAGTAAATACTAGGCAGTAACAGTTTTGGATGTGTTTGGATCAGTTTCTAAACATTTCATTTCGCAAATGGGCAATGAATGAGTAGATGACTCTCTCATACCTTGATTAAAACTCTTCACCAAGGGATTACAATGTTCTAGCTTCTTCACATAGACGGCGTGTAGTCGCGGCACTAAGCTCGGCGGAGGGTTGTGTGTGATTATCTCTGCCTCTGATTCACACGCAGGGTTCAGTAGAGGATCCTGCTCCGGTTGGAACTCTCCAGACAGTGCTGGGTCCACGGACAGAAAGCCCACCACCTCTATCATCTCATTTAGCTTCAAATTGTCACTTTCACTATATACCTACAATGACATTTTATTAAATTACAGTTTATAAATTAGCTCACACTCACGGAGTACGGAAAAGCGCGGAGATGCCACAAGCAGTACTATTGTGCTGTGCCACAAGCCGACTAGGTCATGTCGCCTTCAAGTAGGTCAGTGACGTCACAGTGGGCGGGGCCTCAAACCACAGTTTCGAGTGAACCGTCACTGCGTTCGGTTCGGACGCATCTTACGTTTAAATAAGTATTAAATTCTTTTAACCATGAAGTACGCTGCTGATGGGTGTAGAAATGGCTCAGGATCAAACTTAAAACAAAATGGCATAACATTTAACTTAAATGTAGGCTAATTATATTATAAGCCAGATTTATCGTCAATTTTAGTATTTTAAAACACATTTTCTTGTTTCATTACCAAGAAACATCTGTCGTCGAAAAGTGGCGTTCTACCCACAACTCACCGATATCGTCATTTTAATATTATAAAAGCATAATATTATAAGAATATTCGGCACAAATAAGTAAATTTAGTTTAATTTCTTTAGAATGGATATTTTAGGAGGAGAGCCTACCACTCACCCACGGATTGTCAATCCCGGTTATCTTTGGACAGAATAATCTAAGATTGGCAATCTGCACTCTCACAGATAGAGGAGAATGTGATAATATAGCAATGTAGCATGCACGATAATGACAAAAAACTCACCAACGCGACACAACCATGCGATACGGTAGGACTCTCAGAACCACAATATTGCAATATTCCGCAAAAATCCGAACATAAATTCGACACGTGTTTCGCCTCTAAACGAGGCATTCTGAAGAACGCTCGGCAACAAATGAGCGAAGCTTACTCGTGTAACTTGCTTTTATACCCCTTCCACTATACAACAGTTATGTCGTATCGCTCGAACAATATGAAAACAAGTTTAGTAGTGGGGCACTACAGCTGATTTGTTCATTCAACAACATGTTACTATTGACTTTAATTATTTCTAATTGTTCTCAAATTCAAATTCATTTATTCACACTAAATAGAGTACATACAATAGGTGGTACAATATAATAGTCATAAGAATTAAAGTCCAATCTATTTAGCCTAGGATTGGCATGTGAAATTTACAATATAAAGTTACATACTTTCATTGGAATAATATGAGTTTATTAATTTAAATTCAAATGTATAAATTAATTATGAAAAATGCATTATTAGAAATAAATAAAAATAATAATAATTTAATCCGTCCATAATAATTAGCATACCATGTTAATGTAGATAGTGAACACAAAATCAAGTCAGTCTCCTTAATATTAATAATACATAATGCTATATTTATTTGGTGTCAAGCCATTCATTTACTGAATATAATTCCTTATTAACAAGTAATGTCTTTAGTTTGCGTTTAAAATTTGATAAGGGGAGTTCACACAAGTGTGACGATAGTTTATTATACACTTTAACACACATAGCATAACAATTATTTTGATATAGACTGGTTCTTGGTGTAAATTCAAAAGCCAGCCGGTCGCCTCTTCTTGTATTTCGGGGATAAACGTCCCGAGCTTTCACAAATAATTCTGGATACTTTTTAACAAATACGCACACGTATTTTCGATTTCACATTTTTCACTTTGTGTTTAATGTATAGTGCTAAGCATGTCAAATGCTAAAAATATATATAAAAATATCTAAATATTTATAGGGTTTGCGTCATTATTAGGTAAAATCTTAATTGTAAAATTAAGTTTACCTGGTCGGTATAATGTATGAAAATACTTCCGACAGATGGTGCAGGCGTCACCCAAAGACGTTAAGTATGAATGCGTTATCGAAATTAGCAGTCAGGAGCAATTGTCAGGATGGCTGAATTGGTAAAGCATCTGGACGGTATCCAGGAGATGCAGGTTCGAATCCTGCTCCTGACTGTTATTTTCGAATTCACATTTTTCACTTTGTGTTTAAAATACGCACACTTCAAATATATACATACCAGGTAGGGTCAAAATATTTAGATTTTTAAAATATTGCTTACACGATTGATACGGAGGAATGCCAACCATAGCTCTTAAACATCGCTTTTGCGATATGAATGTTCTGTATGAATCAGTTGAATTACCCCATAACAATAAACCATAACGTAAAATAGCGCCCACATGACCATGATATGCCAATGATGGGCCGTGTGGGGCCGGCTTTAGAATTGTCCTACCCCTCTCTACCCACGGGAGTCGTAAGAGCCGACTGAGGGAATACCGTGGGAGTGGGCAGCAGCACTCCCTCGAGTATTAATAACATCCACTGCGATCGCCAACCCGCCTGCCAAGCGTGGCAATTTCGGCATTATCCCCCATAACGGGACCGCTCGTTATGGCGTTCTCTTGGGGAGGCCTATGTCCAGCAGTGGACGTTGAAAGGCTGATGGATGGATGGATGGATGGACCATTATATGCCATCCGTAACGTTGTTTGAGAAGTAGTGGTCCGAAGTCTGTTTAAAACATAAACGAAACTGTTAACCTTTTTACAAACTGCTGCAACATGTTCCTTCCAATCACAGTATCTGTCTACTATTAATCCAAGAAATTTGGCAGAAGATGCTTCTTTTAAAATATTACGACCATAAAAGATCGTTCTCTGAGGAACTATTTGTCCATGAGTTTGAAATTGTATATATGTAGTTTTATGAATATTGTAAATTATTGATGTGAAGCCATTGTATTATTGATTTAATTGTATTATTAATCTCTATGTCATGGCATAATAATTGAAATGTCATCTGCAAATAAAATACATTTATAGGTCAGGCAAATCATTGATGTACATTAGAAAATGTAGCGGCCCCAATATGCTTCCTTGGGGAACACCGTAACTGTTTACTACAGGATCAGATTTTCCGTGTTTTAAAGTATCGTCTGCCAAGCATGATATTTCTACATATTGACGCCGATTTTTGAGATAGCTTTTTGACCTAGCTGGACCTCTGATTCCATAGCTCTCCAACTTATCTAAAAGGACTGTATGGGAAACAAAATCGAATGCCTTAGACAAGTCGAAGAAGATAACCGTTGTTGGTTTCTTTTTATCGAGATTAATTAATATATTATTGACCAAATGAAAGGCAGCCATTGTTGTTGATTTTCCTTTTTGGAAACCATATTGTTCATTTTTTATTAGTTTAAACTTGTCCAAATAACTAAATAACCATTTATGCATAGCCTTTTCAAACATTTTTGAGAATATGGGAACCAATGTTATTGGTCAATAGTTTCCTATATCTGCTTTATCCCCCCTTTTATATATTGGTTTTACCACAGACGTTTTTAAACTTTCAGGAAACGTTCCCATTTCGAACGAGGAATTAATAAGGTGTGTGAATAGTGGTGTGAGTAAATCCACACATTGTTTTATAATATGAGTAATATTTCCATCATATCCTACCGATTGTGTATTTTTTAATGACAATATAATATTCCAACTTCCAAATTATCAATAGATTTCAGAAAAATACTGTTTCTAACCCATGTCCTATAGTTACTATAACGAACATTTAAATTACTGCTTCCAATAGCAGGATCATTAGTTATCTGTACGAAGTATTTATTAAAACTATTGGCAATATCTTCTGGTTTAGCACTGCATTATCTATTTTAATTTCTTTTATAAAGTCTATGTTAGCTTCCCTATCATTATTAATGACCTTCCATACAGCTTTACCGATATTCCTAGTTTGTTATGAATTTACTATTGCTAATCTTTTGTGAATAATTTATGCAACGACGTAATATTTTAGTATATCTATGATATTTCAGTTTATTATCTGCCGTTCTTTTCTTATAAAAATGATATCGTAGATGACGTTTAATTTTACAGCTTCGTCGTAGTCCCTTGGTAATCCAATTTATGTTATAATGTCTCACTGATAATTTCTTTATATAATTAGGAAAGCATAATTCAAAAAATAATTTAAATATGTCATAGAAATATTCAAACGAATCATTAATATCCTTAGCTTCATACATATCTCTAAAGCTTGCAAGACAGTTTTTAAACTTTAGAATATTATGCGGAGAAAAATCTCGTTTGGATATGCAAGTTTTTGAAGGCTGAAAAATATCCTTGTTTATTTTTATGACTAGAATTTGAGCTGTATCGTGATCAGAGAGACCCAATTTTAGTATTTTACTTGTCGAATTTTTAATGTTACTGATTATGTTGTCTATACAAGTATTTATTCTAGTAGGCTCCCTGATATGTAATACCAAATTATAACTTTGTAATATATCACTGAATTCCTGTACTGTTTTGCTTATTTTGAGTGTGTTAATATTTCCCCAATAAGTACAATCCTATGTTTATTAAACTTCTTATCTAAACATAATTTATTTAATATTGTATGTAAGTATTTCAAAAACACATCTGTTTTTGATTGTGGTGTACGGTAGAGGCATGTCACAATGAGTTTTAGGTCTATGATTTCAACCCCGCAGCATTCGAAGACGTGCTCTCGTGCAAACGTATGAACCATATCAAGAGCTCTATATCTGATGCCATTTTTAATGTATATACACATACCACCCCGTTTTTTTTTTCCTGCAATATGTCGATCCTAGGTGATATCCTGTAATTCTGCAGTTACATATGTCGTCTTTGGTTAAAAATGTCTCTGAAAAACATAGTATTTCTGAAGTTTTATGGCTACAATTAAGATTAGTAAGAGCTATTTCTACAAAGGACTTTATAGATAATAGGCCTGCAATATTTTGGTGGAGTATTTCAAGTGATCTACTGTTTTTAGTTTTGACGAAAAAACTTTGCATTTCTGTCAGTGTCGATGGCGTTAGATTTTTTTGGAATGCTTACAAAATAATATGGAATAGTACCCTTCAATAATTTTCCTTTCTTGTTATTTACAGAAGTAGTATTTAAAGTATTTCTGTGAGTCTTTACAATGGGGAAATAAAAAGGAATAGTCCCTTTTTTAGGTCGATTTGTAGAATACCAGATGGTCTTATTTCCTATTGTGCCTGGTTTATGTGTATATTTGAAGTACCTATCATTATACCCTAAAAATTTGTGGTAATAATCTAGATAATCAATGGAGAAGTTAATTACTTTACAATATTTATCAATATTAGGTCCATGATATGAATCATAATGATTATCATTAAATTCAATGAACTTGCAGTTATTAAACTGACCACACACAGTTTTTAGCATGTTGTTTAATTTATATTCGTTTAAGTATCTATTTCTTAGTATACTGAGAACAAAAACATGTTAGTTATGCAGAAGTTTTAAAGCAATTGCCAGTTCTGTCATCACTTGCAGAGGATTGCAGTCATGTTCTCCTACTGACAATATGATGCGATCATCTTCTTTTATGTCCATGTATTTGCTTCAGGTTTAATTAATCCTATTGTAGAGTAACATTCATACTTGGTATTTATTCGAAAGTCATGCAGTTTTTCTGAAAGTCCCCTACACTGGGCACCTCCTAATATGTAAATATTACGCAACTTTTGATGTGGCACCGTGACAGCTATATTTTTCTTACTAATTTCTTTTACTTTATCTTCATTTTTATTTAAAGGTGTGATTGTCAGTAAACTTGAGTGGACGACCTGATTCTATCCTGTTGTTACTTGATTCTTATTGCCTGATAAAGATTTTGATGTTGATTATTGGCAATTATTTGATGTCTTGATTTTCTGCGACTACTACTTAACGTTTGATTAGTTAGTCTCTTTCCGGGACTTGAGCATATACTTTTTAATGAGGATATTTGATTTTTTTGTTGAGTTAACGCATCTTTTAAATCGTTGTTTTCTAGTACCAAATTATCAATTTCAGTGTTCGCACTTTGTAATTGCTGCTTAAGGTATCTAATTTCTTCATTGAGTTTTTCGATCATATCTAAATTACATCCAGTTGATAGATCTAGACTTTTCATGAGTAAGTCAGAATCTGTAGATTCCAACGAAATACTGTGGATGGTTTCAGTGGACTTTGCTCTCAAACGTTTTTTAGATTTAACTGTAACATTTGATGTTGCGAACTTATCCATGGCAGTATAAAATTCAATAGAATATAAAAAATTTAATATATAAAAAAGAAAAAAAAAGGAAACAAAAAACAATCGAGAATATAATGTAAAAAATACGAAAATGTTGGTAAATATTCTGTGCGTTCGTTCTTCCAATACAAAAAAAATGAAAAGTAACTTATACGAAGTCCTGAATCACGTTCATTTTCTATTATTTTCTGTTCGTTCGATTCTAAAACGGACAGTCTAATATTTTTATCACAAATATGCAAGAGCTCGAATGTATGACTATTATCTAATGAATGGTTACAATCTAATAAATGTTTCACGAAATGTGACTTTTCAGGGTAATTATGCCTATACGCAGCTATATTTTCTTTATAACGAGTCTCAAAATTACGGCCCATTTGTCCTATATAAACATTATTACATATTTGACATTCCAATTTATATACAGACTTTTCACATTTATCAATACTATCTTTACCGTTACAAAGATTTTTAAGCGAAAAGTTAAGCCTAAATGCGGGATAGATACCGTGAACCCTCAGTGTCTTTGCTAACCTGTCTGATATGCCACCAAAGTAAGACAAAGTACACGTAAAATTAGTTTGTTCTACTACAACAGGATACAAAAGTTGTTTTACTATGCAGGACTGTTTTCTTTTAATCAATTTTTCGATCAAGTGCCTATTATATCCGTTTGATTGGGCTATATTATAAATGATATTTAATTCCTTGTTGTATGCCAACTTATCCAACGGAACATTAAAAAGACGGTGAATCATGCTATGAAAAGCGGCCAATTTATGCTGCCAAGGATGACAGAACGAGGCGGGTATAACCGTATCTGTATATGTCGGTTTACGATAAATTTCGAACTTATGTTTGTTGCCCACGCGACAAATGGAAAGGTCAAGAAAATGCAAGCAACGATCCTGTTTGATTTCTAGTTTAAGTAGTAGTTCCCCACTACTAAACTTGTTTTCATATCGTTCGAGCGATACGTCAGAACTGTTGTATAGTGGAAGGGGTATAAAAGCAAGTTACACGAGTAATCTTCGCTCATTTGTCGCCAAACGTTCTTGAGAATGCCTCGTTTAGAGGCGAAACACGTGTCGAATTTATGTTCGGATTTTTGCGGAATATTGCAATATTGTGGTTCTGAGAGTTCTACCGTATCGCATGGTTGTGTCGCGTTGGTGAGTTTTTTGTCATTATCGTGCATGCTACTTTGCTATTATCACATTATCCTCTATCTGTGAGAGTGCGGATTGGCAATCTTAGGTTATTCTGTCCAAAGATAACCGGGATTGACAATCCGTGGGTGAGTGGTAGGCTCTCCTCCTAAAATATCCATTCTATAATAGTAACAATGGACTTCCGTCAAGTGTCGCCTCATTCAATTATATCTTGATTTCTTTATTAAAATATGAATTATTTCAAAGATTTATCGCTTAGTTACACGAAATTTGAAAAATAATTATTGGAAAATGACGTGTCATCTGTCGGTGAGTATCCGAAAATAATTGATAACAAAAGAGTTTACGTCGTACCAGCGAACCCAGTATCGAATATATTACATTAGTCATGTTCATAGCTGGGCACCGTTAATCAAATAGTTAACTTCGTTAATCGCTAATCCGTTACTGAAAAAGTTAACTTCGTTAAAAGTTAAAGCGTTACATTTCAGAAAATTTAACGCGTTAACGTTAATCGTTAATCCAATAACATGTGATACAAATTGCAATTTATAAAATCTGTTTAAGTTACAAGGTTAGAAACAAAAAAAAAGACGGGTATAATTATTAGTGCTTAATATAGGCATGTTGACAATGTTTTTTCATTCATTTGGTTTAAGGTTTAGAATTTATTTTCTTATGATAGACTAGTTGCGTTCTGGACCAAACACTAATTAGACGAACTAATGTTAAGACGATTTGATAGTATTATAATAACCAATTGCTATTTAGACGAATTGCTACATAGACCACTTACATCTTAGAGGAAACGATACTAACTCGTCCAAATTGGGGGTTAGGCAGAATCTCATATCTCACATGTCGATCGTATCGTGATCACTGTGATTGGTTGACAGATTACCGTGATTGGTCAACCGATTATTGTGACATCATGTGTCGGATTCTCGACCAATCACAGTGATCTCGATACGGTCGACACGTGAAATATGACATTCTGCCTAACCCCCCTTGTCTGTAAATTAAGTCATCTAGCATAATATGAATATTCCCCTTCATGAACAATATGTTGAAGTTCTCGTCTGAAAGCGAGGCTCGTTTCGGCTGTAGTATATCCTTGCCCGTGGAGAAAAGACGTTCAACTGCAGCGCTTGAGGGTATAGCACTATTATATTTAATAAACAGATTTGCAAGTATCTGTTCCCCGAAGAATGCCGCATCATGCTTGCGGTATCTGTGCTGGATTAACGATTAACGGACTTTGGGAAATTTAACGGAAGTTAACGAGTCCGTCCGGTCCGTCCGTATTTTTAAATTAACTTAAAAGTTAATCCGTTACTCTAAATGTTAACTTCGTTAATTAACGATTAACGGATTAACGAGTTAATGCCCAGCTATGGTCATGTTATTTATTAAATTGCTTTGTTTTTTCTTGTTATTTGTTATCATTTTAGATACCCTGTTTATACAGACATTAGAAACGCATGAATACGTTAGGACTGCATGACGGAATATATGCTAATAGGGATGGATTCATTTATCCCAAGCACCAAGATACCCGTAAGCGGTCGTAGCCGTCCCTGGTTTAACAGTACCTGCAGGGAGGCTGCACGTCAGAAGCAGTTCGCCTATTTGGCCTTGAAGACTAGGAGGTGTCAAGACCCGAACGCAAAAGAGGAGAAGCGAATGTATAACGCAGCTTCTAGATCTAATAGGAAAGTTATCGCCTATATTACACTTGATCCTGATAAACATTGACATACGGCATTTTGTTTCGCTATCTCTGTTACTCTCGCGGCGGTTTGTACTTGATTAGGATCTTTCACTCCAACGCTTCGTTGGTCTTTTGATCATTGCGTCTATGCCTAATACTGATTATCTATATATATAAACAACACTGGCGGCCCACCCGGCTTCGCACGGGTAGACATTTATTTTTAAACATTTTGGGATAAACGTAGAGTATGTTGAATATTTATTGTATTTATGCCAAATAGAGCAATAAAATACTATATTCATATATTTGTTTTATTAAGGACTTTAAAATTATGTATACATAACAGTAGCCAGTAGCCATAACAGTAGCAGAGAGGGAAGAAATCCTATAGATAATAGAATTTTTCGAAAATCAGTCCAGTCGTTTCGGAGCCTATTCAATATAAACCACCAATCAAACCATTCCTCTTTATAATATTAGTATACATGTGGTCTCGCCATCCTAACGCATATAGAATGTTCTGGAACAAACTGTTTTGCTTGTAACGCCGTAGTGGAGAAAAGACAAACTAAATTAATAAAAAAAATTGCTTTATTACGCTGTAAAATACATTTTATAGCTAGATGGATTTTGATATAGGGGTGGAGCTATCGTTGTACCTCGTCCCCCGAACACCCGCATTTAGCGACGCTTCGTTCTAAAGAGATTTTGCCTTGAAACACCTCCGCTCTTTTTCCGTGCTCCGTGGTCACAATATACACATTTTGCGAGTCTCCTATAAATATAGCATATAATTTAAGTAAACTGTGAATGTCCACTGTTGTCACATGTCGTTACACTAAGCGATACCATTGTTTGCAAACATATTTATTTAACTCTCCTCTCACATCAGTTCGCCATTTCACTTGATGATAAGAATAACAAAACTAAAGCACCTGTGTGACTTCGTGCAACAATCAACCAACCTCTGGACTTCGCATTGATAATCATTTGCTTCAGACACATGGAACACACACCGTCTAAGTCTTAGACATTAGGCTTAGGCTTAGACAATGTGTGTGGATGTAAACATTAACAGCATAATTATATAGCTTAATATCAATTCTGATAAAAGCAGGCTTCACTCGTTATATTTATGCAAACATTGTCCAACAGGAACTATCCATTTTCCGAAATAAATGAAACCTGTCCTTTCCTGGGTTCTGCCTATATGTATGCTAAATTTCACGATGATCGGTTGAATGGTTATGGAGTGAAAACGTTCATAGTGTCGACACCCGGTTTGTACGTTGGAGATCGCGTCTCGCTCGGCGCCACGCATTCACCCAAAATTCACAAAGCAGTCAACACGCTGTGACTGTGACTAAATTCATCATAAAGTTCGTAAAATAGTAGTCAGATTGTTTTAAGTTCATTGAATATTGTAAATTCGTACCTAATTAAAGTGATTTGTGAACTACTTCGCCTCCATTACTCAACTGCTTATGTTGTACTCAACATATTATAGTACTATTAAGGATGCAAAATACATAATATATTACATAAAATTGTACAATAAAATCCTTTTAAGATGTAAAAAACATCAATAAATTCCATGTCGGCGCAGCTACTGTCCTATATTTTTCTGCTTCACTCTCGAAATTTTAAAGAATCGGGAAACACATTCGAGTCATCGCGAATCCATCACAACATTAGCAGCGAGACACGCGGGTAGAAACACGCAGGCGTGGTCTAACTACGTCGCTGCGCGGAGAGTACAACACTGCCAATAATTTCGTCAAGAAATTCGCTATTGCATGGACCTCACAATACATTAAGATTGTTCCTGTAGCTTGGAACGTCATATGCAACGGCAAATATACCAGTCCTATTAAAAAATAGTCCACTTTATTTCAAACGTCCGACAGGAACCTAACACATGTGCCTCAAACTCCTTGCCCTAATATGAGGTGTCCAGTGGTGGGTTGGTCCGTGACACTCCATGGAAAATCTCTCTAGCTTTGTGACCATTACTAAGGTAGATTAGTTGTAATAGTAGTTATTAGAAAAAACATAGCATCACGCCTGTATTCCCCGAAGGGGTAGGCAGAGGTGTATTTTACACACCCACGATTCACCAGCTATGTTTAAGTCCCACGTAATAGGGGCAGAGCCTATTGCCGTCTACCGGGCACATTTCCAACACTGGGCTGTAACTGAGAATTTTTCTTTTTACGAAAAAGCACAATAACACTGCCAGACCCGGGGATCCAAAACCGAGACGACTTTAGTTATTAGTCATTATTATAAATTAAGTAATTTACTGCTGTAAATTATTTTTAAACTATGAAAATATGGAAAAAATATTCACCTTGACTATGCAAGACTTGCTGGGCACACCAGGTAGGGGGAAGTTCAACAAATGCTCCCGGGACACGACACTGGTACTGCTCTCCTGTGTATCTGCTGTCCTGGG